>JAQIUQ010003484.1:420000-587555 GCA_030378365.1 Hybognathus amarus | reverse complement strand
TTCTTATGCAATATTTACTTTAACTCAGTTACCATTCTTCCTACTCAAACCTCAATAAAAAGAACAGTAAATAATAATAACTCAAATAGTTACTAGTATGCATTTTAGTTTTTTTATTAGCAATCAAATATTCCCTAGTTGAGACTCTAATGTGAAATATTTGATTGATTTATCATTTACATTACAATATTACTCATTATTTTCCATTATCTTCCAATGCTTTGCTCCTGTGGTTCAATCTTGTTATGATTGTGTGGCATTTACAAGATAAAAAGGAATGTATTCATTTCAAGGTTTCATGGTTGTAAAGCAGTTTGGTCATGTTTGTGCTGTTCAGTTGAAGCTAGACTATGCACAGAGAAAGATGCAAATTCAATTATTCAATAAGTTTTGTTAAATTACTTTTATGATATAATAGAAGTTCGACCAACATTGTGGTGGAGAGAGAAACAAGTGATCTAACAAGTGTGTATTCAGTAGGTAACGATTTTTTTATTGAATTATTAAGTAATCATTCTAATCTGTGAAAAGTAAAAAAAGCATTTAGCTGATGGCCAATAAAAACTGTTTATGTTGTGGGAAAAGGCCTATGAATAAGCACTGATGAAACTATGAAACTAAACATATTAGTACCGGTTAGGTAGGCACTGTACGTGTAATTAAACATATGTTATAGTACAGTATATGTGTACTAGTAACATAAAAAATAACTATTTAGTTATAAGGAATAATAGCCATATTAAAGGAAAAGTTCACTTTTAAAAAAAAAACTTTGGCTAATAATTTCCTCACCCCCATGCCATCCAAGATATCCATGTCTTTCTTTTATTCAGCCGAAAAGAAATTAAGGTTTTTGATGAAAACATTCCAGGATTTTTCTCCAATATAATGGACTTCAATGGGAACCAAACGGTTCAAGGTCCAAAAGACAGCTTCAGTGCAAACTGTTCAAAGGGCTTTAAACGAATTCCAGACGATGAACAAGGGTCGCAGGGACGATTAGTAATATTCGCGAAACGATTATTCATTTAAAAAAAATAATAACAAAGCTTAAGTTTTATAAGCTCAAATGCTCGCCTCTGCTCTGTTCTGTGTGACTCTCCTGTTCGAATTTGTTTATGAAAATTAACAAATCCTTTTTTGTGTCATTTGGTTTATTCAAAGAACGAAGTGAACGAATTTACTCGGAAAAAGGTTCGTCATTTTGATGAACGAGTTTGAACAGGAGAGTCACGAACGTGCATCACAGAAAAGAGCAAGGCGAGCATTTGAGCTAATAAAACTTAAACTTTTTTTTCGAGCGATCGTTTCACTTGGAAAGACAAATCGTTTCCTTATTCATCATCTGGAATCGTTTGAAGCCATTTGAACGGTTTGCACTGAAACTTTCTTTAGGACCTTGAACCATTTGGTGCCCAAGTGCATTATATGGACAAAAATCCTGGAAGGTTTTCATCAAAAAAAAATTATTTTCAACTGAAGAAAGAAAGACATGGACATCTTGGATGACATGGGGTGAGTAAATTACCAGCAAAAGTTTTTTAAAAGTGAACTACTCTAAAGGGATAAGTTCACCCAAAAGTTAAAATCGTCATCACTTACCCTCAAGTTGTTTCAAAACTGTACTAGTTTCTTTCTTCTGTCGAACACAAAATAAGATATTTTAAAAGACATCGGTGACCAGACAGTTAACAGACTTCCATAGTAAAGTAAAGTTGATTGGGTCCATCAACTCTGTTACCAACACTCTTCAAATGATCTTATTTTGTGTAATGATACAACAGAAGAAAGAAACACATACAGGTTTGGAACAACATGAGGGTGAGTAAAATTAAATTTTTTGTTTGTTTACGCTATCCCTTTAAAAGCAGCTTGTCATAAGAACGCCACAGCACTCTGCTCTAAAGAAAGAGTAACCAGCAACACCGACATGCCATATTATATGAATACTTCTATATTCCTCTGAACGATGTTTCAGTCGTAAGTGAAGAGACATGGCATTTCTGCGACGCGTTCGTACCATGGTTCGTCCATTTGTTTACGTTTACGACTGATGAACATACAATATGGATGGCTTCTGGCTGCGTGACGTCAGCCGCTGAGGTCAATCCCACGCACATAAAGATCTACATTTCACGACGCAGTCGAGCTAAAGGATTTATAAAACATTCACATAACCGCACTGCGTTAAATACAGTGTCCAGCAACGTGTGCAGTCCCTCATTATATACATTAAATATTATATCTGAGACAGTTAAAGGGTATCAAAGAAAGAGAGAGAGAGAGACAGAGAGAGAGTAAGCGTTTCACATGTTTAGATCATGGTTTAGCATAAGCCATAATCTCTAAGCTGGACTTGTTTGCATACATTACATTACAGTAATCTCCACAGATACATTTAACATGGTTATGCCATAACTTGATATTAAAATATTTACGATATTTTAATATTTACGTGCATATAGCCTTTGTTATTAAGCGTGTTGTGTTCTGAGCAAAACATAAAACATTTTTTTAAATCGAAAAGCAAGTTCTTAAAAAATAACGCTTCCGATATAGTTATTACACGTAACTTGCTATTGTTAGTTGTCTAATAAGTATTAGTTAAAGTGCCTCCGCTGCCGTCTGTAATTCAGATGAAAATAAACAGAGAGAAGAGGGGAAAAAACTCTAGTTTTCAATTACTTCTGAAACCCACGCTGTTAGATAACAGTATCGCTTGCAGGACTGGAAAACCAGTAAGACGGCGGCATTGTTTTTGACCTGGTACATCAAAACACTTGAGACTATAATAAAACATTTGTGCATTCTTCAAAACAGCCATTTGGGCTTTTCTGCGCGCATTAAACCATTACAGTACAGCATTTAAAATGTCTGCCACATGCAAGTTACATCTTCCTCCGTTCGCTCAGACCAACGCAAAGCAACAAAACAAAAATGTCGCCATCATCTTTGGCGGAATAACAATGTTCACTGACCTTTATAAAGCCATGACTCAATCTCGAGGATTTGCACTAGCCAAGCAGACTGGATGCCACATTAGAGTTGGTGTTTTTTGAGCGCACTGTTGATTATGTATAGATTTTCGTGGCGTTGAACAGCCAGCACTGTTTTTGTCGAGGAACAGCTGAGAGGATGTAAACAGACGTCACGTGGTTCACAGAAACGAGGCTGCGGACATTAGACGGCAAATGCTGCCGGCAAATAACAGTTTGGAATGATAGTCCTCCAGGGGCTCTTGGAGGCCCAAAAAGCCAAAGCCCCATTGAACTGCATTCAAATATCAGCTCAATTATTGTTATATAGGAGGCAATTGAACATGTAAGTGTATACTATTTTAAATGTATTAATGCTAATGATTGGTCTCTGAAAATATAAGCACAGTACATTCATATAAAAACGATTTAATACAATTCGCATATTTATTAATCACCGAAGAATATGATTAGTCGATTTCGATCAGCGCTGAGAAAAGTATAACGTGCCGCGTGACCAAGCGGTTATATTCGCGTTTTCAGTTGTGGTCAGAACACTTGAAATTTCAAACGCCATTAAATCAAAATACACAACGAACAGTTAAAATGAAATAAAATTATTTAGATACACAGTATATAGCTGACTTAGAAACATCCTCTGGGACAATCGGCAAGCCAATGCCATTCTACCAGTTTTTTTTCTGTTTCGGACAGCGGTTGTTTGTTATTTTTCCTCACATGTCCCGCCTCCTAAACCAGGATTGGCTAGAAGCCCAAGTAGGTGGTCAGGGATTGGAACAGTTTAGAAGTCGGTCATATGCCGTAGCTATCATAACAAGAGGAGGCGGGACATGTAGAAACATGAGTGAAAAAAGCTTTTCTAAAAAAAAAAACTGGTGGCAGCTTTTACAAATTATCTTGTTAAAGCCATTTAGAACCAAAATGAGCAATTTTTTTACAATCCTCAACGTCAACCCAATAATTACTCGGTTTAGCGATGAATCAGTGGTTATATTTGAGCAGCTGAGGTCAGGGTCTAGATTGATTTATGAAGATTTTTTTTGGCAGTGTAACCTGTTGACAGTGGGTCAACATTCAGAAGCACTTAAATCTCAGTTACTCATAGAAAAGAACAAACATGCCTTCTTGTTTACATCTAAAACACCCACCACTTGCCTAAATAGTTGTATTGCCTGCCAAAAAACTAATTGGGCACACAATATATATAGTCCTGATTAAGAGCTCTGTTGATAGCATTTACCATATGTCTGTTGTCTCAGTCTGACTGGAAAACAGTCACACCACGATGACATCTTTTTATTTTTTAATAGACTGTTGATCCTAATTTCCCTGTAAGATCCACTTTGTCAAACTCTGTGAAATTGCTATTGTGAAACCACTTTAAAATTAGCATGTGTCTACTACCCATTAATACATAGATATTACGTTTCAACTACAGGACGATATGCTCCAACAGGATTGACTGCGTAATACATCTTCCTGATCAGGTCTTGGAAACATCAGACCATGATATTCAAACTCTACAGTGTGAGCAATATGTAACAGCCCTTTCATCCAGTGGAATTATGGGTAATATAATGATCTCAAAGGAAAGGGTCATATCAAACTCCCATTTAACCATATCATGCATAGCAAACTTTGCCCTCCTGGAATCAAGATCAACAAAGACAGATGTAATAAAAACTGCTGATATTTTAATGATGATAATTATGGCGTGTGTGTGTGTGTGTGTGTGTGTGTGTGTGTGTGTGTGTGTGTGTGTGTGTGTGTGTGTGTGTGTGTGTGTGTGTGTGTGTGTGTGTGTGTGTGTGTGTGTGTGTGTGTGTATGTGTGTGTGTGTGTGTGTGAAGGGAGAGTTTACTTCAGCTGTGAATTTTGTTCATCAAACTATTTTCATACAATAGTGTAATAATTTATTGTACTAAATAATAGTCTATTGTATTATTTATATCTCGTATGTATATGACAGATACTCATATATACATATATAATAAATACTCATCATATTTATTACATTAATATAAATGATTTAATAACAGTCTATTTTTTAAAATAATATATATATATATATATATATATATATATATATATATATATATATATATATATATATATATATATATATATATATATATATATATATATATATAGTTATTTTCTAAATATATTTTCTATGTATAAATTGAGTTGGGCCAACTTAATTTTGGAAAATTTAATTCTAAATATTAATTATTGAGTTGGGCCAACTTAATTATTAAATTAAATTAAGTTGGGCCAGTTGTCCTAATTATTTTAATACTACACCAAGAGAAGTTTATAGTATATCCTCATGTATGTAAACCAGTGGTAAAAAGAAAAAGATCAAACTAAATGTGAAAACAAAGATTAGATGTACCTAAATATGAACGCAACACTGTGAATTTTTTTTATGATTTGATATACAAATTTTTTCTTTTGTTAAATCAACCTAAATCATTTATGTAGTTCATATAATATAATATTTTGAGTTTCTGATGATTAAATCAATCTCCTTCATTGTATTAACTCAATTTTTCCATTTCAATGAACTTAATTTTAAGGCAACCAGGTTACTTTATTTTTTAAGTTAAACCAACAATATTTTTCTACAGTGAATGAGAAAATCACTTTAGGTGAAAATGTATAAAATATAGGGTGCCATGGTGGACGCATACAGTAGCATAGTTTCCTTTACATCGGTGTGTGAGTATTGGTGCATTTAAAACTTTGTTAAATAAAGTTAAACTCATTCCTATGCAGTGTTTGCTAATGAGGACAGATAGTGTTACAGTTTGCCCTGGAGTGGCTGGATTAGTATTAGCCAAAGCCCAAAGACAGGCCAGCAGCATCTCTGCTTTTTCCCTCTGATAATTATATTTCTATAACTCGCCATGAGGACGATATGTTAACTGTGAGATTCATTTGAGTGTATGGGGCAAGGACATGGTTAAAGTTAAGCGAAATCAAGACAACACACACTTGCTGTGCAAGTCTGTCACAGTCACGGATCATTTAGTAATTGTTGGTTTTGTTTCTAGGTGACGTTCAACAGGAAAGCTGTGCCTCATTTCAGATAATTAGATATAATTTGCATCATCAACGCATCAAAGCCAAGAATAAATTGCTCTGATAATTATAAAAAGGCAATTATGAAGGGTAACAAACCAAACACCATATTTACAAGGCAGCGATTTCATATAAGGGCAACAGGGATATGCAAGGTGTCTCGAGAGGATCTCTTTAATGATCTCATTGTCGCGTGATTTAACCAGTCAAACTGGTTCAAACTTATTTATTTGCTGAGACTGAAATCATTGTCTTATTTCTCTTTGCATACTTAGTGTTTCGAATGCAGAAATGAAGGCCGGAAATATTTTGTGTTTTAAAGTTGGATCCATACGCCATCTGCTGGTAGATATGAAAATAGTTTTTGTCTTGCAATGTCATGAAAAGTTGAATAGCAACGTTAAAATGTCACGCTGTTTCAATTAGATGGTCCCACTTTATATTAAGTGGCTTTAAGTACTACGTACTTAAATCGAAAAATAAGTGAAAACGCATTATTGTGGTCCTGTTGTATTGTAAAACACTTTTTCTGCTATTGAGGTATGATACAGGTAAGGTTAGGGACAGGCGTGGTGGTAGGGTCGGTTTAAGGGTAGGTTAAGGTGTGAGGGAAGGGTCAACTGTGTAATTACGAATGTAATTACATATATTAATTACAGCTGTAATTACATGCTGGTAATTTTTAAATATAAGTACAATGTAAAAACATGTATGTACACAATAAGTCCATTGTATCAAATTATTAATTTCAATGTTAGTACATAGTACTTAAAGACACTTAATATAAAGTGGGACCTAAATATATATATGTATATATATATATATATATATATATATATATATATATATATTGCTTAACTTATTTTGATGAGTTGAAGAAATATATAGTCATAATATTTTACAGTGCATGTGAAACCACCAAATGTACATTTATGCAAATGTGAACCTGATGGTGAGTAAAATAAGTCCAATGACATGTTAAATACGCTCTATAAGTACATATTTTTATATAAATCATATTTTTATATGAGCCACTGTACAATGAGCGCTAAGCAGATCATTTCAATAGTTTATTTCTACCATACACAAACTGTACAACACAGCGCAGTACTGCTTATGAAATTTTAAAAGTGTAAGGAAATCCTGATATACAAACTACTTGAACTAAAAAAACAAAAACATTTTTTAAAAACAAAAACAAACTAAATCATTTACAGTACCGTGTGTTTTACTATTTTTTTCTTTCACACAAAAAAATTCTCATCACATTACAAAACATCAAATACAAAAAAAGAGAAAATAAATATTCCTCACAAAACTTCCTGAGCAAACAATCTGTGGTTTATAAATTAAAAATTAGCAATTACAAATCATTTAAACAGAAATAATTCTAAATTATACAGTAATTTAGGATTTCAAAACAAAAACGGATTCAGTACAATTCATTATGCTCGTTTGGTCAGATAATATAGTGTTTTTAGTTCCTCTGAATGACCTGCAAATTAGCTTAAACACAGTTTTTGACATCAACGTAAAACTAGATTCAACCTGTCGACGACCACACACGTGTGACCCGCTCGAATGAACACTAAATAACAGAATAAAAGTGCAAAAAGGGTATGTTTAGTGTTAGAGAAAGCTTTAAAAGTGCCAGAACAAGGCCGTTTGTGATCGTAACACAGCAAATGCCTCCAATAACAGCACCGTGACCTCAGCCCTGCGTTTCAACGCTAAATCAAGTGTCATAATGGAAAGCTTACTCTCTATTGCAGTTGTTTCGCTGTGGATTTGATATTTAAGTGGGTTAAAGACATGAAGTGCTTTGAGAAAAGGTTGAAAGCCCACTGTTTGTCTCACAGAAGAAGCCAAAAGTTGAGGAGTTCAGAAAAGAAAAAAAAAAAGTATTGTGCCTGATCATAAAACACTTCTTTTTTTTCTTTTTTTTACAAGAATATCGTTACATACTTAAAATGGCGTATAAACTGTAGGTAAACAGAGTTTAGAGGCTTTTCATTCAGAAAATAAATATACTGCAGAATAAAATGAATCACCATTCACGTAATACTGCTCTACCACAAAACATATCATATTCCATGTACTCATTTACATTTAGGCACATATATGCACACACATGGATGTGCACACCAAAGGCAGTTCATATGAGAAGAAACGGAAATAAATTATGATGGTTTGATTTTTGCTCTGGTCAAGATGTCACTGTACAGAGTGAATCGGATAAAATATTTTTCTTTTCGCTCGCTCGCTTATTAGAATACAGATTTATGCATGAAAACAAATGATGTCATTTGTGGATTAGGTAAAAAAATAACCCATACGGCTCAAATGGAGCAATGACAGCTGCTCACCAACAGGTGGCGCAAGTGGACTATTCTTACATTTGACATCTGTTATTAAAAAAAGAAAAAGAAATCATCATCACGAATGCCGGCGAGTTATTTGTACAACAAACGCAGGTAAATGTTAAATAAATAAAATTCACAATATGTAAGATTGGCCTTGCATTTTTGGAGTTGCAAAAAACGAAACAAAAAAACAACAATTATGATAGCAATAAATAAATAAATAAATAATAATAAGATTACTGTGAGATAAATAGTACCAATGAATAAAGATAATATGCAGCAATAATAGAACAACACGCAAAAGAACAATACGGGATAAAGTCAAGCAAACCATATTGAAATAAATAAGTGCAAAAGGAGGTCAAATCTCACTACAAGGAACATTGAGCTGTAAAAATGTGGCTGGTATTTTTTCAGTGCAATGAGTTTGTCGTGGAATGGAGTAATTTAAACGAGACATATCTTGCACGGATCAGCAAAGCCAGCCCTCCGTGAAAGAGTTCGGCCTTATACGTGGATGCCCTTTATGGCCTGTCTGATGCTGTCCAATAAGGCTTTGCATTCTGGTGAGTATTCGTGCTCTGAAGTGTTGTACATGTCCGTCAGTGTGTTCACGTACGCTTCGAAGTTCTGTTCATTTATCGGACCCTGGAACGGATTCAAGAACGTTCAATTCAGTGTGTTTCATGTTGTCATTCCTTACAAACATGCACCATTTTAGCTCAAATCACATTTATTTAAAGGGATAGTTCACAATTGTTGGTATGTTTAAGCTTACCTCAAGAGCATCCAAGTCTGTTTCCACAGTAGTTTCAATTTTGATATTTTTAGGTCAAACCGTTCATGTCTGTCAGTCATATGATGGAGGTCTATGGTCACCACCTCAAGAGGTCATGCACAGAGAAGTCCAAATTAAACATGATTTAATGAATATCGTAAATATAAGTACACATTGATGGCCTAAGACATGCAGAACGGGCGGTTTGTGTGAGAAAACAAACAGTATTTATATCGATTTTACCTCAGGCCCTCAGATCACTTGGATGTTGCTATGCTTACAAGAGGTAAAAGCGACATAAATACTGTTCGTTTCTCACACAAACCGCTCATTTTAGTGTCTTAGGCCATCAAATGTGTACTTACATTTATGAGTCATTAAATCATGTTTAATTGGACTTCTCTGTGCATGCTCTTGGAAGGTGGTGACCATAGACCTTCATTATATGACTGACAGACAAGACGGTTTGACCTAAAAATATGAAAATTGGAACTACTGTGAAAACAAAGACACTTACATCTTGGATGCCCTTAATTAAAAATAAATTTCAAAGTGAACTATCCATTTAATTTGAAATTAACTTTAGACTTTATTTTAAGGTGTCATTGTTACAGTGTAATTAAATATTTAAATACAGAGTAATAGTACATTTACTTACTATAGGGTTAGGGTTTGGTTGAGGGTTAGTTGCATGTAATTATGCATAATTTACTGTTATTACTAAGGTAAGCACATATAACAAATGCTGTGTTACCAACATTAAATTAACTTCGTTTGGCAAATAAATGGCCTTGTTTTAATAACAGTGGTGGCTAATATCAAGCTAGTAGTATTAATGCAGTTCTTTATACTTTCTTAGGTAAGTGCGCTGTAAAACAGAGCAGGAAAAGAGCATGTCGATGTAAATGTTTCAGCGTCTCACCATTTGCGGCAGCTGTATATCTGTGAGACTGTTGATAAGTGCTTGACTGAGACGCGCTAACTCCTTCAACAGACTGTCGTTGTGCTGCTCAATTATCTTATTCTCCTCCTCGATGGTCTTTAAGTTGCACTCCATGGATGAAATCTGTTTTAAAAGCAGAAAACAAGGTCTTTAGCTCTGAACCTACATTACCCACAATCTTCTCGCACAAGCGTAAATGTTATTTACCTGAGTCTGGAGCTGCATCATGTCTGCTTCGATCTTCAGATTGGATTCATTTAGCTCCTTTATTTTCATGAATCCAAGTGCTGCATGTCTTCATTGTTCTCAATGCCTGATTGACAAGAGACAAACCAGGAAAATTAATAACGCGTCTTCCAAAATCTGTACTAAATTACTCAGGTTCTCCATTTTTCATCTCAGGAGACGAGCACAGCCTCACACTATGATGATAATATTAGCAGGTCAAAGACTGAAGACTCTTTGTTCCTTTAAAGCGCTTGAGTTGCTCACCACTGCTGGTTTTGAGTTTGATGGTCATCATCTCCTCCTCAGAGAGCTTCTTCTTGATGCTCTGGCGTTTAGTGGACATCCTGACAAACTGAGGAAGGGACAAAACAAAATCTACAGATCAGTACTAGCTATCTAGAGAATTATAACTACATCATTTATAGTCTAGTTTTAGGAATCATTCAGATAATAAGTACAATCTGTGTTACTTAAAATGATAACATTATTGGAGATTGTAAGGCTGATCAAATAATGTAATAAACCACAGAGTCTGTAGTAATAATATTGGAAACAATACAATAATATAGTCAGTTCTGTAGTCTGTATTTACTATAGATATACTGATATATTTATATATGTATACCAACTACATGTTTTTCATATTATGATACATATTTTTACACATTGAAAAAAAAAAAAAAAAAAACTGTATTTTTGTGTATTTGAATATTTGTTTTGTATATTTAAGTGGAAAAAATTGTATTGTTTATATTATCAAATGTATTATTACATTATATAATATAACACACACACACACACACACACATATTTCTGTGTGTGTGTGTATATGTAGATAATATATTATTATAATATATTTCAATATACAATTATATTTAATATACATATACATATACATATATATATAAATATATATATACATATACATATATATATATATATATATATATATATATATTTATATTATATATTTGGATAATTATATATATATATATATACACAATATAAATTATATATAAATTTATATACAGTATATACATGAAAATATTATCTTAAATACATACAAGCATGTGTGTGTATTTATATATATATATATGTAACAATTATACACACTACACACACACATATATTATGTAAACACAAACTTTTATTTAGGGTGCGATTAATCAGATAATATATATATATACATACTTTTTTATATTTCTTTATAGATATTATTATATTATATTATATAATATTTTTATTTAACATAATATACTGGTAATATATATATAATATAATAATAAGTACAGAACTCATAGATATCTCAGTTCACAATAAACGTGTTTTATTATACAGTAGATAAGTTTAAAGTGTAATATCAGACTTGAAGTTTAGGTTGATGGTGTAGTTTCCTCACCTCCTGTGCGTGACGAAAGGCGTTGTTGGCGTGACCCAGGCCGTTGCAGCCGGGCAGAGGGCAGTGAGGAAGCTCCTGTTTACAGATCTTCCAGGAGAAGGCTGACCCGTTCACGGAGCTCTCCTTCTGCTGCTGGCTGGCGATGGGACAGCTTCCAGCGCTGCAATGGGACGTAGTATTTACCCGACACGTGGCCCCTGCCCGTCACACCCTGACACCGGGCACCTGAGGCAGAAAACACATATCATTACCAACACGACTAAACTGGTGAGTTATACTACTAATAAACATTTTAGACTGAGTTTATGTAGATTTCTGTATTCTTAATAACTTGTTCGGATAGAACAAGGTCATAATCTGCATCACAGGTTGTTTGGTATAGATTTCTGGGTCACAATGCCAAAACACACACAGATGTGACCTGACCCCTCGACATGCTTAAATTAAACCCCCTGCGCAGCCCTCTTTTGTTGTCCTGAACTCAACAGGGTAACACTGTGATTGTCCAAGATAATCTCTTATTTGAGATTGAACTAGTTTCAGAGCTTACAACCGAGTCTTCCTAAACACAAATGAGCCCGTATACATTCAGTTGATAATTTGATGGCTAAAACTTCCCCACACCACCGTCGCACATTTGTCATTTTGCCTCGCTGTCAACACCCCACCCCCTCCCAACTCCCAATTTGCAGAGTTGGAAGACTTTTCAAATACCATTAAGAAGATTAATCCTGTGAAATGCTGATTAAAAATGTATTCAAAACAGAGAGAAAAAAAGCTGGAATAATTCATCGGCACACGCAAAAAAAAAAAGTCTGCGCTTCGTCGGAAACGCACTCCAGTAAATAATTACGGGCATGGAGGTTAACGTGCCGCCGAATGGAAGACATAAGCCCCAGCAAGTTGAAGACTAGAGTGGTGAGAGAGTTGGCCAATTTATTTTGCTGCTCACTTTCCCCCTAGGTCAGTAATGGAATGACATAAATTGCACATAATTGTTGTGCGTCCTCCACAGGGGAAAAGCACATGATTTGAGGAGGTGGCTGACCCTTCCCCTGATAGCCCATATTGGAAGGGGTGAGAGGTTATCTGGGATAGTACAAATAGCTTGTCTGCAGGCCTTTATGGGAAAGGTTGTTAAGGCAGTTTTGGCTCTAATACACCGACTAAAACAAGACAACATTACGAGCTCCGAACACTGGCCGTGGGTACGGACTCTGCGGAATGACTTGCCTGACCACGCAACAACAGAGAATGGGCCATACGGCCGACAATTTACAATAATCTAGCCACATTACAGACGTAACCAGGGTCTGCTTTTCTCTCTGTTCCTCCTTTTAATGTGCACGGACCTGCTTACCGTCTAATTCCTAAGCTCTCGTCTTTGCATTAGTAATTAAAAATGAAATGCTAGCCCAGATGTAAAAAGTAGGAAAGCCCTGTCACTCTGGTTTAGACTTGGATTTAAGGCTGGAATCAATTCAATTAATTTTTCCCCTCCTCCATAGTATTATGTTTTTAAAGAGCAAACTACTGCATTAATTGTAATTAAATTAGATCTTACAGGAAAACGAGGAAAGAGTTTTAGAGCTCCCTGAATTAAAAAGATTATTAAATGGTATTTCTAGGAAACGCACATTCTCAGGAAACATTTTCATCTAGTATTCAGGAATACAGTATTCGCAAAACAACAGAAAGTATTATTGTCATGTGCGTTGGTGTGCAAATAATTTGTTTGCTAATAAGTTTTAATTTAAAAAGAAAAAAAAGTGTATTCTGATGAAGATATTTTACATTACATAAATATAAGACCATAAATTAAATTTTATACAAATTATCAATGAAAGTAGGATCAGTAAAAAATCATATTTATTTTATATTGTTAAATTTTTTAATATATATATATATATATATATATATATATATATATATATATATATATATATATATATATATATATATATATATATGAACAATATATATTTATCATATTATATGTAAATGTACATATATATATATATATATATATATACATATATATACATATATATATATATATATATATATATATATATATATATATATATATATATATATATACAGCTATGGAAAAAATTAAAGAGACCACTGCCAAATCAGCAGTGGTCTCTTAATTTTTTCCATAGCTGTATATATATATATATATATATATATATATATATATATATATATATATAAACATTTGGGATATTTCACCAAAAAATTCAAATTCTGCCATGACTTTCATTCTTGGAAAAAATTAAGAGACCACTGCTGATTTGGCAGTGGTCTCTTAATTTTTCCATAGCTTTATATATATATATATATATATATTGTACATTTAGAATATATCTCGATTATATATTTTATTTTTATATTTTACATTGTATTGTTGTTTTTTTTGTTTTGTTTTTTTGGAAAGGACTTTGGTTCACCTTGAAAAAGGGCTGTATAAATAAATATTGATTGATTGATTGATATATTATTAATTATATATATATATATATATATATATAAGAGACAATGTGGCATACAGCAAAATAGATTGTAAAAAAATTATATGATCAATAAGTTATAATGTTTGTCCATAGCTTTCAAAATAAGGTATTTTTTTCACAAATTAAGTTCAAATTACTTAAAAATCCAAGTTGATTGTACTTAAATATGTAGCAAATTTTAGCAAATTGTTTTATAGTGTATTATGTTTTTAGCACTTATTTTTTTTAAATAAACTAACAAATTACTATTTTATAGTGAAGACACAGGCATTTCATACATTTAACTACATTTCATGCTAGCTTACTTCAATTTAACCCTAAAACCGTATTCTGGACAAATGTGGGCAAAATAGTTTTAATTTATTTAAAAAAAAAAATACTTCCCTTGATATACGCGGTACAAGACTTGGCTACTTTTCCTAAGTTTGCCTCCTGAACACACACAATTGTTTTCACTCAATTCTACAATGTTAAGTGGGTGAAAAAAACTCGGGGTTAAAGGATAAATGGGAAAAACTGTAATTTAGAGCATTTATAGAATAAGCCAAAATAAGACACCAGATGACAGCAAAGTCACTTCATCTTTAGGTTTTAGCTCTAAGAACTTATTGGAATGATATTTTAATGTAGTTAAACATTTTTTTTAAATCAAACATAAAAACAAGCATAATTTACAAAGAAAATATGGTACTTTTAAGTAAATAAATTCAAAAATACCCAATATAATAAAAAAACACCATAAATGCATAGACAAAAACTTTATCTGAAGACAGTGATATAACATTTATAATAAATAGAAATTAGAATCGACACCTGAGTCCTACTGTGCCCACATTTGTCCATAATTACAGGATTAAGGGCTATAAAGTGAAATGCAGTTTGAGGGTTAAATAATTCAATAATAGTTTTCAAAATTGGGGAGGGGGCTTTAATACTATACTTCAAAACAAACAAAACAATGCAACACATCTATCATATTTGTGGTACTATCTACTATAGTGCATACTATATTTTGTTTCACATTTTTAAATCTTTCATCCAATAAAGACGAATCTTTTGGTCAAATGTTGATGCTTTAGTACACACACAGTTTAAAGTAAAGCATTTCTCTTAAATCGCAATAAAAACACCAAACGTTTTGGATGTCATTGTTTTTGGTGGTGTCTTACTTCATCTCCGGCTCTTCTTTGTCCTCTTTGCTTGGCGTGAGCTTCAAGCTTCCTTTCCTGGCACGAGGGCATCCTGACAGACTGGGAAGGAACATGACATATGTGACGAACCTTTCAGAAGTTCGAGCGTGCAGACGCGTGTGTGTGGGAAAGATACTGCAGTGATGTTTCAAGCTCTGACACCTGTTCGTGTTGCCATTGAACAGGGGTCATTACCTCAACAGCCGTGAAATGCCACAAGGTATTTACTCATTTGCAATTACCCGCTTTTAAATTTAACCCACTGAGCGCTTTGTTATTATAGTAGAACATCTTGAATTAGAAAACACTGGTGTAAAAATGAGACGTTATGTCATGATAAAAAGCATAACCGTCTATAACGTGCAAAAAATCTGTGATTATTGAGACGCTCACCTCCTATGAGATGCATAGTTTCCCGTCACATGACCTGAGCCGTCACAACCAGGAGTCGGGCACCTTTAAAAGAAATAGAAATGTATGATTCACGATTCTTATTCAATATATATTATACATAACATTTACTTACATTATTGCTTTAACTTCTCTGTATCTTTAAAAGTAGTTTGTTTATTGAATAGCTAATTCTTACTTTAGCTCTTAAGAATTAGCAGCCATTAGTGATTTCAGGGTCTTATCAGCCAATGGGCAACCAGATACACTACAAAAATAAAGCAGGAGACATAATGTATATTTTTCAAGATGGTTTTGCTGCTTGAAAAATAAAGAGGCTGTCGACTGCGACGGGGCTCCTCACCTTCGGTGCGACAGCGTAATTTCCTGTCACATGACCACTGCCGTCACAACCTGGTGTCGGACAACTGCAAAGAGAATACGGACCAGAAGGAATACTTAAAGTCTATGATCTACTAGACTAATACGTTCTTTAGCATGCTATCCAAATCATTTAAGTACCTCATCAGCTCTTTTTTGGTGTCTCGAATGAGCATCTTGTTTTTTGCATTTGCCATGTTAGCATCCCCATTGTACGCTTTATCCTCTAGAGACGCCTTCTCCAACTGATCCATCTATAAGACAAAGAGAAGTCACGATGGTCACTTAAAAACATCATTCTGTAAGCACACAGCCCCTAATAGTCTGTGAGAGGTTTGATTCTGCTTAAGTATGCTTAGTAAAACATATATCCATTTAAACTTGGATGTAATCCCTCGTAGTGTTTATGATGGGTGTTAAACCTTTGGATTTACTTACATTTTTTTTTTATAAAGTAAGTATCTTTGAGAACCAGATGTCAGAGGGAGAATCAGACACACACACAACTGTCTGGGTTTGTTCTTTGACAATTTACCAGCTTTTCAGGAACACCTCTTTTCAATTTTGCTTTGGTGTCAGAGCGGCACTTCATGACAGACAGAGTGCCTTAAGGTTGTGGCTGACTGAAGGAGATAATATAGATGAATAAATAGAAAGTTAAGGGTTTTTATGTTGAATATGTTCCTAATGTAGCGTACACCAAAGTCAAAGAGCATTTAGACACTGGATGTGGTTTCCTTGGGACATTATTATAATTTGACTATTCATTTTTCACCCAATTCTATTAGAGTTTCATAAAAAAAAGGGATTCACACAAAATTTTTATTCTGAATTACTTTCTTCTGCTGAACACAAAATAAGATGTTTGGGTGAGTGTAAAATGATCGGACGGTTAATGGACCCATTGACTTCCCATAGTATTTATGCTCCTACTGATGGTCAATGGGGTCCATCAGCTGTCTGATTGCCGACATTCTTCAGGTGTCTTCTTTTGTGTTCAGGCAGAAGAGAAACTCATACAGGTTTGGAACAACTTTCAAGATTTTTTATTTACTGTGTGAACTTTCCCTTCAAGAGTTAATAGATGTCTTTAAAATTAAGATACCAATACTGATGCACTAGAGTTGTAAGTTGGCAACACAACAATACTTTGGCAAAAATGCATCTGCTACTCAATGGATTTTTTTGTGTTGGTATGTGCTTTACAAAAAAAAAAAAGAAAAAAAAGTTTCATAAAATGTTGGGTCATTAAGAATTTTAAAAAAATTATTATTAATACTTTTACTCAGCAAGGACGGATTAAAGTGATCAAAACTTGAGAGTAAAGACATTTATAATTTTACTAAATATTTCCACAAAAAAACATTTCTTCTTAATCAATATTGTTAAAAACAATTGTGCCGCTTAACAAAACTGTTTTCAATGTTTTGATGATAATAATAAATGTTTCTTGGGTATCAAATCATCATATTAGAGTGATTTCTGAAGGATCATGTGACTCTGAAGACTGGAGTAATGATGCTGATAATTCAACTTTGATCACAGGAATAAATAACATTTTAAGACATGTTCGAACAGAAACGGTAATAATATTTCACAACTTTACAGTTTTACTGTATTTTTCATCAATGAATGCAGAGCAGAAGAGACTTTATCAAACACATTTAAAAATGTTACCAAGCCCAAACATTTGATGTCATGAACTGGCTTTTTACATTTTCTTATATTGTTGTCTGAGGTCAATGACGTTCGCTTGGTTTTTACATTAAAAACATCAAAATGAATAAGTAATAGGCTATTTTCTACCCTAGTTTTGAGCCTAGCTCAGAAACGCTCGAGTTTTTATGGGCGTCTCGACACTGACTTAGAAGTGGATAACAGTTTTGCATATTATAATGAGTTTCACCCTCAATCCGGTTTGTCATCATGAGGTAGGCATCTATGTTATTTAGCTATGCGTGTAATGTGTGAAGTCGAATGGGCGGGGCTAAACCGGCCATGTTGAAAGTTGCTTAGCCTGGTGTCAATAAAAGCTTTTATTGGACTAAAAAGGAAGTTTTCAGTTCTGAAACTTACAGGATATTCTTATAATATGATGACGTCTTAATCAAAAGCTATAGAGAGAAAATATGATCACCCTTTAAACCTTGAGATTTTACACAATATATTACTCAGACTTATATATTACTCATCTTCATGTTTAAACTTGAAAATATTTATCCTTAAATCGATGGTTCCCTTTTAACTTCTTGAACCTTTGCATTGCACAAAAGGTTCTTTATAGTGGAAAAAGACGTCTTTAAATGTTACTTTACAAGAAGAGTAACTGTTCACTGAAAGGTTCTTTGAGGGACAAGAGATGGTTCATGTATGGCATTTCTGAGAGAAAAAAACCCTATTGGAAGCTTTATTTATAATAGTGTCGCTGCCTCTCTCACCTCTTTGTCCTGTTGCATGGGTGTTTTGCTGAAGTTCAGCGGCGTGTCCCAGGCATCCCGCTCATGTAGAGGACGTGGTAGATGGCCGGGAGATCTGGAGACCCGCAGCTTTGGCTAGAGAGTGATCGGGTGGGGTGAAAGAGCGTCTCCCAACACTGGCATCACAGGAGAGTCTCGCGACTTTTCTTTCTTTTTCTTCATACTTAAATCCAGCGTTCCGTTCTCGTCTACCTCAATGAGCGAGTCCTGAATGAAAAGGAACATAAAAAGCCTTGTAGATTACCAAACATTGATAACTAGAGCACTTTTCTACCAGAAAATAGTGTTCTGAACTTGTCCTGAAAAATTTTTTTTCATAAAATATTATGAAATGTATATTTTGTATAAAATCACAACATTTTTTTTCTATTGTCAAATCAACTTAAATAATTTATTTAGTTCAGATAACATAATATTTTGAGTTTCTGATGATTAAATCAATCTCCTTTATTGTATTAAATTGATTTTCTATTTCAATGAACTTAAAATTAAGGCAACCAGGTTACTTAATTTTTAAGTTAAACCAACAATATTTTTTTTACAGTGTAGAACTAGAAAAGTTAGAGACTTGAGCGAACCCTAACTCTCAATATTACGATTATGTGTGTAACTCGGTCCATCCTTGTTTGTGCGACAGACATGATACACAAATGTGTAGATTGTTACATATGTGTGTGCTTTTACTTTTCTAACCAATCGCACAAACAATTTTCGCCTGGCAGACAATAAAATGATTGAAAAACAAAACACAAAAAAAAACTTGAATAGACAGTTTCGGCTAGTAACTAATACTACCGTTCAAGATTAATTTCTGTAAAAAAAAATTATACTTTTATTCATCAGAGGATTCATTAAATAGATTCAAATGTGACAGCAAATACAATTATAATGTTACAAAATACTCATATTTCTTTCTAATAAACGCTCCTCTTTTGAACTTTCTATTCATCAAAGGATCTTGAAAAAAAAGTATCACTGTTTCCACAAAATATGAAGCAGCACAACTGTTTTCAACATTGATAATAATCAGAAATGTTTTTTGAGCAGCAAATCATCATATTAGAATGATTTGTGAAGGATCATGTGACACTGAAGACTGGAGTAAAGATGCTAAAAATTCAGCTTTGCATCACAGGAATAAATTACACTTTAAACTATATTTAAATAGATCACAGTTATTTTAAATGGTAATAATATTTCACAATATTACTGATTTACTGTATTTTGATCAAATAAATGCAGTCTAAAACCCCCAAACTTAGTGTACATAGTTGCTATGGCCAACTAAAAAAAAATCTGACAAAAAAAAGTTTTATTTCATAGAAATACATTTTTACAAAAATTTTAGAGTTCAATTTTACACATTTATAAATATTGTTTATAAAAAAAATAACTTAACCATTAAAAATGGAATCCAGAAAACTTAAAACAGATTTTTTTGGTAAAAAAAAAATAAAACAGCATAAAATACATAATATAAAAAAGCATTTTAGATTCCCTAAACATGTAATTGTCAAAAAACATGTGAGTCCCAAAAAAGCAGAATCCAAAAAAAAAAAAAAAAAAAAAAAAAGATTTCATAGGGCCCTATTCTTCTAGTTTTTTTTCTAGTGACAACTGGTTTCAGGATGTCACCCACAGTGGTTTTAGGTCACAAGCATTTAAAGCTGTGCATATCTTAATATCTGAAGTTATATCACCAACAGATGTGCTGGTGTGTAAATTCATGTTATTGCTAAGAGTTTTTATGCAATCTCGTTAACTGCTTAAAAACGTGTCACACTCAATTACTCCCCACGATAACAAACAAAGGAGAGCTTATCAGGAACTAGTAGTGATAATTGAGATTACAAACCAAATATGGCACTCTCTAACCAGCTAAAGCGCACCTATAGAGTCTGATCCTGCGCACAATGTGAGTTTTTCCCATCTGATGACATTCTCTCCAGCCTCAGAAACAAGTAAGGTGACATCTTTCTCCCACACTTCCCTGAAACGCTGCAAGACGTCAAGCCGTATTCTTCAAAAAAGCAAGCGACTTGGCACAAACAGGGCAATCGAGATACTTAACATGCATAAAGACATTTCGATGCAGACATCAGCAGATGACAGATCGGCTAACACTGTTTTATTCAGTTCGCTCAGTTTGTACAGTCTACCTGCTCTCTGCCCACTGCGATGCTGGGACTACGAACGGCCTGTGGTGTGTAGGTGTGTGAAGCGTTTCACGCCATCTTTCTCTCACTTTATCTCTCTGCTTCTAAGAGGAAAACTTGAAAGCTTTGATCCAAGCTACCAATACTGTACGCCATGTCTATAATTATTACTAAAATGAGTGCTTATTTTATTTTGATTCTTTTTTCATATAAAACTATCTTATTGTTTTACCAATATATGCAGGAGGTCAAAACTTTGCATACACCTGGCAGAACTTGTTAAATGTTAATTATTTTCACAAAATGCAGGGTTTTTTTTATTTAGCGCTGGTCTGAATAAGATATTTTACATAAGAGGTGATGCATTAAGAGCCAGGGGTGAAAACTTTTTGAATTTGATGATCAGGGTCAATTTTACAAATTTTTTTCATCCTGGAAACATGCAAGTATCTTCTGTTGGTTCTGGAATGGAAGTAGTGCTAAATAAAACAAAAAAAACACAGTATGATAAAAAAAAATTATTTACACATCTTCATCCTGGTTAAAAGTTTTCATCCCCGGCTCTTAATGCATCGTGTTTACTTCTGGAGCATCAATGCATGTTGAACTTTTGAACTTTTTTTAATAGTTGCGTATAATAGTTGAGTCTCTTAGTTGTCCTCAGTGTTAAAAGATGGACCTAAAAATAAATTCAAATATACAAAAGATGCTGGAGGAATTTGCAGGATATATATATATTTACAAACTGCCACATTTCCTGTAATATTTATATATATATATATATATATATATACATATATATATATTAGGGCTGTCAAACGATGAATCGCATTCAAAAATAAAAGTTTGTGTTTACATAATATTTGTAAGTGCACTGTGTATATTATTTTATATATATATATATATATATATATATATATAAATACGCACACACACACATGCATGTATATTTAAGAAAAAATATTATTTATATATATAAAATATATTTATTAATATATAATCTATATAAAGTGTATACATGAAATATTTCTTAAATATATACAAGCATGTGTATGTATTTATATATATATAAATAATTATACACAGTGCACCCACATATATTATATAAACACAAACTTTTATTTTAAATACGAAATTAATACTCAATTAATTGTTTGACAGCCCTAATATAAATAAATAAATAAATAAATATTATTATCATTCATACTTTATTTATTTTATTTATTTATATATATATATATATATATATATATATATATATATATATATATATATAAAATGTACATATATACTGTGTAAAATATTTTTATTAATAAAAAAAAATAGAAACATGTCTATACTTTTGCAAATATTTAAGGCAGAAGAATTTATATTTAATCAGTACTAGCAAATTTTGAGGGAATTTCTTTTGTCTGAGAGAAGAGAAGAAAGAATACAGGAAATGTTGCAAGCTGGATTCAAACATGCTTTTCCACATGCACTAACCGCTGACGCCAAGACTCCAACACGCTTTCTGATGCATTTTTGACAGCACTTTCCATAATTTTTTTAAAATAATTGTTATTTCTATATGAAAGAGAGGCTCAATAAAAGCACACAAGTGTAAAACTGTTTCAGATATCCATATTCACACTGTAACATACATAATCTGGTGGCCTATGTAGACTTTTCTTATTTAATTTAAATAAAAGAGTGATGTCTATTAATCCCTCAACCAATTGATTTAATGCAACTTCTCATAGATCGTCTGTTAAAGATCAACGCCAAAGGTATCTGTGCGAGCTTATCTAGGATAATATATTACTTAGCAAAATGTCTTTGACCATCTGCCAGTGAAAAAAAAACACGCGCTCTCTCTCTCTCCTGCAAACAAGGAGAAGCCCCAACATTACCATTAGAGCAAGTAGAAATCAAATGCACGGCCACATGTTTTACAAAAAGCCTTATAATTGTCATGGAGAAGGAAGCTGTGATTGTATTCCTCCCAAATCTTTTTGATGTGATTACACAAATTCTCCTTTGTGTACATTAAAGCTTTCAGGGCCAGTGTGGGGAAAGGAAAAGAACGCTCCCAGCTCTCTTGTTGTTGTGCCACCAGAGGCAACACAGTTCTCTGTGCCAAAAAGTGTCTTTTGATGTTACTCCTCTTTTTCATACACAAATCACAGTTGTTTCAGAATGACCACATTAAATACCTTTTTCTGAGTGGTCTAATTTGATTACCTTTGTGGATGATGCCAGGGGCCGGCTGGGGCAGGGCCTCGCTGTTGTCGCGGCAACGGGTGGAGAGGTTGAGGATGGCTGCGGATGCCATGTTGGACTGGAGGGCGTTGCTCTGGGCTTTATGGCAGAATGGGGCTGTTGTCTCCGGGCATGATCATATGACCACCAGGAGCCAGAAAATAAGGGAACTGAGCGGCTGGAAATGGTAGTTAGAGTTAGTGCTCAGGTAAAAAGAGACAGGGAAAATATTATGCAAAATAGAGCAACTACAGATCAACATCTATGTAGACAGACAGGTTACAAATATACATAAATTATGGTTTTATAAAAAAATATCAAATATATGTATAATTTCTTTTGAGCTGCCGGTCTACATAGATGTACTGTAGATGTCTACAAGATTGTAGTAATAAATATTATTAATAAAAACATTTATTTTCAATTTATATTTATTATATACTAAATGCATATACTATATATATATATATATATATATATATATATATATGTGTGTGTGTGTGTGTGTGTGTGTGTGTGTGTGTGTGTGTGTGTGTGTGTGTGTGTGTGTATGTATATTTTGTATATATGTATGTTTTGTTGTGTGTGTGTGTGCGCGCACCTGTGTATACAGTATATTTGAAAGCACTAAATATATATATATATATATATATATATATATATATAAAATAAATATATATATATATAAAAAAAAAAAAAAGATATATATATATATATATATATATATATGCACACACACACTGTACACAATATACAGTTACAGTTAATTCTCAGTACATTCAGTACATTAATACAGATATTGTACATGTACTGATATATGTATATGTATGTATGTATGTATGTATATATATATATATATATATATATAAATAATGCAGAGACAACTATAAGTTGACAATATTGTAAGTTAATTTGATATTATATTTAATATAAAGTTCAGTTAATATTATATTAATAATACAATTTTCAATTAACCTTCAAATGGCTTAGTTTATAGCTGCAATTTAATCTGTATTTTCATTGAAAAAAATTATAACACATTTCATCATTATACATATTAATATATATTTCACATATATTTTTATGTTATTTATATGATTTTTAAATTTTTTACAAAATGTGAATGGTGTTTTCTTGTGGAAAGCTCACTGCCAGGGTGTTGCTACAGCAGTTGCTCCGAAGTGTTCTGAATGGTTTTTAGTGTTGCTATGTGGTTGCTAGGGTGTTCTTAGGTGGTTGATTATTGGTCTAAATCAGGTTCTTCATAAAGATTGTATAGAGCAGACTGCACAGTGCATACAAGTGACTGCACCAAGTCACACGATGACACTGACAACTAGTTCTTTTTTTAAACAGTAATGTCAGTGCATGCTGGGTAACCTTTGATTTGAAACAAAATAGACACTCACAGTCAGGAAAGTGTGAAAGATTCGTGACTCTGGTCAGATGCCATCTGAGCTTGCTTGCCAAAGACCTGGGCGTCAAAACTGGCGTAGTCAAAATGGCCTTTAGTGTACTTGTCCATGTCTTTGGCCATGCTGGCCTGCAACAGCTGCCATTGGATGAGCAAATCTGTATGTGAAGTCAAATTTCTTCATGTTTCCTAAAGGTCTAAATATAAAGGAAAAATCAAGAATTCAGAATTGCACTCATATTTTTAAAACATCTTTTTATTGCTACACATACTTTAGAATAAAAAAATGACATTTGTGTATTTATATATTTATTTATTAAATAAATATATAAATATTTATTTGAGCTTTTGAGCTTGAGGCGAGCATTAAGCTTCTAAAACTTAAACTTTTTTATTTATTTATTAAATGAGTGATCTTTTGGACCATGAACCGTTTGGTTCCCATTGAAGTCCATTATATGTAGAAAAATGCTGGAATGTTTTCATCAAAAACCTTAATTTCTTTTCGACTGAAGAAAGAAAGACATGGACATCTTGGATGACATGGGGGTGAGTAAATTATCAGCAAAAGTTTTTTTTTTAAAGTGAACTACTCCTTTAACATCTGCCATCTTCTTTTATCTTCTAATGCCATAATGAGAGTTAGTTGACATGTAGTTAGTTAGGATGTTGATTATTATCCTTCAGAAAGATTATTTGTGAACTTAACTTGATCCTGCTTGATTGTAAAGGAATCAAGACCTCCATAAGATGCATAGATGAAGGTTTATTACCTGGCCATTCTCTCTGCGCTCTGTCTGCACTTTGTGGGCTCCTCCTGTGGTTTGGAGATCTTTTCTGCAGCCGCTATGGGGCAGCCTGAGAGACTGTGTGAAAACAGACATCAGAAGTGTGGAGTTAGTCTCCTCCTGGCCTCCTCTTGGTTAACAACTTCCTTTTAATTGAATCTGGGTGCATTAAACAGTAATTGTTCAATTAAAAATAATCTGATAGTTTCTATGCTATAAACATCACATTGTTTATAGTCTACTTAAGTTTCATTAACGATTTGTTTGGATTTTTCCTTCAAGTTTCCACAGCAAGTGCATCTCTTTTTGAGGGGTAAATTAACATGTCTGATGTTTCAAAGGGAATCTATTACGCTTTAAACATTTTCAATTCACTTTAGTGTGTAATGTTGCTCTTTGAGCATGAAAAAGGTCACAATATTATTAATCTAGATAAATCCCACACAAGGCATATGTAAATAAAGCCATAGGGACTGGTTGAGTTACAGTGAGTTAGTAGTGTTGAAAATCGCAGTTTTGGTAAGGGGCGGGACATTTCCCAAACACGCTTGAAGCGGTTAACCAATCACAACACACTGGTTCAGCCAACCAATCAGAGCACAGTGCGCTATTCAAAAGGAGGGGCTTCATAGAGACAGGAACTGAAACATGGCTGCGTTTCCCAAAAGCATCGTAAGCCTAAGTTGATCGTAGAAACGATCGTACGAATGATCTTAATATTATGTTTCTAAAAGCATCGGAACCTAAGTAGCACTTGAAAATCTTCGTAGAACTCAAGAGTGCTCTGCAGTAATCGTACATCCCCATAGGCTATCGTAAGAAGACGCAGGACAATCCTGCAGGACAACCGGCAGATTTACACTTTTATCTAGATTCAATAGATTACACTGCAACGTAAGTATAGGCTATAATATATAGGTTTTGATTGTACACTTTGTCGTACTTGGTGTTTTGTTTAAATGAATAAATTGAATAATGAAAAAGGGAAGAAAAAAATAGAAAATTAAAATTAAATCTGAATTAAACGAATTAAAAAAAATCATAAAATAAAGAAAATCTGGGAAATATGCTTTGACCCTTTACCTGTCACCCCCCTTTTTTGATAATTGACATTAAAATGCACTATACAAACTTAAATGGTTAGTAATTCAAGATATGCTTTGGAATACAGACCTAAGTTTGGTCTTGTTTTAGAGAAAACAATCAGCAGATTATTACTGAAAGTGAAAACACTTAGAAAGTTATGGAAGTTATAATTTACAGTAAATCAAATATACTTTATTAATATATATTTTTTAATATAAAATAAATATTTTACAAAATACTTTTTACTCTAAAATTACTATAAAATGAATAAAATGAAAGCTATATATCTAACCAAGTTGTGTTCCAAATTTAAAGTTGATATCACAAAAATTTAAGTTCCCGAATTGAATTCCAGTTGGAATTTAATTGTATGCATTCTGCCATAAAAAAATTAATAAATTTCTATCCAAATATCATTTCTTTCACAAAATATGGAACCTTGAGACTCAGACCTTTCTGACAATATGTGTTTTGTCAAGATTAGAAAAGGTTTTGATAATAAATTATGAAAGATGATGCCCAAAAGGGGAGGGGCCTAATACAAAAATACTGTTTTTTATGGTAACGCAACGTCCAATTTCAAAACGGTTTTCACAGGATGAATTCTGAGTTCGTAAGCTTTCAAATGATACCTAATTTATGATAAAGACCGGGCAAAATAGGGATGAATTAAAAAAAAAAAATCTGTCAATGACTTGCTGACATGCACCAAAACCAGCCATGTATTGGGCATTTCTCGCAGACCTCCTTCCCTGATCTTTGAACACGGTTGCAGTTTGTTTGCAATGTGACATGTCCTTCCAGATATTTTGTTTTTCTTTATTTGTATGGTGTCCTTTAAATCTGTTAAAAATAAATCCCTCTATCTCCTCTGGAAGGACATTAATTTTATCTTTTTAAGCCTATCTTCTCTTGTTTTGTTTTTTTTCTCCAGCCATTTTGTCAGTCTGTATAGGTGTTTTATATCTATATAGACTTGTCTTGATTTCTAATCCACAACAAATGACGATTATTAGGTTAAACGTGAATACGACTCCATATAAGGTTATATTTCAGCACTTCGCAAATGGATAGCGGCGCTTAAGTAGCACGTAGAACACGTTCTCGCACGTTCATGTTAAGTGCATTTTTGGGAAACGCACGTGGAATTGCTGCGTTCGTTCGTAACCTTGCACATAGAGAGCGCTCTTAAGAGCTAAGATACATTGTTATTGGGAAACCCGGCCCAGAGCGTTACAGACAGACTGGAAAGAGAGGAGCTGCAAAAATGTCAAATATCTGATTTTGAAACATTCAAGCATGAAAAACTATTAGTAGACCCGAAAACAAAATCAAGACGTTAATAATAGGTCCCCTGTAAGGTGCTTTAAAGCATTGCAACAGTGCAAAATAGAGTAATAACAACACTATGATATATTTTTGGGGATAAATCTCCAAAGCAGTTTAGTCGCCTGGTAAAGTTATTAATATAAACAACATAATTTTCCCAAGCGACTGCCTCCCTGCTGCAAAATATAGATGCAAATGTGCTTACAACGAGAAAAGGAAGCTTGTATAGAAATGAATAGAATGTAATTTGTGTAAAAAACAAGCTTACCTTCTGTGCGTGCTACGGTTACTGTTGACATGACCTCTTCCTGTACAGCCAGGGGTCGGACATTTAAGGACGTTTTCGTGCATGGCAAGGACTGAAAAAAACAAAAGCAAACAAGATATGTAACTTTACAGATTAAGAAGAGAAATTACATTTAGTAAAAATTCAGCATTTTGTGGAATTCACACAAGCTTGTTCTGCATCTGTTTTTACTAACTAAAGTTTTCCATGTGATTTCCTTGTTAGTTGAAATTGTGTCTCCTTTCAAGTCCTGAACATGCAAAAACATCAGCGACTACAAACACATTTTGATTACCATTTAAGAGACACACACATATTGTTGAAGTCCTATCCAGAATCCTTAGTAACTTTTCACTCTGCTCATAATTAGTTTGGAGGATGTGCCCGTCTATTTAGGCTGCATCCGCGGGTCCTTTGATTTGCAGAATGCTGCCTCTGGTTTAGGAGTACATGCTTTCATATTGGAGGAAAAAGGGAAAAAAAACTTAATTACATTTTCTGTTCCTTTTGTCACATCACTGTTTAATGGCGGTTGTTTGTTGTGCTACTCTCAAATGGAGAAAACAGCGAGTGAAAAGTTGTTTCCGAATTGCATGTTTAATTTGCATACCACATCGAAATCAAACCTCAGTTGTGTTGACGGCTGAAAAATTTCTTAGAGTAAAAAAAGAGTTCCTTAAAATAAGAGTAAAATATTTAAAAACGTATTTTTTAAATATTTTTTGCTTTCAGCTTGCAGCATTATGGTTTCCAAGATAAGTAGTAAATACATGAAATACATTTATGTACATAATTGACATGGAAATTACATATTACATTCTTCATATTTGTAAAAAAAAAAAAAAAATTAGGGACAATTTTGAATAAAATAAATCTTAAAAAAGGACGTTTCTTCAAATTATGTTTAATAAATGTTTATCATATTTATTGAATGTTTATCACATTTCCCAAAATATTTTTCACATTTTGGAGGAAAAATTTGGCTAAGCCTTTGACAACAAGTTAGTTGCAAAAGAAATGAATTGCTTCTGAATTAAAATACTCAAATAGTGATTAGACATCTAAATAAAGAATCAAATCAAATTATTTGAAAAACCTAATCTCTAAAGAATATACATACAAATTATGTTTAAAAAAATACAAAAATATATATGATTTATTTTAAGCAAGTTGCAAAGCAGAAACTCCTTGATTCAAATTTAGTTTTTACTGTTGCATATATAAAGTCTGTCTGTCATAAATACTGGCAAATGTAACATTTCTTCACAACCCTCTTAAAATGTTTCAAAAAAATAGTTGATATAATAAAAAAGTTTAAAGCTATAATAATATACCCATTAAATATAAAATGATTTTTTAACACACAAACATGAGCACACACATCTGTATTACACTCACCTAAAGGATTAGGAACACCATACTAATTCTGTGTTTGACCCCTTTCACCTTCAGAACTGCCTTAATTCTACATAGCATTGATTCAACAAGGTGCTGAAAGCATTCTTTAGAAATGTTGGCCCATATTGATAGGATAGCATCTTGCATTGATGTAGATTTGTGTGATGCACATCTAGGCACAAAGCTCCCGTTCCACCACATCCCAAAGATGCTCTATTGGGTTTAGATCTGTGTGACTGTGGGGCCATTTTAGTACAGTGAACTCATTGTCATGTTCAAGAAACCAATTTGAAATGATTTGAGCTTTGTGACATGGTGCATTATCCTGCTGGAAGTAGCCATCAGAGGATGGGATCATGGTGGCCATAAAGGGATGGACATGGTCAGAAACAATGCTCAGGTAGGCCGTGGCATTTAAACGATGCCCAATTGGCACTAAGGGACCTAAAGTGTGCCAAGAAAACATCCCCTACACTCATTACACCACCACCACCAGCCTGCACAGTGGTAACAAGGCATGATGGATCCATGTTCTCATTCTGTTTACGCCAAATTCTGACTCTACCATCTGAATGTCTCAACAGAAATCGAGACTCATCAGACCAGGCAACATTTTTCAAGTCTTCAACGGTCCAATTTTGGTAAGCTCTTGCAAATTGTTGCCTCTTTTTCATCAACAAGGCATTTTTGCCCACAGAACTGCCGCATACTGGATGTTTTTCCCTTTTCACACCATTCTTTGTAAACTCTAGAAATGGTTGTTTGTGAAAATCCCAGTAACTGAGCAGACTGTGAAATACTCAGACCGGTCCGTCTGGCACAAACAACCATACCACGCTCAAAATTGCTTAAATCACCTTTCTTTCCCATTCTTACATTCAGTTTGGAGTTCAGGAGATTGTCTTGTCCAGGACCACACCCTAAATGCATTGAAGCAACTGCCATGTGATTGGTTCATTAGATAATTGCATTAATGAGAAATTGAACAGGTGTTCCTAATAATCCTTTAGGTGAGTGTATATTTAAATTTTCCCTTTAAAAACAGAAGAATCCTGCATTTTCTATCACTATTAGATAGGTTTGTAGCTCACATTGTAATCTCTCTGTGCAGAAATGTGCTGATTATAATACAGGCTGGTTAGTTAAGCAATCACCATGTAATCTTTCATCCCTCATTCTCTGTACAACTAAACCTTGATAATTAGTATGGCATGAATATTCATGGGCTGAAATGATCACAGTGTTGTTATCGCTAATTGTATTTGTTCTGTTTGTATTGTACTGCTGTGAAGGGAGGAAATGTGTCTAATGTCCTCAGGAAGTGATGCGTAACATGAGAACAGACTCACTCTCTGGGGGCACTCTGACTTTGTGGGGACATCCTGATAGACTCCGGTGATGAGGTAGAGGCCTGTCACGTGACCCGTCCCGTCACAGCCCGGGTTCGGACATTTGATGTCTTTCTTTTTCTGTCCGAGGGAGTCTGTAACGCACACACACACACAGTAAAAACAATGCTCTTCAAGAATGTGGTTATAGTTCCTCTCATCCAGTTACGTCTCTCTTCTATATAAGCTCTGAAGCGCATCCTGTGAAAAGCATGATGTGTGTGTGTATGTATTCATCCGTGACATTAGTTAAGGCTGCAGGTCTTACTCGGGGCACCAGGTTTCTAGCGTTGATCCATAGAGAGATTATCTTCAGAGATTACCATTAAACAGCAGTCATCACAAGATTTAAAGTGCTTAAAGCTCACATCAGAGATACTTTACTAGGATTTATGACTTAATATTATGCTCATGGTAAAATATCTGGCAGATACTGATACAAATCTAGCATACATAGATGTCATCAGAAGATTTTATTCTTGTACTTTAAATTATTATTTTTTATATATAAATCATGTTGGTTATTTACTATGAAATATTTTCTAGACAAAATGTTTTTAGCACTTAAGAGGATTTTATTTATCCATCCCTTTGGGCTAGAGATCTCTGTATGTTGATTTTTTTATGTTGATTTTTTATTTTTGTTTTATTGCACTAACATATATACTATGATACGACGTAAAGCAGTTTTCAAACTGGCCTTCAAGAAAAGCGACAGTGGGTCCATAAAAAAGTGAAAAATGTAAATAATAATATTAAAATTATTAAGTAAATACATGAATTAAAATAAATGGCAACATAATGCCATTGTTAAAGATGTTACATGTAGTTACTATATTAATAAATTATGCAAAACTACATGCAACTAACCCTAATCCAAACCAAACCACAATGATCACAATGATGTTTGAAAAACATAATCAGAAACATAGGGATGTAGTCTGATTCCAGAATGAACGACTCTAATGAGTCAGATTCTTTCAGTGAATAGGAAACATAGGGATGTAGTCTGATTCCAGAATGAACGACTCTAAAGAGTCGATTACTTTTAGTGAATCAGGAAACATAGGCATGTAGTCTGATTCCAGAATGAACAGACTCTAATGAGCAGGTTCTTTTTCATGAATCAGAAACATAGATGTAGTCTGATTCCAGAATGAACGACTGAAGAGCCGATTCTTTCAGTGAATCAGAAACATAGGCATGTAGTCTGATTCCAGAATGAACGACTCTAATGAGCCGACTTCTTAGTATTCCAGATGAATGATTATAATGAGCGATTCTTTTATGAATCAGAAACATAGGCATGTAGGCTGATTCCAGAATGAACAACTCTAATGAGCCGATTCTTTTTCAGTGAATAAGAAACATAGGGCATGTAGTCTGATTTCATAATGAACAGACTCTAATGAGCTGATTCTTTTTAGTGAATCAGAAACATAGGCATGTAGTCAGATTCCAGAATGAACGACTCTATTGAGCCGATTCTTTTTAGTGAATCAGAAACATAGGGATGTAGTCTGATTCCAGAATGAACGACTCTAATGAGCCGGTTCTTTTTAACGAATCAAACACAGTTCGGTGTTCTAGGTGGTTGATTATTGGTCTAAATCAGGTTCTTCATAAAGATTGTATAGAGAAGACTGTATAGCGCATACTTGCACCAAGTCACATGATGACACTGAAAACAAATTCCTGACACTCCTGATTGAATGACTCTTATGATTCATGCTGACTTTAAGGAATCAGAACATTTACAAGGAATTCAAACTATAATCTTTAACAATCAGTGAGAACGCGATAGTGAATCTCACCTTTGCTGCTGTGGTACATGGAGCGAGCGTCTATCTCCAGCATCCTCTGCTGCCTCCGATCATGGTTCATCTGCTCCAGGAGGAAGCGGTCCATGTCTTTGTAGGCACTGTGGATGACCTGTCTATGTTCAGACTGCAGCACCATGGCCTGCTCTAGAAGACTGAGGTTCAGTCGAGCTCTATCCAGCTCCAGACGTCTGGCCATCAGACCTGGACCCCAAACACCTCCTCGCTCCTCAATCCTGGGCGTCTGGAGCTCCTCCTCACTGTCGCTGAACTCTCGCACAGAGCCATACTCCTCCATGAAGTTCCCTGCACTGTTTCTGTTGATGTAAGCAGAAAGAGCGTCTTCGTGGAACTGCTGACCTATTCGGAGTCTCTTTATGAAAGCGTCGTCTGCAGGTGGACTGGGGCTGTGATGGATCCCGTTGCACTTTCGTTCAGGGACGGAGGAACGCTCCATTCTTCCTCGTCTGCCTCTCTGTCTGGAGAAAGGTGATAGCTGGCTCTGATCTCCTCCTGATTTTGGTCCTCAAAGTCCTGGTTGTGTTCCTCCTCTTCTTGCTCGGTCTGGTGCTCGGATATCTGAGCCATCAGGTCCGGCGAACCCTCGACTCGTTTGTTCCGACCATGACAACAAGTGGTGAGAGTTTGCGTTGTGATAGACGGTGTCTTCCAGAACATCACTGCCGTTGAGTTCCTCATCTGAGACACAGAAGAACAATGGGGTTTACATTTATGGATCATCAGTAAGAGCTCTTTAAATGATTGTGTTTGGAAGTAAAAGACGAACAGATGGTTTTTAGATCCTTCAAATTCACAAGTTGTGACAAATATGACAGCTTCATGGATAGATGGATATATGGATGGATGATGGATGATGGATGGACTGATAGTGGACTGATGGACTGGATAGACAGCTTCATGGATGGATAGATGGATGGATCGATGGATATATGGATGGATATATGGATGGAATGGATGGACTGATAGTTGGATGGATGGTTGGATGGATGGAATGGACTGATATTTGGATGGATGGATGGACTGATAGTGGACTGATGGACTGGATAGACAGCTTCATGGATGGATATATGGATGGATGGATGGATGGATGGACTGATATTGGATGGATGGATGGATGGATGGATGGATGGATGGACTGATAGTGGACTGATGGACTGGATGGACAGCTTCAGTGGATGGATATATGGATGGATGGATGGATGGATGGATGGAGGACTGATATTGGATGGATGGATGGATGGATGGACTTATAGTGAACTGATGGACTGGATAGACAGCTCCATGGATGGATGAGATGGATGGATGGATATATGGATGGATGGATGGACTGGATGGATGGACTGATGGTTGGATGGATGGATGGACTGATATTGGATGGATGGATGGACTGTATAGTGGACTGATGGACTGGATAGACAGGTTAATGGATAGATGGATGGATGGACTGATAGTTGGATGGACTGATGGTTGGAAGGAAGGAAGGAAGGAATGAAGATAGAAAGAAAGAAAGAAAGAAAGAATGAAAGAAAGAAAGAAAGAAGAAGAAAGAAAGAAGAAAGAAGAAAGAAGAAAGAAGAAGAAAGAAAGAAAGAAAGAAAGAAAGAAAGAAAGAAGAAGAAGAAAGAAGAAGAAAGAAAGAAAGCTTTAAGTAAACATTTCAAATGGTTTCAAATTATTTAAAAAATATAAAAAAATAATAAAAATATACAATTTTGACAATTTTTATACAACATTATGATAAACATTATTTAACCTAAGTGCATACAAATATTTGAGTATTTACTGAATACCACATCGTAAAATCACCATTTATTAACTGAAATATATATACTTGACCTTAATATAAAATAAATAACATTTAATATGTATTTAATGTTAACATTTATATCTAGCTATCCATCCATATCATATATATATATATATATATATATATATATATATATAAATGCATATGCCCTCTTAATTTAATCTTCCATCTGTTCAAGTTACGCAACAGTGTTTTTTAAAGTGCGACTTGCTTAAAAATTTGCTAAATGTACTGGAATTTTGTTTTTTAAATCCACAATGATATAAAGCTGTAAACGCTAATCAGAAAGCAACATGATTTGCTATACTACAGTACTACTTTTGATAAATCCATAAAGCTTATTTGACTGGGGGTTTATAGGGTGAATAATTCCTCTTTTTTGGTGGGGGGGCGGGCTGGGGGATAAATCTCAGATCTTTTATCCCTTAAAATCACCTTTAAACGACTCTTTGGAATCACAACAGACCCGATTATATTAAGTAATCGAGTCAATGATTAACAAAAGAAAACTATCAGCTGGATTGATTCACAATCCACAACTGATCTGTCTGAAACTTACCCGCCGAGGTTAAAGCTCTTTGGGCACAAAGTTCAAAATACAGCGTAAGCATGAGATACATCTATCCTCTTAGAGGGCCTTATGCCACCCTCTAAACCATATGCAAGCACTGAGTTGATTAGATATTAGAGCATTTTGGCTGCCGCCACATGCGGTTTCAGGGGCTTCTAATGGGATCACACTGCCTTAACAAACAGTTGCTAGACTTAAAGAGCATATAAAGTAGTCCTGCTTTTAATCCCCCCAAAAACATCCCTAAATGGGGGATAGAGAGCTCAGTGGCATTTACAATCTCACCCGTCTCTTGCCAAAAATGGAAACCAGGCTTTGAGGGGTTAGAGTGTGCTCGTGGATTGGTTCGTACCATGCCAAACTCGGCATAATGTCGCAGAGGTCTGCATTGGCGCTGCACGAATGCAAAGGCATAATGCTAGAGCACAACCTAAATTTTGATTCTGTTTGTTCAGATAATTGTAGTTTTTATGCATGATGCTTGAGGAAAGGGTGGTTAATCTCATCGGTTTTTATTTTTGGAATCGCATCCAATTGAATGTGTGTTGAATGTTACTACACTGATTCTGAGATGAAACGTGTCCAACACTTTTAAATCAACAATAATATGAATCAGAACAGATAAAATGTTCCTTAAACATTATTAATATTGCATAGTTTTATATATTCACTCACTAAATCTCTCAAACATATATTAAACAATCAGGATGAAGACTAACTTGCCTGATTTTATCAATATTTTCTTTTTATCTGAAAGGTGTGGTTTTAAAGGTGTATTTTTAAATAAATATTTTTTATTAGCCTATATTAATATGTACTTTTTCTAAAAAACAACAAAAAAACTATTTTTTGCTATTTTTAAAATAAATATTGATTAATCGCGATTAATCGCATCCAAAATAAAAGTTTGTGTTTACATAATATGTGGGTGCACAGTGTATAATTATTTTGTATACATATAAATACACACACATGGATGTATATTTAAGAAAAAATATTTATATATTAAAATATTAATATTTATATATAATATAAATTATATATAAATCTATATACAGTATATACATGAAAATAATTCTTAAATATATACAAGCATGTGTGTGTATTTATATATATATAATAATTATACACAGTGCACCCACATATATTATGTAAACACAAACTTTTATTTTGGATGCGATTAATCATTTGACAGCCCTAATAAACATATATTTTAATTAAATAAATATGTAAATTTTAAACGAAAGATTATTTAAAAAATAATATTAATGTAAATAAATGCACCTTAAAATACACATCTTTCAGGTTATGAGTATATTAATTAATGTTTTATTTATCCATATGCTAAATGGCTACAATGCAACTGTAACTAAATGTCATTATTTTGTCAGTTTTTCCATGAGATGTTACTGACATAAAAAAGGAGCAGAAAATCTGTATAGAACCGTCCTGTGGTTCTCAATTTATTCTTAATCATAGTTGAATGCTCCATTTATTATAAATATCTGACATGTATCTGACCTGTACAAAGCGATAGAGAAGGGAAGTAGGAAGTTGCACCAAAACATGAACATGCTTTTAAAACAACTTTAAACTTAAATATTTGAAGAGATTCAAATGCAAAAGCCTCTAAATGCCATTTAAAAATTTTCTTCTAAAATGATCATTTTTATCAAGCTTGTATATTTAAGTTCAGTAATTTCACTTAAATGACAATTAATAGGTAATCTTCATTGCCATTTAAGTGAAATTACTGAACTTAGATATACAAGCTTGATAAAAATGGTCATTTTAGAAGAAAATTTCAAAAACACTTAGAGGCTTTTGCATCGTGAACTCTTCATTTATTCATTTCTGTCGCTCTTTTTTGTCTCATATCTTAAGGATCAGTGCCGTAACACAAAACCATGAAGCATCTGGACGGCGAAGCCGAAACGGAGCATGGATTCCACTGCTAACACACTTAAAAGCGGACGATTTTCCTGATTATGTCGCTTTTGTCAGCAGTTTGAGGTGTGAAAACCCAAAGCGGTCCAGCGCAGATGAAAAGTTCGCCAGTTATGCTAAGACACAATTAACAGAGCAGATGATTAGGAGTTCTCTGCCATCCAGATGGAGATACAGCCCTGACCAAAAAAAAAAAAAAAATACAGAACAGTGGGGAAAAAAAGACTGGAGCGAACAAGGGCGGAAAACGCTTGGATGCAGAGAGTGGTTTGTGTTTTGGAACAGGTGAATGGTTTATACTCCAGAATAACCATTACCATTGTGTGTATGGAGACCAGAAGCTTGGCTGGAGTCACACACACACATACACACAACAGTACCAAATGGAAGCCTTACATCCCTTTAATTTCTCCCCTGCCTTTCCTTTTTCCTTTTTTTTCTCCTTAAATTCACACACCCCTCTACAGATCCATTAATTTCGCTATACGGTCCCACGTATCAGTCCACTTTTTTATTTCACTTCTTCAGCAGTGCACTTTGGCACAACACAAAGCAAACATGTTGCGAGACAGCAGGGAAATACGACAAATGAGATTTTCCTAATCATTCCGCAACTTCAAAAATGTAATACTAAAAAACTCAAAGGAGGAGGGGAAGAAGAGAAAAAAAAAGGTTATGATTATTGTGGGTAATATGAAATCAGAGAAACAAATAAATTCCATTTCCAATGATGCTGTTCAATTTATTGAGCTATTTTGTTGTCCATTTAACAACCCACATGTGTCCAATAATGAGCAGCACACATTATGCCTAATTATGTATATTTGGGCTGCATTCGATGGTCTAACAAAAGCTTTCGAAAGGGACAATTACGTTTGTTGCTTGGTTACATCGTTAAAAATATACCAAATAAGTGCAGATTATAGGGGTGTGGAGGTACACATGTAAAGCATGGGTATTGTTGCCAACATGCTCATAATTTGATTCATTAGGAAATGGCAGCATTTTGTTTCTAGAAAGGAGACTGCTTTAAAACAGTAATATCGAACTTTAACGTTTCCATGCCTCCGTTGCCAAAAATGTTTTTGTTGTCGAAGTGTATGATCACTCTCTTTTGTCGACGAGGCACAATATAATTTGGTGCGTTCTATTCTCAGTTACCCTATTTGCATAATTATGCAAGCAAGCACACTTGCTTATAAAAACACTTTCCAGGCTGCATAATCGACCAGGCGCCAGCTACTTTAACGGCGAGTTTTTAATCCGGGTTTCAAAGTAGTCGAAGCAGAGGAGATCGCCCTTAATCTGGAGACCGATGCGGGAAAAACCGGCTCAGAGTTTTCTGACGGATAATGCTAGATGGATGCGATGGGGAGGAGGGAGAGGCGAAGGAGGAGGAGGAGGGATACAAATATATGAATGCAACAGATGGTAGTTTAAAATTCAGCGTCAATTGTTCATCAAAACAGACAAAACAACAGGACATCTGTCTACCTGCTGGAGTGTCAGTGTTCCTGGGCGCGTCTTTGTCCCGAGCGTTTGCCAGGTCTTCCTCGCTGGGGCAGGGGCTGGGACTGTAGTGGCGGGGCTTCATCAGGAGAGATTTCCTCTTGTTGACTGGCGCCCCGCGGACCCCTTCTGCGGCCGCACGCTTTTTACCCGCTCCGAGGTGCGAGCTGGAAGGAGAACACAGGGGTCATTTAACGGATGCGATCATGTCACAAATCAGCCCGTTAAACTGTCTGCGTCTGAGTATGTGATTGGTTGAGGTACAAAGATCTGATGGATCTGACCCCGTGAGGTTTAGTGTTGTTTAGACACATTGTGACTCAAAGTGGTTGTTCAATAAATTATATTGTCCAACAATAGGCTCTCAGTGTTTTCAAGTCAAATGAAGCTCATTAATAAAATGACTATGGTATTGTTCAAAAGTTTGGGGTCAGCATGATTTTCTTTTTAAGAAGCGAAAGAAAACCATTAAAGGAGTTGTTCACTTTTAAAAAAACTTTCAGTCATCCAAGATGTTTATGTCATTCTTTCTTCAGTTGAAAAGAAATTAAGGTTTTGATGAAAACATTCCAGGATTTTTCTCCATATAATGGACTTCAATGGGAACCAAACGATTCAAGGTCCAAAAGACAGTTTCAGTGCAAACTGTTCAAAGGGCTTTAAACGATTCCAGACGATGAATAAGGGTCTTATTTAGCGAAACGATCGCTCATTTAAAAAATAAACAACAAAGTTCAAGTTTTATAAGCTCAAATGAGTCAACTCATTCATTTCGTTCATTGAATGAACCACATGACACAAAAAAGATTCGTTCGTTTTCGAGCTTGGAACAGGAGTCACATAACAGAGCAAGGTGAGCATTTGAGCTTATAAAAATTAAACTCTGGAATTGTTTAAAGCCCTTTCAACAGTTTGCACTGAAACTGTCTTTTGGACCTTGAACCGTTTGGTTCCCATTGAAGGCCATTATATAGAGAGAAAATCCTGGAATGTTTTCATCAAAAACCTTAATTTCTTTTCGACTGAAGAAAGAGAAAGACATGGACATCTTGGATGACATGGGGTGAGTAAATTTTCAGCAAAAGTTTTTTTTAAAGTGAACTACTCCTTTAAATTGAGTAAAGACATATATAATGTTGCAAAGGATTTCTATTTCAAATAAATGCTTTCTGTCCTTCTAAGAATCCTGATAAAAATATCACGGTTTCTACATAAAAAAAGCACGTTTTCAACATTGATAATTAAAATAAATAATTTCTTGAGCGGCAAATCGTACAAATTAGAATGACTTCTGAAGGATCATGTGACAAAACATTTTAATTACATTTTAAAATATATTAAAATAACAATACTGCCAGTTTTTACAGTATTTTTGATAGGAGACACATAAGAGACTTCTTTCAAAAACATAAAAAATAGTACTGACCCAAAACTTTAGTTTAGTAGTGTATGTGAACATTCTCCTTTTCTCATATATTATTACTTATTTTTATAATTGACCCATAATACTCTCTGATAAGACAGATAACTTGTAGTTTCAAGTTAACATGAAATCAAAAATGTTTTTCTTAATTTACATTTCTGGTCTTACAGTAAATGATACGGTGGCACTCATTATTCCAAAGACAAAAATATAATTTCACCTCTGAACCGACTTTCCATTTTAGCCTTCTTATTTTCACCCCCTCCCCTCCAACCACTTATAAGAGCCCACTTTTCACCATCCAATCAATTCCCGATGGATCAAAATCGAGCCTCGCCCTACATTTTGTCTCACTGAACATCCTGTTTCACACACACACACACACACACACAAAAGGGTGGCGAATGGCATTTCATCCTCTTTGAGGCAGCGACTTTGTTACAAAACTCATCAGGGCAGCATCTGAAAATTCCCTGCAAGATGTGACTAAGAAATTCAGCATCGCAGATCCTCATGTGTGAACTTATGTGTGAACACAGAGTCCAAAACACTCAAGCATGAACTGGCTCATTATTTTCAATGAGAAATCTGTTGCTATTATCAGCTATCACGCTGCATAATAAGGAATGATACAGAGAATAAAATGTTTGCTGTAGGCCAGATATCATTTTAAAGGTAAGTGTAGAAATGCACTAAACAACTTGCATTGCATTAGTATAAAGACAATTCATGCAGCGAAATAATAAGACGCATGCAACAAGCCATTTACCATGGAAGCTTGTTTCCGCCACAGAATAAAACATTTTAAAAGAGTTTTGCACACAATTCTGACATATCTCGCAATTCTAAGAAATAAAGTCCTAATTACGAGATATAAAGTCAGATTTGCGTGGTATAGTCATAATTGTGAGATTTAAACTAAAATTCTCAAGATATCAACTCAATATAACACACAATTGCGACTTTATATCATGCAATTCTGACTTTATATCTCAAAATTGCATGTCATAATGTCAGAATTGCGAGATATAAACATGCAATTCTGAGAAAAAAGTTGTTTTTTCGAAAAGTTGTTTGTCTGACAATTCTGACTTTATAACTTACAATTGAGACTTCATATCACACAATTCTGACTTTATATCTCCCAATTGCATGTTATAATATCAGAACTGCGAGATATAAACACAATTCTGAGAAAAAAGTTTTTTTTTTCAAAAGTTGTTTATGTCTCACAATTTCTGACTTTCTATCATGCAGTTGCGAATTTATATGACGCAATTCTGACTGTATATCCCCCAATTGCATGTTATAATGTCAGAATTGCAATATAAATATGCAATTCTGAGAAAAAGTAGGTTTTAAAAAAAAAAAGTTGTTTACGTCTCACAATTCTGACTTTCTAACATGCAGTTGCGACTTTATATCACGCAATTCTGACTTTATAACTTACAATTGAGACTTTATATCATGCAATTCCTGACTGTATATCTCCCAATTGCATGTTATAATGTCAGAATTGCAAGATATAAACATGTCTATTCTGAGAAAAAGTAGGTTTAAAAAAAAAAGTTGTTTATGTCTCACAATTCTGACTTTCTAACATGCAGTTGCGATTTTATATCATGCAATTCTGATTGTATATCTCCCAATTGCATGTTATAATGTCAGAACTGTGAGATATAAACATGCAATTCTGAGAAAAAAAGTATTTTTTTTTCAAAAGTTGTTTACGTCTCTCAATTCTGACTTTCTAACATGCAGTTGTGACTTTATATCATGCAATTCTGACTTTATAACTCACAATTGAGACTTTATATCATGCAATTCTGACTTTATATCTCCCAATTGCGAATTTATATCATGCAATTCTGACTGTATATCTCCCAATTGCATGTTATAATGTCAGAACTGCGAGATATAAACATGCAATTCTGAGAAAAAGTAGTTTTTTCAAAAGTTGATTACGTCTCAGAATTCTGACTTTCTAACATGCAGTTGCGACTTTATATCTCGCAATTCTGACTTTATATCACGCAATTCTGACTTTATATCACGCAATTCTGACTTTATATCTCGCAATTCTGACTTTATATCTTGCAATTCTGACTTTATATCACACAATTCTGACTTGTGAGATGTAAACTCGCAATTGTGAGAAAATAAAGTCAGAATTGTGAGATAAAAGTCCCACTTACTTTTTAATTTTTTTTTTATTCTGTGACGGAAACAAGCTTCCATAATTTACAAACTACACCTGCCACAAAAAAAGTATTTGGACACTTAAAGGTACACTCTGTAACTTTTGGCCCTCTAGCTGTATGCATTTTGGGGAAGAACATTGTTTTGGTTGTGCTTCAGCTCTGCTTGACTGTGTCCTCGCCATCTCCGAAAAGCCAAGCCAATGTTGATATTGGTTTTATTACGAGTTTGTCGCATCATAAAAATGTTCAGGCTCTTAAAAATGTCAGAATGTCATTGCATTAGAGTTAAAACATCAAATCAAGCGACATTTATTTTAAAGAAAGATAGTTCTTCAAATGGATCATGTTCATACAGTAGTTAAATGACTTCATCAAAACACTAGGACTGAGCAAACATGATGAAGACAAATTAGTCAAAAGAGAAGATGATTTACTTGATTTAATATTTGGAATCCAATGCAAAGATTGTTATTGTTAAGTGTCCAATGCCTGAAATCTTAAATGCAACTTTTGACAACTGCACGTACTGAAAAGGCGTCAGAAAAGCCATAAACTGACACTCGGAAACAGGTAGTGAACTCTCTGGCTTACCTGGGCGCCTCAGCGATGCAGTCAGGCAGAACTGCAAACAGAAAAAGAGAGAGAAAGAGTAAACACACATGTTTACATTTCCAGCAGCGAGCCGGCCCCTCCAGCACCTGCCTGTGATCCTTCACACACCTCTCGCTTTAATGTCACACTCAGGCGGACACAATGATGAAGGCTCCTGCTGACTCGCCAAGAGACGCTCGTGTTGAGGATACAACTCTTCTGGCATACAAAACATCAAGCGAAAAACTTCCCTCTACCACTTTTTTTTTTTTTGGATAGCAGCAAAAATGATGCAAATCCATACAAAACAAAAAGATGCAAATAAGGCTTCAGGTATTTTTAAAACCACGTTAGAGAGGATCTGCCCTTGTCCGGTGTCAGTTGACCCTATTTTGCAAGTGGATTAACAGCCCATAATGTCCTATTTAGAAGGGTTCTTTCAGGCATCTTGATTTACAGAACCTTTCAGGGGCTTCTTAATTTTTATAAATTAAACCGCTCGTTAACCTATTAAACATGAAAGTATTTCATGAATGCAATCATTCAAGATATTTCTATGACCTTTTTGGCATAAAGCATTCTCTAAAATTAAGGCAAGAACCTTATTTCTAAGTGTGCATCAAACTTAGAGAAAGTCATTCAGGTTTGAAACAACACCAACTTTGTCATTTTTGGGTGCTCTGGCCCTTTAAGGTCAGGCATTCTGGGTAATGTCTTTCTTATGAAGTAGGGCTGAACATCAAACAGTTTATCATGTCTTTATGTCAATTGCAACTAGTTCATTTACTTATCATTAATGCAGTTACATAAAAGAGATATGTTTGTTGATGCAAGTATTTCAGTATTCAGTCTTTTTACATATTATGCATAATATTAATAATACAATAAAATAATATGCATATCACATTATACCTACAAAACACATTAATATATTAAATAAAATGCACTTTAAATTCATTATATTTAAATATTTTTCATAATTGTTATATGCATTTATACTAGGCTGCTAAGATCAATTCGCGATTAATCGCATCCAAAATAAAAGTTTGTGTTGCCATAATATATGTTTAAATATAATTATATATAAATATATCTACACAGTATACACATGCACATATTTCTTAAATATATACATGCATGTGTGTTTATTTGTATACAAAATAATTATACAAAGTGCACACACATATTATGTAAACACAAACTTTTATTTTGGATGCGATTAATCGCGATTAATCGTTTGACAGCCATATACATGTGCACATATTTATAAAATTACATATTATACTTTTATTATACTATTATATGTTTGACATGAATAAAAACTAAGTCATTAAAATGTTTCTACATGATGCACTAAGTTACGAGACACACATTTTGTAGACTAAATTAAATGAAAGGTAAAATGAAAATTCTCTGACAGGAATGAATTGTTTTCCATATCATAAAGCATGTTCAGGATGCAAAATAATTTCTCTCAGGGCAAAATTAGCAACTGACTACACAGTGTAAGACAATATCTGGGATTTGCATGGGGGGAAAGCCGGATCACTTTACTGAAACAGTGTTTAACAATCACAGCTCTGACAACATGATATATTCAAAGCCTCACTGTGAACTTAGTCTCACGAGATGTAGAGAGAGAGAGAGAGAGAGAGAGAGAAGGAATGTGTGTCAGTAGGAGAGAATATCTCATTCACAGCTTCACCTCAATCCCATGGTGAAGACTCAATAAAACACCATCATGAACTTTTACCGGCACATTAAAGGGCCAGGCGCACATGAGCGGTACAGTACGTGGCGCTAAACACTTGAATAATGATGTCCCCTGTCATGCTTTAGTCGCTCTTTCCATTCACGACGCCCTCCTTAACTCGTTTGAAAGAATATTGCCACATAATGAAGTCACTGTCTATGCATAATGCATCGCCGCGGCAACCGCACCTCTCTCCAGCTAAAGAGGATTAATATTAAAATTGACAGATCTGATGTGAGACCGTTAAACTAACACTTCAGATCAAATGTGCGTAGGAAAAGGGTGTGCGGCACGCGGGCCTGTCAGCAAGCGTCGCTGAGGCATCATGGGAAATGTGTTCAGCTTGTTTATGTGAACTTTGTACAGGGCAAATATAATGCATGTTTATACCAACCAATAATGCGTTCTAAAAAGTGTTATGAGATCATGTTTCATAACAAGTGCATGAAATAAATATTATGTTGCAGAGGTAATGGGTTAGACATCTTTGTGAAGCACTTTAACGCTTTATGCAAAAATGTATTACGCCATTAAACTTTATAAAATGCTGAACAGATGTTAATTAAAATATGCAAATAAGAGTTGACATTTCTACTATTTGAATATAAATCACTGAGTATACTGTTAATAATTATATGAAGTCAAATATAAAAAGTCAAGCTATATATATCCACTTGATCTGAACCTTAATAAAGAATTAATTAAAAAATATTAACCTAATAAAATATAGATTGAAATATAAAACATGTCAATAAAAATAGATTGCAATGTATAATGTAACAATGCAGATATTGTCATGTTATATTGTTACACGTTATGTTATACGTTGTTGCTTTATGTCACAAGTTATGTCATGTCATGTTATATCATTTCGTGTTATGTTAACTTATGTTATGTCATATTATGTTATGTCGTGTTATGTTATCTTATGTTATGTCGTGTTATGTTATCTTATGTCATTTTATGTTATGTCGTGTTATGTTATTTTGTTATGTTATGTCGTGTTATGTTATGTCGTGTTATGTTATTTTATGTTATGTCATGTCGTGTTATGTTATGTCGTGTTATGTTATTTTATGTTATGTTAAGTCGTGTTATGTTATGTCGTGTTATGTTATGTCGTGTTATGTTATGTCGTGTTATGTTAAGTCATGTTATGTTATGTCATGTTATCTTATGTCGTGTTATGTTATCTTATGTTGTGTTATGTTATCTTATGTTATGTCGTTTTAATGTTATGTCATGTTATGTTATCTTATGTTAAGTCGTGTTATGTTATGTTGTGTTATGTTATCTTATGTCATGTTATGTTATCTTATGTTATGTTAAGTCGTGTTATGTTATCTTAAGTCGTGTTATGTTATCTTATGTTATGTTAAGTCGTGTTATGTTATGTTATCTTAAGTCGTGTTATGTTATGTCGTGTTATGTTATCTTATGTTGTGTTAAGTCGTGTTATGTTATCTTATGTCGTGTTATGTTATCTTATGTTATGTTAAGTCGTGTTATGTTATGTCGTGTTATGTTAAGTTAATTTATGTCATGTTATGTTGTGTTATGTCGTGTTATGTTATCTTATGTTATGGTATATTATATTATTAAAAATAGTCTTTATATATTTTTAAACTTGTGAAGCACTTACTTGTGCCATCACATGTTTCGCTGCGATTCTCTTCACTGTCAGACTCCATCTGGAAATAAAAACAGAAATAAAAGTTAATAACAAATAGCAATTTTCAATTCCAGAGATTTATAATCCTGTTTAATAACTCATCTCAGCAGGATCTCATCATCAGAGTGATAGCTAAGTTCCTGTCAGTTTATGTTATTAATAAGTAAGCCAGATTATTGTCATGCAAAGAGTTTATCACATTGCAATTTCAGAAACACCCCATCTACAAGGCATCACAACTTTAGATCTTAAAAAAGAGGAAAGAATGAATAGGTTTAAAATTCTAGGATTACAGTAAATAACAGTAGTAAAAAAACCTAATCCAATCAATTCTGTGATTCCTGGAGCGTGCAATGAGGCGTCAGCACAAGAAATGAAAGGTCAGTGAACTTTATGACAAATAAAAGAGGGAAATTTCACGGCAGTGGCTCGGGTCCGTTACGGGCATTGTGTGCCGGGCTTCATATTTGGGCTTGATTTAATTGGCTTAAAGAGGGTGAGACAGGGGCGAGCAAAAATATAATAATGCAAAAACCAGTGACAAACAAAAGTAGTGATGTGTGTGTGTGTTTAGACAAAAAGAGTTGTTAATACCGCTGCACCTACTCACTCACTCTCCCTCGGTTTCTCTCTGCCAGCAGTGCCTTGCTGATCCCAAATAAAACCTATTAAATGTAATTATTCTGGGCTGATGGCGCTCTATAGCGGCTCGGAGGGTCTGGTGAGCTCGGTGAGTCACTGGCTGGGCTGTTACTTCGCTTATAATGGGAAACATGACTCCTATCTCCCCTTCTCTCGGCTTGGCTGTTGTGATTGAAGCCACTGACCTGTCATACATTTATAATAGGGGGAGCAGGTGTGGCATTGATGGACCTTAATTTCCTTTAATAAACCTTTTATGTGGCCCACTCTTAATGCCACGCCGGCCCTCTCCCGGCTCCCGACGCGTAATAGCTTCATTACTTTTGATTACTGGGGGCCCCTATTGAGACAAACAACTCCCAAACACTATAGATTACATTCTGTAAAAACTAATGTACCTGATTAGTTCATTACACTGGCTCGCTCGTGTACACACAGACGCACGCTAACACACGCGACGCCAGAAGTGGCCTGACGCTTCCGGACGGGGCTTTTCCTGAACGCCTCTTGAAAGCTGAAACTATTAAAAACTGCGAGAGACAGGTTTTCGTATCGTGATTTCTGTATTGTTTCGCTGAGAGAGTCAAAAGAAAAGCTTTTATCAGCCCCGACAAGCACAGGGCTTTATTTCAACAAAGGTGAGCAGATTTCAAGGGTTGCGTAATTTGATATTTGGGATGTTCAAACTTTGACATGAGGAGGAGAGCGATCAGGCAACAGCTGCTCACTAACAATCCATTAAAATACACATCAGCACCTTACAAAACCAAACCATATGCCAACAACGTCGCCGGCCTCAGGTAGCGAGTCTGACAACTACAACTTTAAACAATGGTACCAGTGATTCCCCAGACAATCAAACAAACTTTGCATGCTTTTATAGTAGAAAAAAAATACTTTTAATATACAACTGTCACTTAAAGAAGCTGCATTGTCTGCAAACTAAAATAATCAAGTTTGTTCATATTAAATAATATATTATGATGGAACGTAACCTTTTGGAAGTGTTGTAATGGTAACAATTTTTTTTCAATAATTTAAAAACACAAAAAAAATTCTCACACACACTCAAAAATGATTTATACTAAAACTAGGGCTGTCAAATGATTAATCGTAATTAATCGCATCCAAAATAAAAGTTTGTGTTTACATAATATATGTGGGAGCACTGTGTATAATTATTTATATATCTAAATACACACACATACTTGTATGTATTTAAGAAATATTTTCATGTATATACTGTATATAGATTTATATATAATTTATATTATATATAAATATCAATATTTTATATATAAATATTTTTTTTCTTAAATATACATGCATGTGTGTGAATTTTTTTTATATATATATATATATATATATATATACATATATATACATATATATACACAGTGCACCCACATATATTATGTAAACATAATTATAGTAAAAAAATGTATAGTTATGCACGAACATAAGTTATGAACAGCAGGTGCCCCATAGACTTTCATTTTAAGTGAATTTCTATTGTCTAAAGCTCACACAGAAAATGTTGACCAAAATAAAATAATAATAAATAAAAATATAAACTAAAATAAAGTGAAGTACAAAAAATAGATAAAGGACTAGCTCTAATGGCTATTAGAGAAATTTACTACATGTGTTTATGCATTCTAAAACATTTTTAAAACAACAGATGTTGCATCCAAAATGTTTAAAACATTTTTAACAGTGTGGTGCAATACTTTTCTACTTTAATAAGCCTAAATGATTATGTAACATAAATACACACCAACATGAAAAACAGAGGCAAATTCTTTTTTTTAGTCACATTTGATGAACAAGAGTGTATAAACTAATAGAAGTGCACACGTGAGATACTCTGCCAATACACGTCCACTGCAATTAGAATGACTAACTTTACCTTTGTTTGTTTGGCCTGTACTGAATAAGATGTTCTGCGAGGTCCCAGCGGCCGCTCCGGTTACTGCACACACGTTTCTTCAGCTGTTCTAAGATGTGAGTGTGACATTCATGCTCTGAGTGAAGAAGAAAATGACAAAAGATATCAACGACAAGTATGTTTCAATGACAAGTGTGGCAGTGGAATCAGTAGTTTAAGCCCACATGTGTCCTTTAGAGAAAGCATGACACAAAAAAAGCAGTTATATAGACATTTTTATTCCAAAACATTAAAAATATATTTCTACCCTGTTGAAAATCACTATTGCTTTAGTCATATTAAATCATTCTTGTGACATTTTTTAGCTTGTGCATACTTTTTAAAGAGACAGGTCATTCTGAATTCACTTCCGCTTGGACGACTACATTTAGGAGTTGTTCGACTAGAAACGCAATTCATGCTCAGAGGTAAAGAAAGACAAAATATATCAAGTATGACTAGTGTGAAATACATTTTTAACTTACAAATGTGTCCCAAAGTGAAAACATGACCACAAAAACTGTAGTTATAAGACATTTCTGATTCGTGTAAAACATTAAACTATGCAATTTTAATTTTAAAAATCTATTTATATCTGTTAAAATGAACTCAATGCACTTAAAAAGCCTATTAAATAATACTTTTTTCAAATTTTTAGGTAACAATGCACAGTTTAAAACACTTTTATTTTAAATTCACTTCCGCTCGGACGACTACATTTAAGAGTTGTTCGACTAGAAATGCTATTCATGCTCAGAGGGAAAGAAAGACAAAAAGATATCAGAGTATGACTAGCGTGAAATACATTTTTAACTTACAAATGTGTCCTAAAGTGAAAACATGACCACAAAAACTGTGGTTATAAGACATTTCTGATGTGCAGTTTTAAAACTCTATTTATATCTGTTAAAATGAACTCAATGCACTCATATTCATATTAAATAATACAAATATTTAGGTAACAATGCAGTTTAAAAACACTTTTTAAAAAAAAATTCACTTCCACTTGGACGACTGACATTCAGGAGTTGTTCGAAGCGCTAACCGTGAATGTTACAACGCGCGCGTTGAGAAACCTGGGAGCAAATTACCAGACAAGACCTCATGTGGCTTTCTTAACAAGATGCAAATTGATTGCTTGACAGAAATCAAATAGCTTGTGTGTAATTAATATGGTTAATCCGGGAAGAGTTTTGTGTGATTGCGCGCATCGGGACACATTTAACGCTGCGCTACACAACGCCTGAGCTCCGCTATTGGTGAGCCATTCATGCCTGTTGGCTTTGAGAGCGAGCGAGCGAGAGAGAGAGCTTTGTGTTAATTATGGCTAAAAACTCCCAGCATCTTTTGCCCGTTGGCCCCCACCACCACGCGAGCACAGGGGCCCGGGGACGGAGGAGGGGCCCCCTCATTAGCATAAGAAGAAAAACGGCCCACTCCTTGAGCGGCCCGTCATCTGCTGAATCATTATAAGGGGGTTCTCTCGCCCCTTCTGCGCGCAGACAGCGTCCCTCTGAGGGCCGGGCCACTAATGTGCATGGCCTCGCGGTCTCCAAGGAGATAGTGCTTCCTGATGCGGCGTGCGTGCGTGTGTACGTCTGCGCGTGTGTGTACGCGGCCGCTGCACTTTGCCCTAACCCATCTGCTCTTTTTCTCAAAGCCCCGTCTGAGCCCAGCCAGAGAGTTGCACTTTACAGCCTCTAGACATCAATGGGCGTGATTTAATTCAAATGAACGACACGGCGACCCTTAAAAACACACATACAAAGAAGATTAGTGTTAACGTACATAAATTGGAAAGAAAATATGAATGGTCAAAACAGAAACGCACACCGCTATCATTAAAGGCCGGGCACAATGTTAGCGCATTTCTAGTCTTTAACACATGAATGCTAACATCACCGAAAATAAGACAAACAAACAGACAACGACACAATGCATATGGTAATTATGTTTGTTATCAGCATCACAATCGCTCATCGGATTTAACCGCTCAAGAAACCTCAAATCATCTTTGGCTTTATTTTGACATGCACAGAAATAGTATTCCAGGTTAAGCGACAATATATGTGTATTCTGTTGATTAGCACGGAAAATATTTTTAGGAAAAACAAATGTGTGTTGAAAGTTATGCACTTACAATGGAAGTCTATGGGGCAAGAGAACAAACTTAACTTATGTTTGACACTGAATGCACTTCTATTTGACGATTTCAGAAAAACACGCTATACTTTATTTTAGTAATTATCTAAATGTACTTACTATAGAGTTAGGGTAGGATTAGGGTTTAGTTTAGGGTTAGCTGCATGCAATTATGCATAAATTATAGTTATTATTATAGTAATAACATGTAACACTAAAATAAAGTGTAGCAAAAACATACTTATAAATTAAAATAAACAGTAACTGAAATACAAATATAAAAAAAATAAATGTAATGTAACTTAAGTTAAATAACAAACTAAAAATAAATAGAATTTGTTTTATAACAAACTAAAAATAAAATCGAAATTTATTTAAGAAAAAAAGAAAAACTAAACAAAACTTTTACAAAAAAAAATTAAAGAGGAAAATATAAAAAATGGACTCAAATTATTATTAGAACATATTAATGATACTAAAATATTTGTGATAAAGCAAATACGAATTGTGGATGGTAGATCAAAATTAATAACAGTTAATACATTTCCATAATAAAAGTAAATAATAGCAGTAAAAACAAACCTAATTAATTTTGATGTTAAATAAAAGTTAGAAACTGATGGTTAAAATTTTTTATTTATTAATAAAAAAATAAATATTTTTTTTAATTAAAAAATTAATAAAAAAAAACAATATTCACATAGACTTCCACTTTTGCACACATTTCTACAGGTTTTTAAAAACAAATCGTCCAAGTTATGTATCTTGCATTTAATTGAAATTCAACACAACTTTTCAGAAGTGTATTTCTAAAAAATCATGGCTTTTTAAAATGAAAAAAGTGCTCTCTCGCTCGCTCGCATTAAGATTCGTCTTTGCATCTCGACATTGTAAAACTGAAGAGGGTAAAAAAGCAGAAAGAAATAAGCGTAAAAAACATCCGAAGCACACTCGGTGCCCTTTTCCTTCCTGAATGACTGTTATGATTAGATTGTACTTTCAGTGTAATTACGGAATAAGCACTATGTGGCACTAAACAATGAATAAATAAAGACCTCCAGCTCTATCTCCACCCAGAAACCTCCCTCCCTTCTTCTCTCTCCTTCCAATCACCTTTCCCTGTTTCTCTCTCTCTCTCTCTCTCTCTCGCTCTCTCTTCATATCACCTGTCTCGCTAGTATCGCACAGAGAGAGTTATGAAGACACACAGGATCTCATTGCAAGGTCACCCACTCTCTTTTCTATCCCGCTCTCTCCCTCTTTTGTTTGTCTGTGGCGTCTGGCTGGAAAAGGGTTAAGCCAGGAATGGATTTAATTATGGAATGAATGGAATCACAATGCGCCTGCAGCAAGTTTGTGCCTCCTTATTTATTAAAGCTGCTGATGGTCCAGGTTTGATGAGCCACTTCGGGCATAATTGAGTCATCATACAAAGAGGGTTCCACACATTCAGAGAGGTTTTATCAGCTGCAAACAGACCTGATTACTGGCAATTACACTCTGATCTAGGAGGATGGTGGTGGGGGGTGGGAGGGGTAACTTGTGTGTTTATAGTTTACCCCAGGAATAATTTCCACATTCATTTTACATGCTAAGTGTTTTTCTGTTGCGCTGTAATAAAGCGCAAAGCGAGAGATAGGAGCGTTTTACTTTTCATTTCCCCCTGCGCTGAATGTTCGTACTGTAACCGGAAAAGGGAAGAAGAAAGGACGAAAATAATTGCAATTGAATGCGCATCGGCAGGGCGGTTGGGGGTTTTGTTTGCATGCTTTTTGAAATAAAAAAAGCATGCGGAGGGTGTGAAGCAAACATTGACATGTGTCTGAACTGGGTGGAGTTGAACACAATCCATTATAATACTTGTTCCTTCAATGGAAATTAATTACATGCACATCAAACACTGATCAAGCAATGTTCACAATGATAAAAAGCACGGATCGATTCACTATATAGGCCTTCTGCCTAAAAAACAAAGGCAGGGAGATGTAAAGAAAAGGGACGCACTGAGATTAGAAGGGGCGGGTGTGTGTAAACGCGAGATATCAGTCTCCATGTACTTCATGCCAGAGACTTTAAACTGTGAAATCTGAGAACTCAAAAGCTGCTATTTTAACTTCTGTTTGCTCCTGGAATACGAGGCTATGTTTTTTTTTCTAGGGCAAGCATAATTAGTTTCAGTATAATTACCTTAAAGTGCATCATCTGTCCCTAGGTCTAATGTGGAGTAACTTCAAAGATTCACTTGTTTCCAACTGTTTAAAGCATTTCTCATCTGATAAATTATTCGAATGAGAAATCTGCCAGCAAACGCGAATGATAAAGAAGGTTGTTTGAGATGGAAACAGGCGTTCGCAAAGCTCCGAAGTTAAAGCTCATGTAAACAGTTCTGCAAAAGTGACCAAATAAATTCTAAGGTCACAAAAATAGATAAAATACTCGTATGAAACTAAACACTATATCAGGTACAAAACCACATAATTATATATACATCCATCCATCTATCTATGAACTGTACTGAGTAATGTATATATTATTTATTATAACGGATTCTTACTATTGCAAGCAAAAAAAATTATCATGGGTAATTTTTGGCAGAATTTCTCATTGGAAATAAGATTTTAAATGTGTATATCAAACAAATACACAATAATTTATTTTGTTTGCAATAGTAAGAATTTGTGATATATATATATATATATATATATATATATATATATATATATATATATATATATATATATATATATATATATTATTTATTTATTTATTTATAATGTTATATTACATATTATGTATATATAATATTTATAAACAAAATACAAAATATATAAATATATATATATTTTTAAATAAATATTATATGTATATATATATATATATATATATATATATGTATGTATATATATATATATATATATATATATATATATATATAATACATTTAAAAAATGCCACTTGCCAGCAAACAAGCAACAAAATGTTTTTTCTAATAGTAAGAATACATCATAAATAATACATTTTATTTATTTATTTTATTTGTTAATTCATTAATTCATCATTCGGTTTAATAAAACTGAATGATGAATTAATGAATGAACACATAAAATAAATTAATAAATAAATAATTTTGTCAGGCACTCTAAATATTTTTTAAAAGTCTGATGGCCGGTTCTCCCTTTACTGAAACACCTTTAAAATACAGTCCCATTTGAATAACGAGAGATACTTCAGTAAGGCTTAGGCAAACAAATATATTCCAGAAAAGTTATTGGGGAACGTGAACATATTTATTTATGCTAACAACTGCTTTGTCTCTACATCTTCAATTCAAAGGCTGACCTATCACTTCCCTTAGTGTGCTTTGGAGAAGCATAAAAGGGCATCTGAAACAGACAATGAGATGCCACAATCGAGGCCAGGTGTTAGCAGGGACAACTTCCACGCCTGTTCTCCGTTATCAGCACGCACTGATCGGCCCATTGTCTCAGGACGGGAAGGTATCTCAATAGAGAGGGTGCATGAGTACTACCAGGTGGTCGGCAATTTGTTGAAGCCGTGGCTACCATTCCAGCTAAATCCTGGAGCACAAAAGCCAGGTTCTCCAGGCTCTGAAGCCCTGGGTTCAAAAAAAAAAAAAAAAATGGAAAAAGAGAAAAGGGGGGATATCACACAGGCAGGGTTTGAAAGGAGAAGACCCTTTAAACTCCTGATTTCCTAAATAAGATTGAAATGAACAGCTCGCATGGCAGCTGTACTTTTCCCAGGGTTAATTACCTTTCACTGCACTTGCCTAATGAGTCAGCTGTTCCTGTCATTAAACAACTCCACTTCACCATAGCTTCTTCATCCTCCACAAACACTGGCCCTCCTGTTTGCTCACTTGTTTCAGCAGCATGTGAGGCGGAGAGAGAAAGGGAAAGGTTGCCCTTCATGGCATATGTTTGGAAACTGGCGGCCACTGACAGTGTTGAGCTCTGATTATGAAATCGAACCCCAAAACAATCTGGCAGTACGAGTGAGGGGGAAACACACTTGTGATTTAGATTCACTTCGCATTGCTTTCTACAAAATTACACATTTTGGGGGGGGGAAATTACTTTTTCCTAATACACTAGTGATTCCCACTTGAGGACAAAAAATGCTCAAGTTTTACACTAAAAGTATCATATATGTGCTGAATTCAGCCTCATCTCACGGCAATTCGTATTTTACAAGTTGGCTGATTCGTACTAATTCAGTACGACCTCACTTCGTACAAATCCGATAAATTTTTTGCTAATTCATACATATTTTAGGAGTTACCAAATTTGTATGAATTTGTACAAATGACCAACCCCTGACCCCTCCCTAAACCTACCCATCACATGGGTTTCAGACAAATTGTACAAATTCGTACTAGTGAGGTTGTACGAATTTGTACAAATTAGCCACCTTTTTAATCACTTGATACCAAATTTGTCCGAATTAGCCACCTTTAATCACTCGTACAAATTAGTCACCTTTAATCACTCGTAAGAATTCCTACGAATTAGCCACCTTTTAATCACTCGATCAAGTTTGTACGAATTAGCCACCTCTTAATCACTCCTACGAATTGTACGAATTAGCCACCTCTAAATCACTCGTACGAATTAGCCAACTTTTATCATTCGTACGAATATGTACAAATTAGCCACCTTTTATTCACTTGTGTTTGAATTCATAGACAAATTAGCTACCTTTTATTCACTCCTACGAATTCATTAACAATCAGCCACCTTTTAATCACTTCGTACAAATTTGTATCCGAATTAGCCACCTTTTAATCACTTCAATCGTACAATTTGATCCAATTCAGCCACCTTTCAATCACTCTTCCAAATTTGATACAAATTAGCCACCTTTTAATCGCTCGTACGAATTCGATAGAATTAGCCACCTTTTAATCACTTGTACAAATTCGATCACGAATTAGCCACCTTTTAATCGACTCGAATATCAAAATTCGTGCAAATTCAGCCACCTTTTAATCACTCTTCCAAATTCAGTATGAATTAGCCACCTTTTAATCACTTCGTACGAATTTTGTATGAATTAGCCACCTCTTAATCACTCACAAAAAAATCCTTACGAATTAGCCACCTTTTAATTACTCATCCGAATTTGTACGAATTAGCCACCTTTTATTCACTTGTACGAATTAGCCACCTTTTTTATTACTCGTACAAATTAGTCACCTCTTAATCACTCCTACAAAATCGATCCGAATTAGCCACCTTTTAATCACTCGTTCGAATTAGCCTCTTAATCACGCCCAAAACCTTACCAATTAGCCACCTTTAATCACTTTGAACGATTCGTAGATTACCACCTTTTAATCACTCATACGAATTTGTTACGAATTAGCCACCTTTTATTCACTTCAGTACAAATTGGCCACCATTTAATCACTCGATACGAATTGGTCGTGAGATGGCATTGGCTAATTACAATTAAGGGATAAATTTAAAAAATAACGAATCAAATAATTATAAATAATAATAGATTAAAACCACAACTAATTTGTGTTTAATGTCATCATTTCAGTTCCTTTATAATGACTAAAATATAATAATGTGTAATACTGTCAAGTTTTACACTTGAATGAGCTTCTTATAATTAAAATTGTATCCACTTAAAATTTTTTAAAAATACATTAATAGATTAAAACCACAACTAAATGTGAGTAATATCATTATTTCAGTGTCACCATGACAAAAACATGACAATGTATAAAACCTGTAAAGTTTTACACTCAAAGTAGAATATATGCGCTACTTGAAATAAAAGTATTAATTCAAAAATTTAATTAAATAATAATATTAATAGATTAAAACCACAACTAATTGTAATTAATGTCATTATTTCAGTTCCACTATAAAGACAAAAAATAATAATAAAGTGTAATCTGTAAAGTTTTAGAATATATGCACTACTTTAGTCACCCGCAGTTTAAACGCAACTTTAATAGTATCACTGATCATCATCAATGCTAAATATCGTATATGATATGTAAAGTGAGTTAATATGAGCACAATAGAAACAGTAAAGATGAGGGATACTTGAGCCTTATTAATGGGGTTCTACCTCATAAACACACACAAGCTGAGTCTAACAAACACACATCTTCACCGCAGACGTGTCAATCCCTACATAAAGCAAAGCGAGCAGGTCTATAACACGGTGGAAAGTCCTCTTTGGCATCTCAACAGACACCAGCACCACGAGCTCAGCTTCAGCACATCTCCGCTGTGCTGTCATCAGTTCAGGCTGGATCCTGCAGCTCAGGCTGTTCGGGGACTTTAAGTGATTTTTGCCAGTGTGTGGCGAAATCCCAGGCCACCTGGATTACAAACTCTAGTCCTTTAACTCTTGCCAGTCTAAATCCATGTTAACTTGGATTTACCTCTGGCATAGGGAATTGCCAGTCCGAGTAAGCTTTGTTTGGAAAGAGTTGCGCCTAAGTATTTTATGCATTAAAAAGAGGTCTAGTGGGGAATTCTGATTTAACTAAAATGTCCAAACGGGCTGAGGGATCAGGATCATGGATTTATGAAGTCTCATTCTGTAATCTTCTAATAAACAGAATGGATGCGTGCACACTTTTGTCATAAACTTGTTTTTACAACTTGCTTTTAAGGTGCTTACAATAAATGATGTCTACTCAAAAAATAAACATTTGCAATCATTTCCATAATAGCCTTATTTCATCTTAATAACTACAATGCTTCGGCAAGCATAACAGTAACGACAACAACAAGACACACACACACTTCTACTTAAAGTTAATTATATATATGAATTATATATACTATATGTAACTCTATAACCCATTTTTAGAATAAAAAAAATCTATATTTATATGTATAATACACAAATTCTTTTTTACAATTAAAACTCCTCATAGGGAAGTTCAGCTCACTTATAAGCCAACGCGCACACACGCACACCCACGCACAGCCACACACACACGTGACCCTACAGTGAGGTCACACTATTTTCTAAGGTCAAAAAGCCACATTATGAGTTTAAAACAAGCTTCCCAGACCAGCAGATGGAACTTAAACATGATTATATGCATCAGTAAAATGAATAATCTTTAAGGAAATGTAAATTTGACCTAATAAAGGGATTTAATAAAGAGGATTCTGAACACTCTTAACCCATATTCTCATAGCAAGGGAAAAAAACGGAAAAGATACGCATCTTTCAAATAACCAAATGTTCGATAAAGAAGTACTTTATAAATTAAAGTTGTTTCAATTTCCAGATTTCAAACTCTCTGCATTTGCTTTTATCAGATTGTGATTGACCACAACTTTAGATATTACATTGAGTGTGTGCATCACATCTGCTTTATATTTAAAAAAATAACAAGCCATGTCACAAACTACAAAATATTAATTTTCAATTATGTTGCGCTTATGCTATTTCTAAATGTTGTGCCAATTTTGTGGGAAACCAAAATCGATATTTTTAATGATAACAAAAAGAAATATTCAAAATAATTAAATGACACACATTGAAAAAAAAAATGTTAGGCATTAAAAATATTTTTTTACTTTAACCACATTATTAAAAGCAACTATGCGGAAGCAAAAATAAATAAATAAATAAAATAAATCAACCGATCCTCTGATTTAACAGTCATCCTGAAATAAGCACTTGACCATGTAACAGTAAAGTCCACTAAATCTGGCTTTTGACGTGAACCTACTTTTGTTTTCAATGCAAAACATGTACGTCAACTTGCCAAATGATCAACAGCCCAAAGCATAACTAAACAAAAACTACTAGCTCCCAAATGAACAAGCTTCACAGCTAAAGATGAGAACATTGAGGCGAACACAAAAGTAAAGCGTGCATGCGAAAGACAAACAATGTATTAATTACAGTGAAGAGTTGTATCTAAAGAAGAGTGTCTCAGAAACATGCTTCCAGGAGCATCACCCCTCTCAAACACGACCCTGGAAATGACAGCGTAGAGAAAGCACTGCACTTGTCTTGATGCATTTCACAGATCAAGCCCTCCATCCAGCCAAGCATCTTTCTCACCCAACCCACCTCTCTCTTTCTCTTAACACACACAGACGGACACAAACACAGTCAGCGGGGCAGTGAAGGGCCACCTGACTTACCACATCCACGCGAGCTTTTCACGGCGACATGAAAGGTGTTGTTAGTGGAGAGCAGAGGAGGTGGGGTTGAGGGTTACGCCGTGTCTTGCTGTTGTGTCGCGTGGCGAGAGGGGAAAGCGAGCGCTTTGGGTCTCTATCCCCCGACTCGCCCCCTTCAGCCTTTGTGTCATTCATTTAACCACCAATCTCATTAGGCAGCGACGCACAATGGGCTGAACTAGTTTCAGTAGAAATATACCACATGGTGACCCTCAAGGTAGAACTTATGAAGGACTGACTAATCTCATAAAAGATGGAATACGAAAAAAAAGCAAAGCAAAGGTCAAAAAATAAATTAATAAATAAAGATCAGAATGCTTTCATATGAGAACCTAAATAAAACATCAGTTTGTGGCTTAACATAAATGAATATAGTAACATTTTAATTTTAGTGTGTATTAATAGTTACAAAATTAGGATAAATAGCAGTGTAAAATTTGCATAAATATTCTATTTAAATATAAATACATTTTTTAAACATAAATCATGTACATAAAGCATATCAAACTTTTAATTAAATATTAAATCTTTTAAAATTCCTATGCATTTTTATTCCTTTAATCACTTTATTTATGCTGTGACAATCGATGAAAAAAAATAGCTTTTTGGCTAATTCTGGTACATTTGCAGTAATGCTAATTAATGTACACTGTCCCTGTCAAATACATGAATAATAATAATAATAATAATAACAATGACTAAAATAAATAATTAAAATAGTGCTATTTTATCTTTAGCAAAAAATTATAAAGAATGCATTGCCAATTTCAAACTTCAAAACAAAAAGAAACATGTTTAAAAATCAAAGCGATGTAAATATAAAGCGTCAACACTATAAAGACATTTTTTTTTTTTTTTTATTTATTTATTTATTTATTTTACGGATTTATTTATTTTATTAAAAAAATATATATTTATTTATTTATTTTACGGATTTATTTATTTTTATTAAAAAAATATTTCCTAAATGTATCTACAGTGAGAATGCTGAAATAAGGTACAATTAGTTTTATTATTTTTACTCCAAAGTTTTGGGAAAAATAATAAAGATATAGAGTGCATTGCCAAAATCCCTCTTCAAAAAGTATTTTAAAACATAAAACATGAATAGATAAAACATAGCAAACTATTAATAAAAAAAATCCTTAATATTTCTACTAGGACCATGACTTAAAAAATACTGTTACTTCAATTACAACAGTGTTTGGGGGAAAACAATGCAAAAAAAACAAACAAACTAAAAATGCCAATATCGCTCTTGAAAACAAAAGAAATGTGTTTTAATATCAGAGCGACGTTTGGTAACGTTACACAGGCTGCTGTGTCCTTCTGACTCCAAAATTGTCTTTCTACCCATAATTCCATGTAAAATGCATTAAGGTGGGACTCACACCAGTGGCAGCTGTCCATAATCAGCAGGGACATGTCTATTGGCTAACTTGACCCATGTCAGTAGACAAAACAAACAGAGACACACACACACACACACCATAAAAAAAATTAAAAAAAGATTTCTAAAGCCTAGGACTTGCCGAGCGAGGTCACTGGAGATTTTCCAGACAAACGCAATCCGGAGGGGGTGGTGGATGGTGTGTGTGTGTGTGTGTGTATGTGTGCTGTGGGTGAAGGGGTGGTGGATGGTGTGGTTAAAGAGGGGGGGGAGAATAAAAAAGGACAGGCTTAGAATCTCATTTACCAGACCGCACACAATCTGGGCTCCCACTGAACTATCTCTGCCTGACCGCTTTCTATTTATCCCTTATCAGTGTTTACCAACCGCTACTTCTCTTTCATTCATACTGTGCGGCAGTTCTCTTACTATCAGTCAACAGCTGACACCATGGAACAGCCTCAAAGGCATAGGAAAGGATCAAAACTGAACCAAAGCTGTTTAAACAATACAACAGAGGAAATAAATTCATAAATCCTAATTCTTCCCAACCCACAAGGGTGCAGGCAGATCCTTTATAGTTAGGCCAACAAACACACCCGCAGCCAATGAGGTAACACTGCTATCAAGGTAGATGCTGAAATATATTCACAGGGAAAAAAGTGTCAAAAAAGGGCCCATGTAATTTTAATTACACAACATGGCTCACTGCCTTTTTCCTTTACTTACTTCTATTTTTTGCCTGAGTACAAATTGATCTTCATGCAGGATTTTATTTTTTCCACTTCGCGCAATCACATTCGGTTATCTGTCCTACAGATTCAAAGAAACATTTGATGCATCGCTAAAATCTCCCACAAACGCTTGAGCCAATCAGATGAGAGGATTCAGTGGCTGTTCTGATTTGGACATTTTCACTTAATTGCAAATATAATTCTAGAGTCATCGCATCGAACGGTCAATGCTAAAAATCAAACGTTGCTCTATTGTGTGTAATCTTCCTGCCATGCTCCTGATTCACTTGCATTTCTCCAACACACACACACACACACACACACACACACAGCGCTCTGTTTTCCTGGACTACTGTTCAAAAGTTAAGTAATTAATTACATTCAGTCTATCACCAGCTGCTCCACAGCAGATGGAACATTTTTAAAACCTTGTTGAATTAAACCCGCAAAATTCATTTGCCTGGATTAACCAAGTGAAGTTTGTGCATGGATGGCTTTGTGCGAGGGGTTCAGGACAAAAAAAAACAGGTAACAAGATGGGTACACAATTACCATGTGAACATTTTGGCGTTGATTTATTGGGATAAAACGGCAGCGTGTCGATGTTTAGCATTACGAAGCGTTAATTTGAGGACTTTTATTCCTGGTTTGATGGTGAGTAGGCGTAAACGAGCAGGTCAAAAGGTCATTAAGGTTAAAGCCGAACCCAGATGACCTTCAACAAAGCCGAGGCCGGCGTGCGAGGAAGAGAGGATCTGTTCAGCACCAGTTTGCTGAGTAGCACCATGGACAGTTCCCTGATCGCTCACATGACTGGATGAAACTGTTGCGCTCCTGTAATGAGCCTGACAGCAGAAGATAAGACATCATTCAGCTTGTTTAAGTGACACGATTCTGACAAAACGAAGCGATAAATGACAAAAGTTGATAACGTAATCAGATTTTTCCGAGATAAACAAACACAATACTGTACTTTTTAGTTAAACGTTCTGTTAGATTAACAAAATACTGGCATTTTCACTCAAATATTATATTATGAAGATAGTGGCGTAATATGATGATTCATTTGCTAAAAATGGCAAAACATCCCCTAAAATATGTGTTTTAGGTAATAAATATTTTTGGCCTGAGAAAAAGTTCAAAAAGTGTTCAATGAAACATCAATAGAAAATGAACCTGTTGACATGGAAGTGACAAGAAAATTCAGCTCACATGTGAAAGTGTCCTCACATAACTGCTTTATTGCAATACCACTATTCATTTCTAAGAATTAAAACTTCCTTCGTGCACTCATCTTAAAGTTTCAAACACGAAAACACGATGCTTTTATCCACATAAACGCATATCTGAGCTCGCTTTCCAGGTGGCAACTGCTAAAAACCAAAGCGAAAGCAAACGCTGTATGACCTAAAGACAGCAGGATAGAAGGCAGTGTTAGCCTGAAAGTTTGAGATGAAAGACAGGAAGGGCTGTGTGTGCTCAGCTGCTGTACCGAAAGCCCAAGCTTTGTGCTAACACACAATGCTAACACGTCTAAGTCTCGCTTAAACCCTCCGGCACACGCACTGGGACTTTCATTTAGGTAGACAACATCTACTGTTATCTGTGTGATTTAAAAATAGGCCATTCTTCTTCAAATACACAGTTTGAGCTGTCTAATCTGAATCGCAAGTCGCTTTCGGCGAACAATAAAAAGCTAATCTCAAAAAAAGTATTTTACTTGATCAAAGAATACATTTAAAAAACGCAACTTTTATTAAAATTCTAAATTCGAATTCCCATTCAAAACTTTTCTTTTGTTCTAAGCTGTCAAGAGCAACACATCCTGTCAGATCAAAGACAAACAGCTCGAATTTGATCCCCAAACAGGAGACGGCTACAGTAGGAAAGAAAAAACAGCGTAGCACCAACCTACTTGACTGCTGCTGAAAGTTAGCTGCGGATTGCGCGGTCCCTGCTCGGCTGATGCTCTAGCGCTGGAGCCGGTGGCTTTTGAAAGGTAGTCCCCAGGAATATGACACACTATGTCTGTGACAGCCCCGAGATAAGCACCTGCGTTCTGCTCTCTTCTACGTCACACCTCCCTATTCACAAGCTCTCAAAATGATGCACATTTGCACATCAACAGCAACCCCTCCACTACCACACACACACACCTTCACTCCACTCCCACATCCGCAAAACATAAAAACCGGCACACAGAGGGGAGGAACAGACAGGTTTTTTCTCTCCACATGCACACACTGATTTATCCTGCTCTTCCTAACATGTGCATGCAGGTGCGTGTTTATGTGAATTGCATCCTTTAAAAAGCTAAACTTTCACGCATATATTGTTGTGATGGGGCATATGTCCTTCTAAACACCCCCCTTTACCCCATCCCACTCCACCCACAATCTCTCCTCCCCCCATATCAGTTACCATGCAAATGAGATGGAATGTCAGCCTTCGGTAGCAGATGGTCAGAGATGATAACAATGGCTCAACAGACCAGTTCCAATGTCTGCCACTTTATTGCTACGGAAACAACAAGCAGAAGTATATGTAATGAGAGGTCGGCCTGGTGGATGTTTTTTCCTTATTTGCACTCCATGCCCTTTCTGAAATTAGCCTTACCCCGGGTTTACGCTATTACGTATTGCACGAGCGCTGCCGGGTCATTCTGTGAAACGCATGAGGTGATTTTTAACATTAATTTTGTGAGATTGAGAATTATTAATCGGATAAATGATGCGTTTTAGTGTTCATAAACCGTCGGCATGAAACGTAGGTTATTATCGCTGACATATTTGGCTTCTCAAATAAGACAAATGCTGGTTGGGGCTTTATTTTGTTCATCAGGAACTGATTGATTCATTGCATGGTTGTGGTTTGCTATTGGTCGATCTCATGTGAGTGACAGAATGCCCCGCCCTCTCGCCAGTAAACACATCATCAGAGAGGAGAGAAGATGATGCTGCAAGAAGGAGTGAAAGTATTATGAATTAAAAAAGTGCATTGCTGACTAAGATAAAATTTTATATGCACTCTAAAAAAATGCTAGTTTGTTTTAAGCCAATTTTGGGTCAAATATGGACAAACTCAAACATTGGGTTAAAAATGCATTTTAAATGTAACCCAAAGGCTTGAGTTTGTCCATATTTGACCCAAAATTGGGTTAAAACAATCGCTGCATTTTTAGAGTGTATATTCTGGCATAATAACACTTTCAGCTTATTCATAATGCCAACCATAAAGTCTTAACCCTTAAATCTCAAAACCAAAATTTTAATGAGGAAAAGGAACTATAAACAGTAAGTTTTGGTATAATCCAAATTGTATAATCTCAAATAATTTCGTACAAATAACCACACAAGTGGATATACTGACAAACTGAAAACTTGAACATTATGAATAGTTCACAAATATTCACTATTATTACTAATAAAAATATTAGTAACATGGTTGACATTTTAAGATTAGTGTATGGAGATTATATGAAGGGGGTGCTTTTCCAGGCTTTCCTTTTTAATTAATCATTTTAAAAGTTTATATAACATAAAATAAATTTTTACTCATAAAAGAGTGTAATTTTCTTTCATATTAATGATGTGTTGATAAATTGCATTGTACATAATTATGCTTTTAAAGAGATAAATGCAGTTAAGTTTGACCTTACAAGACTTGAACATTTCCAATGATCACGTCTACTATAATCCTATAGAGTTTATGTAGCTCCGCCCTTTTCAGCGCAATGCTCGTTGTGTTCTGTTTTCCGGTTTGCGTTTTCACAGCATGAAGGTAAGATCTTACAGACTTATGAATGAACCGCTCGGTCAACTAACATCTGGTATGACATCCACTTTAAATATTACAATTCTCATGATAACTTTCGTTAACTCTACAATAAGTAAATCCACTATTTACTCCAGCTAATGACTCTTTAACAGTCGATGCGTAGAAATATACAGAGCACAGAATTGTAAAGGTCTTGTTTCTCTAGTGCATAAGGTCTAGGAAACAAATATTCCTTTCTGACAAATATAACAATAAAAGTTATTTTGACAATTTTTAAGGTATTTTTTATAATCAATAGTGCTATCTAAATCGATTAATTCACGACTAATCGCACCTAACAAGGTTTTTGTTTATATAATATGTGTGCGTGTGTGTATGTATATATATTAGGGCTGTCAAACCATTAATCGCGTACTTAATCGCATCCAAAATAAAGTTTGTGTTTACATAATATATGTGGGTGCACTGTGTATAATTATTTTGTATATAAATACACACACATGCATGTATATTTAAGAAGAAAATGTATATATAAAATATAAATATTTTATATATAAAAATATTTTTTCTTCTAAATATACATGCGATTAATAATTGTGATTAATCGTATATAATATACAATATTATATATAATATACAATAATCACGATTAATATACAATATTAATTAATCACGATTATTAGTTCGACAGCCCTTATTAGGGCTGGGCAACGATTAATCACATTAAAATAAAATTTTGTGTTTACATAATATATGTGTGTGTAGTGTTCATAATTATTTTGTATATATAAATACACACACATGCATGTATATATTTAAGAAAAAGGTGTTCTTAATATATCAAATATTTATATTTATACATAATATTAATTATGTATAAATATATATAAAGTATATACATGCAAATATTTCTTAAATATATACATGCATGCGTGTGTTTCTATATATACAAAATAATTATACACACTACACACACATATATTACGTAAACAAAAACTTTTATTTTGGATGCGATTAATCGCGATTAACGTTGCCCAGCTCTAATATATATATATATATACACACACACACACACACACTGTATAAAATGTTTATATACACAGAAATATATTATATAAACAAACTTTTATGTTAAGACGTGATTAATTGCGATTAATCGATCGGACAGCACTAATATTCAATTGTTTAAATAATACATTAAGTGAAAACAACATCTAAACAAACGTTATCTCCACATTAATTGTTTAAAGTAATTTTAAAGCTTTAGCTTAGAGGCATCAGCCATCCTAAAATGGGCTATGTAACACAGAGACACAAATGTCACTCGTTTAGTAAATAATGGCCCATGGGTTTGATGTTGTTTGGTGACTTAGAGAAGCAGGACTAGTAATTACTGGAGTGATGAGGTGTAATTTCTCCCTGTAGACTATCACTATTGAGAAAGGTTGGGTAAGGGCCGTCTGGAGGACACCGCGTTTACAGGGTGTGACAATAAAAAACCCAGCAGCGATGATGTCACGGCACTCCTTCAGCCCGCTGACTTTTGTAAACACACACGCGTGCAAATGTACACCCATCGGCGAGAGCAAACAGCGAGTGAGCCTTTAACAAATAGAGTCCGGATTACAATGACAAAGAGCGCCACACTTCTGGGGAGCGAGGAGAGGGTTTGAGGGGGAACGCCCATGGCCAAGTCCTCAAAATGAGTGAGGGGCCCGCCACAAGATGCTCCCATCTGACGTGTCTCCGCATGTGTGCGTGCGCGCGTCATATCCCTGCCAAGACCCTTTCAACACCCTCCTTCCTCGGGTTCAGAGAAAGCTCATATCTGTTTTGTTCTTCTCTCAAGAGGATAAGGCGCAAGCACAATGTCCGGCGAGTTTTCATCAGCCGAAGCGTGAATTTTGAGGAACAGAGACAGAAGGGCAAGTCATTACAAAAGGTTTGGCGGTTGATCTTGTTGTAGATTTCATTTGAAAGTCTAATTCCGCAACTGCTTTCGGGGAGGTTTGTCACTTCTGTATGTGTGAGGGGACAGATTGCGAGGCCGTCGGACGCACTTACAACATTAAACTACATGTTTCTTTCTTCCGTAATCTCCCGCAACACGAGTGAGGAGTTGTCGCTACAAGCGTCTTACTTAATGGAAAGCCTGTCTCGGGTGTCCTCGAAGATCCAAAGACCCGGCAATCTGATTTCCAGCGCATTCGGTCAAGACGTCGCTGATCTCTCGTGAATGTGCCGAGACAGCTGGCGAAAGAACAGAACATGACACGTAAATAAGTTTTAAAAGGGATCAGCTTTGTTACAACAGTCTTGATGAATGGAAACATCAGGACACGAAACAAAGAAAATCCTTGCACTTGAATATTCTGTTGCTGAAAGTATAATATTTAATGGTGCACATCGAGGGCATCAGGAAGTGAATAAAAGTGCATTCTGGGTGTTTGATTTGGGGTTTCATAAAAAAAAACATGCCACAATAGGTGTATATTAGAGGGAAAATTAGAGCTAAAGTGGGCGAAATGAAATGACATGTCACACAAAGGTCTGCGTTTTTTAAAAGTACACTGCATGTTTGGAGAAAATGTTTGATTGCGTTTATAAAAGTATCACACTGGGTCACACATAATGTCTAAAAGCTTTTTGCATTAGTCCGCCAATTATGTAAGCAAAGTTAAATGCATCTGGAACCTGTTGTTTATGTGCCTTAGTCAATCCTACACCCGCTATGACAAATAACTCTATACTTTAGATAGAAATGCTTACTGTGCCACATTTACTGCAGTATTTTGAAGATTGTTCCAAACATTTTGAGAGCTCAATTACAGAGCTCTAATCCAGTGAGCTCAAAAAAATATATGCGACGACAACGTGGACATCTTTCGGTGGCCTATTAGCGTGATAGTTGATGAAAAAAGAGAATTATGTTATTTACTCACCCTCATGTTGTCCAAAAACAAGTATGGCTTTCTTTCTTGTGTGGAACACAAAAGGAGATTCGCACTTCTCTGTTCCATACAGCTGAAGCATATAGCGACCAAGGGCTGTCAAAAGGGCTCTAAAAAGAACAAAATTGCACCATAAATTTAGTTATGACGCGTGCACTGTATTTCATATCATTTGAAGTCATACAATAGCTTGGTGTGAGAAACTATTCAGTGAAAATAACTTTTTACATCCACTAGAGTTGACAAATTTCATTGATGCTACTTAACGTTTTGTGATTGGTTACAAGACCTGTGGAGCGATTTTTAGATTTTCAGTGAATACATAAAAAAAATTATTTGAAACATAAACCTGGGATTATTTTATGAATATTAAGACAGCTAGGATTATATTGTGTGGGAAAAAGCTTGATAAAAAATAGGCTTTTATATTGGTGCTGTACTGAAGCCAAACTAATTATTAAAATATTATCAAGAATATTGAGTTTGAATTTTAGTACGATTAATTTTTTTACTTTTCAGTAAGGATGCATTAAAATTGATCAAAAGTTATAGTAACGAGATGTACAGTATAATGTTTTAAATAATAGATTTCTATTATTTCATGCTTTTAATAAAGAATAATGAAAAAAAAATTCACAAAAAAAGCATCACGATTTTACAAAATTGATAAAAATCAGAAACGTTTCTTGAGCGGTAAATCATCATATTAGAGTGATTTCTGAAGGATCATGTGACACTGAAGACTGGAGTAATGATGCTAAAAATTCAGCTTTGCATCACAAAAATAAGTTACATTTAAAAAAATATTAAGTTTTTTAAAATTATATTAACATTTCAAAATATTACAGTTTTTACTGAACTTTTGATCATATAAATGGAGCCTTGGTGAGCAGAAGAGCATTTTTTTAAAACTTTCCAGACCCCAAACTTTTGAACGATAGTGTATATTTTTTCTAGCCAATATTATACAGTGTTTGATGAATAAACCTGAAGAAAAATATTTTAAATTCAATTTTAATGTAATATTTGTACAGCATTTGTCACAAAATGCAGTTTTACAGCCAGAAAAAAACACTTTTGTGGTCCCCTGGGGGTCCCTGGACCTGGGATTGAAAACCTCTGAACTACAGCCAAGGTTTAATGGTCTAATTTACTAATTTTATGATGCTATTTTTCTCATTTTGGTACCTCAACAGCTCAAGCCCCCATCCATTTTGACTGCATGAGCAGCATGAACATTCTTCAAAATGTGTCCTTTTGAGATTTACGCAAAAAGTTGAGATTTCGGTTCATTTCGGGTGAACTATAAAGGCCTAAAAAGAAATGCATCACACACAGCGCCATTGTCATGACAAACTCCGCTTTGCTCAGGTGGCGCAAATTGTCTTAACAAGGCGCATAATAAGTGGAATGGAGTCCATCTGTGTCCACTGATAGTGTGTCAAATGGTTTAAAAACACCTGTGAGAGAGACTCACCTGTCCATGCCTGCTTTCTCAATCAAAGCAAGAGCGTCCTGAGCAAATGCTAATTATAGGATGCCAACCAATACCTGGAGAACAGCTTGATCGGATTAAAATAATTCGCAGATCATTGGATATGTATGAAAATGTCAGTGACACTGACTCCTGCGTTTTGGATTCGAGGATCGCTTCTTGGAATCTATAAGGTGTCAAACTATAGGACTCACACGTGCAACAAGCTGAAGTCCTCCAGGGATGTATGCGGGGTGTTGCTGTGGACCTGGTTAACAAGGTGGTCTCCAGCATCGCCTGAAGTGATTATCTATGCCTTCCTAACTAGATGCCTCCATGGACCTGTGGGCAGAATAGCAGATGTGCACTCATATTTGGGTAACAGAAATCCAAATTCAGTCTAGATGCAATGCAGGAATACTCCATTGTGTGACACATCTGTCCAAAATAACCAATATCACTGAAAAACAAGGAATAGCTCACCCAAAATTGTAAATGGTCATTATTTACTCACCCCTCTTGTCGTTCCAAACATGGATGACTTGCTTACTTCTGTGAAACACAAAGGAATTTATCAATAATGTATATATATATATATATATATATATATATATATATTAGGGGTGTAACAGTTCACAAAATTCACGGTACGGTTCGATACGATATACTTGTGTCACGGTTCGGTTCGGAGTACGATTTCAAATACAGCAAAAAGAAAGAAATGGCAGCGAAATTTCCATGATTTAAATTTTTTATTATATTTTTATTAAAACGAACATTAAAGTATGATTTTTTTTTTTACTTTGAGCAAGGATGGTGCTATAGCCTACTTGACTTTTCATAGGAGCTTATAAAACAAAACAGCTCCTTGGACAATATGAAATGTAATATTGTAGTAGTTCTAAACAAAGGTTTATTTTAGTTTAGATTAACATTTGAGGGCAGCAATTGTATTCATAATGTCAAAATACAACCGACGTGATGTTACTTGAAAGCATTATAGCCTAGTATTCCTGCCAAACTTACAGATAGTAGTGTTATACAGTAAATCCTTGGTAATGTTGCTGATCTGTGGACACTGGATAGTTCATTCATGGCACAATGTTTGTTCCTGGTTTCCACGTCAGCGCTGTTTGATCCGTTAATAACGGATAAATGTGAATGTTTCTCACTAGATCTCGCAGCGATGTTATTACTTCAGTGACGAATTCAAATGTTTTCTGGATTTGGCTGTGTAGTAAAAGTGCTGATGATGAAGATCGGCTCGCGCTGCACTGGTCCAAACTGATAAACGGTCCGACATCCAAACAACCACACAATAACGAGTAGCTCAGTTTCGTTCCGCTTACATTATATTTGCCATTTGATGTTGGGCAATGTTGTGGTCACGCCAACGTCTCTCATTATGTACGCGCTTGACACGCGCGACGCGCCTACATTTGAATAACGGAATGTTGGTCGGCAGAAAGAATGAACGACGAACCGTTCGAATTCAGAAATGCGTACCGAAAACCGAACCGAAAGCCTCGTACCGAACGGTTCAATACCAATACGCGTATCGTTACATACATACACATAAACAGTCAGTTTCACACACAAAATTATCATTGAGGCTTAAAGAAATACTCCACTTTTTTTGGATTTTTTTTTTTTTTTTGGAGTTAAACAGTTGGGTTTTACCATTTTTTAATCCATTCAGATGATTTTCTGATATTTAGAAGAATATCAGTAACCAGACAGTTTCTGGTCCCATTGACTTCCATAGTATATATTTTTTCCTACTATGAAAGTCAATGGGACCAGAAACTGTCTGGTTTATGATATTCTTCTAAATATCAGAAAATCATCTGAATAGATTCGAAAATGGTAAAACCCAACTGTTTAACTCTGGAGAACTGTAAAATTTCCAAAAAAATTGAAGTATTCCTTTAAGAACACTTGTAATAAAGCCATGAACCAAACTAATCCATTAAGTAGTCATACAGATAATACAATGATAGTGATCAGTAGCTCTGATACAAAACATAGTGGGATGCATCCTAACAGAAATTGAACCTCATAAGGGTTTGATTTGCAAGATTATACTGTAAAAATAAAGTGCACCATTCAAATAACGCTCTTCGTGTGAATTGCATGGTTCCAACATTGACATTTGACGTTAGCATGTTGCTAATACAGCCGGACACTATAATCAATACACATAAAGGCCATTGCACACTGAGTCCGAAATCTTTCGTATGCGTTTTTTCGTATTCGTGATTCGATGGCTCTGAATTTTCAAAACACCATTCAAACTCTATTCAAACTGCTTGCTACAGATGTAAAAAACGCAGAAATTCGAACCCGATTTGATTTTTTTTTTTATGACGGATGAAAGTTTTCGGAGGCAGTGTGCAACCGTGATTGACATAACGTGAGGTCGTATTTATTTTTTAACGTGCGGAAATTTCGGACTCAGTGTGAAATGTCCTTAACACTCAAATATTGGTACAGAAACCTCACTGCAAAATCTAAAGTAAACATTAATAATACGAACTGATTTGAAACTAGCTTATACTTTATACTTGTTATGAACTGTAGTTATGAACTGTTACCTGCTGAAGATGATATATAATCCCTCTGTGTAAATTGAATATGCTGAATGACTCATTTTTACCTGCATTGATTAAATTGTCAAATAACTACAAGTAACTTTGCAACTACATGTTAACTAACTCTCATTAGAGTATTAGGAGACTGTAGTAGACTTTTAGTAGACTGTTAATTTAGGGTTCGTGTTAAGGTTTGGGTTGGCAGAATAAGTTGATGTGCATAGTCAGTAGAATGTCTGTTTATTAAAGTAAAGTGTAATCAGATATTAAGCAGACAGTCTCCTAATAGTCCAATGACTGCTAGTTACATGTAGTTGCAAAGTATAGTTATTACAATCTCTAAAGTAGACCATCGAAATAAAGTGCAACCCAACTGTGTTGTGTTAAGAGTAACAGGTGATGTAGAAATGCTAAACACTCCACACTATATTTTCCCCAAGTGTATTTCAATTTTAATTTCAAAATAGTATAGCATTTAAGTATAATTCATTATAAAGCTATTCATAATGTGTTTTGTAATGCATACCTTTTCATATATAATTGCAGCCAAAGTTAAAAAGCCTTATAATAATTGCAGATTCATCAGAAATTGGTTTGTCGTGTGTTTTAATGCATTATACTTTCTAAAGGTGTTATTGAAGAGATACAGATGTGGTTACAACTGTTCATACAATGCATTGTGAGACATAATGAATGCATTACCAAAAATAAAAAAATTTAAACAAGCAAAAAAAATATATTTAAATATTATTTAAAGGCTTTAAGTAATGTTTTACCCAAATTTCTACTCAACATCTGTGCATTTTCACATATTTAATATTCACATTTCTCTCACATTGTGCACCATATTGGTAAAAAAAATTCTGAGTTTGCCACAATGCATTATGGGATTGCCTTCTCCCTGAACTAAAATGAGATATCTCAGAAGGCAGCATGATTTAGCTCCCGTCTAGGTAGTCAGCTCACTAGGATTTGGGACAAATTAGAAAAAGGTAAGTTTCTGCAAATGTTATCACATGATCAATATTAATATGCATGCTCTAACAATACAATTTCCCTATAGCAACCTTCCTCACCTCTTTAAAAACAATAAATAAAAACACAAGAGGAAGCGAGCACAGTGGACGTCAAGGATTACCAAATGTAAATGAGTATACTTTGATGTTGACTGTGTGGGATGGGATAAGATTTTCTTTACTGTGGGATTTACTGATTCCTCAACTTTGCAATAGCAGAGGTTAATCTGTCTTAGACATATTGTACAGCATTTTACATGCGCAATATATCCGTGATATTAAAAACTCTTCTAACAAACTGTGTCTTTCCATCACGTCGAGATTGGTCTTTAATACTGGAGCGCTGACAATGGCGTGTTGAGCCCTGCGCTATTCAGTGGCATACTTGAGAGTCCAAATAACCCTCTTATTAATGTGGATGACAATGTTTTGATTGCATCCAATATGGCACACTGAATCAGCATGCAAATGCCCTTTGAGCAAAACAAAGACATTGATTATGAGGTAAGTTTCTTCGGCACAAGTAGCCCGCTTGGTGTGATTAATCGGCCTGTGCCATTGATTTCCCTTTGTTTAATCTTTGCTAACTTTTCAGGAGATACAATTATAATTTGTTCGCTAACAATAAATCCAATCTAGCGTGCTCAAAGAAAACCTTAATAAGGTCTTCCATGTTATTTGTCCTTTCAACAGCCAACTGAATACATCTGAAGAGAGCGGGGAAAAAACAGGTCGGGCTCCTGACAGTGTTGATTTGTTTGTTTGAAATACGCTTCGACAGTATTTCCAAACAGAATGGAGCCTAATACAGGAGAACGACGAGCGCCGAGGTGACTGGAGACGTTTGAATCATAATGGCACAAGTTCAGAAAGTACAGGTATATATTTCACCAATTTGGTTATGCTTCGGCTTTGTGCGGTAACGCAACAAAAGCATCAGATGCATCAGAGTTGGGGCGATACAATGTACTATTAGCATTTGCAAGTCAAATGCACGTGTTCCATCAAAGTCCTCCATCAAAGAGCATTTGCGACGTTTCTCAGATTTAGTACTTTGAAAACTCACCCCCACCCCAGATACCGAGTCTCTCTGACTTCTCGCATCATCTCTCCAAGACACTGATAATACGATTTCAGTGTTTCTTTTTTTTTTCTTCTTCTTCTTTTGCTGTTGAGAAACAAACTGGATTATGAAGAGATCACTACATAAACAGCTTTCTAAAAGGAGCCAGCTATTTTAAAAGAGGCTGAAGGAATGCAAAGAGGGATTTAAATTTTAATTTGAATTTATTCCAGCAAGTGAAAGGTTCTTTTGAGAGGGGATTTCGGCAAAGATGATGGTATTTAAAAGTGATAAACAAGCATCTAAACCTCCAGTAAAATGCAGACATTTCTTCTTCTTTTCGAACACAGAGGCGAAATAGGGCTTGCTATGGTCACAGCTGTCAACCCACAACAACACGAAATGTAAACTGAAACATCTTGCACAGATAAGCACTGCGAGCGCGCAGCCTTCAACTGGAAACTTTCTATGCCGAATGCTGAGCGTTACAGGAGGAAATGTGTGGAAGATCAGGGTTATTATCGCTAACTTGAACTCAAAATTTAACTATTAAAAACATTGAAAAAAAAGAAATAAAATATAAATATAAATATTAATTAAATTATTATTATTATATTAAATAATGCTGCTTTAATGGGAAATAAGTGCTAAAATTACTAGCTATTAAAAAAAGAGAAAAGTGACAAAAGTACATAAATGTACTAAAAATTAAATACAAATTTAAATAAAAAATAAAAGATTATAATATATATATATATAAACTACTTTGTAAAAAATTGTGATTTAACTTAAAAAATTAAGTAACTTGGTTGCCTTAAACTTTTAAGTTCAATGAAATTGAAAAAAAAATGTAATACAATGACGGAGATTGATTTAATCATCAGAAACTCTCAAACTTATGTTATCTGAACCACATCAATACAATTTAAGTTGATTTGACAAAAAAATGTTGTGATTACAAATCATGAAAATATTTTTTACAGTGTACACTGTACAAAATCATGATTTGTTATAACGCTTTTTCTTCTGTCAAATGAACTTAGATAATTTTTGTGGTTTCAGATAACATAATATTTTGAGTTTCTGATTATTAAATCAATCTCCTTCATTGTATTAACTCAATTTTTCAATTTCAATGAACTTGAAGCTTTAAGGCAACCAAGTTACTTCATTTTTTAGTTAAACCAACAATATTTTTTTACAGTGTACAAATACTAAAATAACACTGGTTAATGTATGCTTGAAAAGTTCTGAAATTCAGAATGAAAAATAAAAAAGATATCACCATGCATTTTAAATGCATTATTAATCAACTTTCTCTTTCACAATGACTTCATATTGGCAGAAATCAGTAATCCCGAGGACAGAGACCCATGAAAACATTGTATCTACTATAAGCAACTCTCTGGCTTTTCACACACTGGTCACAAGCAGCATAAATCGTGAGTTTAGTGCGTATGTGACATACATAGAACACATACCACACAAACAAAGAGTTACATCATGCTGTTGCATGGTTAATCCGATCACGGCCAGTCTTTATGCCTTTGCTATCTTCAGCAAATGCCGCCAAAAGTGGCAAGTAAACCATTTAACAAGAGTCTAAGAGAATGATTACAGAACCAGGACCGGATACGATTTCACACTGCTGGATTGCTCAATCGCATCTCCCAAACAGGCTTAAAACTGGAGGAACACTATAGGGCATCACTTTTTTCCAGTTTTGGAAATATTATATTTGAAAGGATGCCGGAAAGTAACTTTTGAGTTGGCAAACTGGATTGTGCATGCTTTGAAGAGCGTATCACAACAATATGGTATAGCCGACAAGTAAGACCAGCTGAAGAGAAGCCTCATATAAACATGTAATCATTAGGTTAGAGAGAGAGCCATTTTGTGATGAGTGGTTCTGACTGGTTTTGCTTCACAAACCAGATTTGATATTGGACGTGATATTACGACAAACTGCAAAGGTTAAACGACATGCAAGTTATGCAATTTTTCTTAGATGCTAAAATATTTTCTTCTATTATAGCAACGAATTTTGTAATTCATAGGTGAAGTTTCCCCAAAAAGCAACATTTTTAGAGCATCTCAACAGAAGCAATGATGGCTCTGGGACTTTGGGGCGGGACTATCTTTTTTACCAACCAATGGCAGATAGGACGAGTGTCTGGGTTAATCTGATTAAAAACAATCATTATTTTAGCTATTTTCTTTGCCAGTGCTAGTGGCACAAAAATGTCATATTTCATCTTTAAAATGTCAAATGAATAGTAAAATTAACAATTGTATAAAACATAAAACTAATGCAAAAAAAAAGTATTTTGTGTATATATCTATACTGTACAAATATTATGTGCATGTTAACTAGCTGCTTATTAGCATGCATATTACTAGGATTTAGGCTGTTTATACTTATAAAGCAAATATTAATTCCGAATTCTGAATTACCATATTCTACATCCCTTAATTCAATCCAATTTATACTATATACTGTGCTACACACATTTTTATATTAAAACAATATTTTAAATGCAGCATATTTGATAGTATGAACTTCAAATAAGAAAGTCCATGTATGCTCCAGTTTATTAAATTCTCAGGAATTATCTTTTCCTGACAGAACAAGGTTTGTCTGGTCTCAGTTCACTTTTTGCCATCCATTCCTGGATTTAGCCAGGCAACTCTCCTGAAAGCACAGAACAATTGGTAATGCAGGGTGATGGCAATGACTGGAGCATTGTCTCAGGGGACAGCCAGTTTCAATAGGCTTGGAAAGGCAATCCAAAAGGTGCAGATGACAATGGCTTTGTTGCTATTTATGCAGAGCAGATAGCCGGCATTGAATCAGGCCTCCCCAGAGCCACGAGAAAGACCTCTGAGAAACGTACAAACCAGGTGATAGGAGGGACATATGCTGCCGTGGATCCAGACACTTCCGAACGGAAGCAGAGGCAAAGAAAGTTTGACGAAAAATAAAAGACATGGACGATATATAGGACTTCCTTCTTAAGCCATCTTTCTGAACTTCTCCTCAGGAATTTCATTTAAAATAAAATATTGTCCTTTCTCTCTTTCTATCCGTCTGTCATTCTATCTATGCTACTATACTGCAATAAGGTAAACAAAAGATTGTTTGCTATCTGTCTGTCTGTCTGTCTGTCTGTCTGTCTGTCTGTCTGTCTGTCTGATTTCTATCTATCTATCTATCTATCTATCTATCTATCTATCTATCTATCTATCTATCTATCTATCTATCTATCTATCTATCTATCTATCTATCTATCGTATCTATCTATCTATCTATCTATCTATCTATCTATCTATCTATCTATCTATCTGTCTATCTGTCTGTCTGTCTGTCTGTCTGTCTGTCTGTCTGTCTGTCTGTCTGTCTGTCTGTTCTTGTCTGTCTGTCTGTCTGTCTGTCTGTCTGATTTTCTATCTATCTGTCTGTCTGTCTGTCTGTCTGTCTGTCTGTCTGTCTGTCTGTCTGTCTGTCTGTCTGTCTGTCTGTCTGTCTGTCTGTCTGTTCTGTCTGATTTATCTATCTATCTATCTATCTATCTATCTATCTATCTATCTATCTATCTATCTATCTATCTATCTATCTATCTATCTATCTATCTATCTATCTATCTATCTATCTATCTATCTATCTGTCTGTCTGTCTGTCTGTCTGTCTGTCTGTCTGTCTGTTGTCTGTCTGTCTGTCTGTCTGTCTGTCTGTCTGTCTGTCTGTCTGTCTGTCTGTCTGTCTGTCTGTCTGTTCTTGTCTGTCTGTCTGTCTATCTGTCTATCTGTCTGTCTGTCTATCTGTCTGTCTGTCCTGTCTGTCCGTCTGTCCGTATCTGTCTGTCTGTCCATCTGTCCATCCATCCATCCATCCATCTATCTATCATTTTGATTCATTCAGTGGTGAGAAACATGTTCCTTTTAAAGTGTGTATAGCCTTAAACAAAGAGGTGATGTGTGACAAAAACAAAAAACAGTTTCTGTATTTTAGCTATCAGACACAGATAAAAATACCTGCTTTTGTTCATTAAAAATGGTTGATGCTTAGTTCAATTCCAACTCTCAGTCACTTTTAATATTAAAGGTTATTTTTATAAGGGCTTCAACGGAGAGAAGCTAAGCCTCATCCAAAGATCCAAGATTTGTTCAAGATTAAAACTAAATGCTTCCAACAAATAAATCACTGCCATGTACAATACGCTTTTTTCAAAATGACTTTAGGACCCTTACAAGAAAAAGATTACTCATGCATCACAACTACACACATTTTGCCATGTGTAATTGCAAGGTTTATTCACTGATGTGATCGGTAAACACGCACACTCTCATTGTTAGCTTTAGCAAATGATAAACTATTGACACATGCCAACGTTAACACGCGCTGGCCGACGTAGGACGAAGGAAAAGAGGTAAACAGCGGTGCCGTCTGAACAAATGTTTCCTCATAAACAGCTCTAAAATATATCATCAACAACAAGCACACTCTTAAATTCATAACATCCATATTCATCCATTTGGGAATGATAGATACGCTTGATCCTCTGTTGTCGGTCTTAACGCTGGCAAAAGTGCTCTATAATTATTGCTCTCGGCACCAGGCTGAGACAAATAAAAGTTACACCGCAGCTGCATTCATGTGAATGCGGCTTACAGAAGCGCGCGGGGTAAACTGCTCCACCTGGCTCGCCACAAACGTCCTTGTCACAAAGTCCACCCACCGCACTGGCTTCCGCTGAAAGGCCTCCTGGGGGACTTCAGTGACCATTCACTATGTTTTCTCTTTTCCCAAGCACCTGTGACTGTTTTTGTGCTTTCCCATTTTTTTCTGCCTTTGTTTCCCTCTCTCGTTTTTTTGGCAGGGCCCTATCATTAGGGAAACACTTTCTTTCAAAAGGAATTCTCGCCACTAACAAATGCTGTTTGTGTGTTTACCAGGGGGGGCAGGGCTCCGAGCGCATCCGAAAGCATGTCACGGTCACGCGGACGCAGAGGAAAAGGTGGGCAACGCCGGTCACTCTTCGCCTTTCTTGGGCAGGTGCAGTTGGAAAGACTAGCTCCTCTGCCGCTTCCGAAGGCTCATCCGGCTTCTCCATGGTCCTGGACCTTGGAGAGCTGCTTTGCCATTCCAAAGGAGTTTGGCACAATGGCTTTGTCCCCTCTTTTCATTGTGTTTCTGTAAAACACATTTGCAGCATGACTCTCCAGGTTTATCCCTCTTGTGAGCCATCTACCCCTTTTCTCTTTCTGCTTCCACTAAACCTACGCTCATCTCGCCAACCTAGAGCAACGGAGAATTCACACGCTGATCGTGCGTGCGTCGGATTTTTTCCGTCATAGCACTTACGCCATCTCTGATTGACACTCGGCTAACTTGCCAGAATTTGGCCACGGACGTAAAAACGAGGACGGGAAGAGGGGGAGTCTCGGGAAAAATGCATATGCAGATTAAAAAGTAAACATTCTTCAAGAGAGGGGGAAAAACAACCACATTTTCATATTTAATCCAACTTAGCAGAAACAAAAATAACACATTATGCCCTAATTGGGTGCCGTGTAGTCCACAAATACTATTACAAGGCCGATCAGGATTAGCGCTGCTACATACCTAGTTATCTATTTCGGAGTGCCAAGACTGCAAGCAGTGGGCAACTAAATTTCAAAAGCTGGCAAATCCAGTTGTCTCCTAAATACAGAAAGTACTTAAATCCGGAGCTAACACAAGAGAAAGAGGGATAAAGGGTACTCTGCATATCACCAAAAAGCTTGTGCACTTTGCAGAATCACTGGCTAGGTTAAACAAATATGCTAAGCAGACATCAAAACAATCCTTTGATCTGCAGCCTAGTTTCCGGAGCGGCGGCTGGGCTCCCGTTGTAAATAACTTGTATAAATCTGTACCGTTTGCCTTCAGGTAATTTTCACCAAAGTGCCAGGAATTCGTAAGGAAGTCGGAGCGATCAGATAAAAGGCGTATCAATTATTCACCCTGGGTGAGTGAGCGTTCCTGACTAACACGCTCGCGCGTGGCTAATGATCAAGTTATTAGCGTCTGCGAAGTGTAAAAACACGGCGGCTTACGTACCTCCGGCAGCCCTGGGCAGGTCCGGCGGCAGTGAAACGCATCGTACAAAAGAGGCTTAAGGAATCTGAATGCAGGGAAGCTATGTAACTTGCTGACTAACTTTGTCCTCTGTTTTGATGGAGAACACAATGGAAAACGCTGTCCATTCAAATCAGGCAGGGGAACAGAGGGGGCCGTGTGCCTGATAACAGCTCTGAGGGCACAGCCGCACTGGCACCGGGCGACACCACACCACTCACGCCCAACAGAACAACTTTTGTGCCGTCCAGAAGTTTGTCTTCTTCTGCAACTAGTTCCCCCCACCCCACAGCGGCTGCAAACTTGTACAGTTGTGCTTTTGATTCCGGCAGCTGCCGTTCTCCGGCTTCTGCTTCCGCTCGATTATAAGGGATATAGAGGGCCTGTTGTCCGTTGAAAGAGTTGTTTATAGGTTGAAATTTACTTTTTGAACTCGCATCGAAAATTAAGCTAATTTGAACTTTATTGTGATTTATGCTCATAGGCCAAAAGCATCATCACAACATGCGCTCTTAGAAGAAAAGGTTCTATATGAAGAGTTCAGATGCAAAAGCCTCTAAATGCCATTTGAAATTTTCTTCTAAAATGATCATTTCTATCAAGCTTGTATATTAAAGTTCAGTAATTTCACTTAAATGGCAATGAAGATTACCTATTAATTGTCATTTAAGTGAAATTACTGAACTTAAATATAGAAACTTGATAAAAATGGTCATTTTAGAAGAAAATTTCAAATGGCATTTAGAAGCTTTTGCATCTGAACTCTTCATATGGAACCTTAAAAGGTTCTATCAGCGCTACGTATTTTGGAAGCCCTAAAAGGTTCTATACGGAACCCTTTTTGGGAAAAAGGTTCTATATGGAACCTTTTGGGTTCATTTATTATCATTTACAGATGAAATATTTCATATTATTGACAAACATCAAGACCCTAAAAAGTATTTATGAATGCATGTGAATGATCACAAAATTCAAGATATGGGGGTTAGAAAATGTATATATTTATATAGTTTATGTAGTTGATCAATCATATTAAAGAGTGCCATTTCAGTTTTCTCCTCCAAAAATCAGCATGATTAAAATGAGATATTAAGTTACTATAACAGTTTAATACACAATAATTTAATTACAACTGCAAAATGCTGCAGACTAATGTAATATATGAATGAATAATAGCCAAATGGGTTGGTTCTTGTCATTATAGAAACTTTTTTTAGCATAAAAAGGTTCTTTGGAGTTGAGTAAAGAACCCTATTCATATATAGAACCCAAATTAAGCTCTTTTTTCTAAGAGTGGGGTAAAAAAGTTTAAACCCAACTAACCTTGTTAAACATCAAAGATAAACACTGCAGTTTAGATCAAGCTTTAGTTTGATTTGACTTGTTTATCATACAATATATTGCACTGAGCATATAAAACACTAAGAAAAAAAACTTGATTTGACATTAAATTTAACCCTATATTCATTTAAAGAGTGCTGGGTGTTTAAATATTAAGGCATATTCTAGTTTATTATGACAATTCCAGTACTTTTTACTATTATGCAAGTAAAAATTAGCCAATACTCCATTTTACAGTGTTCTTGTTACACGTTACATGAATTATGTATAATTACATGCAACTAAACCAAACCCTTATCCTAACCATAACCTTGTTGTAAGCACGTTACTTAATATTACTAAGTACTTTAATGTATAATTACACTGTAACATGGACACCTTAAAAAAGTGTAACATTATTATAAGAGCTCATAAAATATTATATTATAGCATTTCATAAGTTTGAGGTCAAAATTAAATCATTTTTTATTCAGTAAAGATGCATTAAATTGTGCAGTATAGACTTTCACATTTGTTAAAAACTATTTTTTAAATGGTGTTCTTTTGAATTTACTATTCATATTAAAATCCTGAAAAAATATTATCTTGGTCTCCCTCAAAATATTAGCAGTATTAACTGTTTTCAACATTATTACAAATAAAGAATATTTCTTGAGCAGCAAATCTGCAAATTAGAGTGATTTCTGAAGGATCATGTGACACTGAAGACCAGAGTATTTATGCTTTAAAATTCAGTTTCGCTCACAAAAAAAAAAAAAAAAAAAAAAATATATATATATATATATATATATATATATATATATATATATATATATATATATATTAAAATGACCCAAACTTTTGAAAGGTAATTTATCGTATTATTAAAATACTCATGGTTACATGATGCTGTGCTATTACTCAGTACTTACATGTTATTATTAGTTATTTCAATTAATACTTTATTAACAAAAGTTACAGTAAAGAATAAAAATAAACTGAATTCGGGTCATAGCATGTATATTTCCCAAGCTTAAATCACAAAGCATCCTCTATATGCAAAAGCATCATGTCACACACCACACAGGAAAATACTAAATAATGCTGGGGATAAAGTAATACCAATAAAAGAAGGGGAGAGAGGAGACAGTTGTGTAAATGTAGGAGAGGAGAGCGCTGTGCATATGTATCGCGGAGCTAAATTGTGAAATGACAGATAGAGATTCTGGGTGTGATAGTGTGGAATGACTAACTAATAAGAAGGATGCGTCGGTCTGTTAGCGGAGAGAGGCATTAGCACTCTGGCTGTCAATCACATCGCGGGATGCGGGGGCTGGGTTAGGGTGGGCTGGTCTGTTGGGGGGTGTCTAAACAATTATCATTTGCACAAAGACCAGAATTGTCAATATCACACTCATTTTGACACTCTCAAACAAGCTGACTGATAAGAAAACGGTTATATTTTAGAACTGACCTTAAAAGTCGCTGTGCTCGTATGGTTGCCAGGTCTTTGCTAGATGATCTAGATGTCTTTATTATACCATGGACTGCATTTACAGCTTCTTCAGCACAAGCATATGGGATTTGCTTCAGCATTTTATCATCCACCTGGAAGAAAATCGTAATTTTAGTCACTTTGAAAAGCAATAACCTACTTTTTCTCTCAACAAACCACTTTTTTTCATTCACATCCACAGCACAAACGGTGGGGGATGAGATATAACACCAGTTTAACTAGCTCAAAAATGTCCAAATCTAGAACCCTGTGTATTAGTAATAATAATCCTTAGTCTTCCTAGTTAGTTAAATCACAAACTAACAGACTTTCTATAGTCAAATTGGTGGGTCTCATGTCCAGCATGTTTGGATTTTTTTTTTTACTTTTTTTTTTTTTTAGAAAATGTAATCCAAAATTGTGGTAAGAACTTAACATAAAAAGCACATTTTGTCAAAACCCCCCAAATTACCATATTTACTATATTAACACACGGTTCTGGTCTATGAAGGACTAAAAAAGTGACAAATAAATAAATTAAAAAAATGGAAAAATAAATAAATTAAAGTAGAAATAAATAAATAAATGCAGAAATAAAGTGAAAATAAATACATTTTGGTAATATAAATGGCTATTTCTGTATTTTTACATATATTTATTTATTTATACATTTATCCTGTATGCTAATTGAGGGGGAGGGGTGCTTCAGACTGATGTTGGCACCCCCGACTCAATTAGCATACAGGTGCAAGGAAAAATACATGTGGAAATGTGGAAATACAGAAATAAATAAATGTAGAAATGTGAAATGAAATAAATAAATGTGGAATGAAAAATAAATGTATAAATAAATAAATATATAAATAAATAAACACATAAATGTAGACTTAAATGTTGAAATATATAAATAAATATATAAATGCACAAATAAATAAATACATACATGTACAAATACAGAAATAGCTATTTTAATTACAAAAAATACATTTATTTTTACTACATTTCTGCATTCATTTATTTATTTAAATATTTTTTTATTTTATTTTTTACCTTTTGTCATTTTTAGTCCTTTATACTGGTCTCGCTGTGACAAATTAATTGGGGAAAATCAAATTGTTTGAAATGTAACCATGTGCTCTGCCTTAGAAACAACCTTCTCTAAGCTGATATTGGTTTAAAGAAATATTTAAACACATAACTCTTTCCCAACCAGGGTTTAAAAAAGTCTCTGCTTTTTATAAACACTTGAATGTGTATAAGTTTCATGAAAAAGCAACATTTTGAGCAAAAAAGCTGAGAAAAAGACACTTTTGTTCATTTGGATGGGATTCAGAACGACGATCAAAACACAGATGGAGTAAGATTGAGTCCATCAAACCCCTAAAGCTTAGTCCTAGGTCGACATTTCATTCGGTGACGTTAGGCGGTATTGATTTATATGCTGTTTAATCTTCATGATCACATTATTTTGCATCTGCTGAAGTATGCGGTCACTTGTTCGCTTAGGTGATTAAGTAGCTACTCTTTCAGAAGATGTGTAACAGCGCCCCCAACTGTATAACAGTAAAGCAATGCCTCATAAATGACGGAAATTTCGGTCGATAGCGGGGAAAGAGTTAACAAGACAATTTAGTAATTGCATGTATTGTCAAAATGATCGTCTATTCATTTGTCTCAGCAGCGAAAGTTGAAATGCAAATGTGTTTTTTGTCCACAATCCCTTTGGCCTTAATTGTGGTGGCGGTTTCAGCATGGTGTGCGACGAAAGTTGTCATCGCTTGCATCCGCGTCTCTCTGAGCAGAACAGAAACAGCAAGAAGTTCTAACAAGAAACAGTGTGCCAGGTGGCGAACTGGCTGTACCAACACAACGCACAATCTGTCCGCTTCTACATCCAAAGCACTAGCAGCTGCCATCAACAGCCCCACACTCACACTCTCTTCGCACTCACACACACACACACACCCCTAAAACATGTTTGCTTTCTCCACTGCTCTCATGTGACTGATAAAGCCACAGGTCGGGCCTTTACCACGTTTTAAGGGTTTGTCATATTAAAGATACATTTAAAAAACTATATTTGTGTGTTTTGGCCTCACTTTCACAATGTGCTTTCACGCTGGAAAGATCTGCTAATCCAAAATTGAGATTTTTTTAGGTATATTTTGGTAAAATATAATCCAAAATTATACAGAGATTATTATTAGAGATTACACTACAAATCCAAAATGGACCTTTTTTACTTTTTTAATACATTTATATCTGTTTTACTTGAAAATATGTCATTTTACAGAAGTAATGTGTGTTGCAAATGCCTTTTATGTTGACTTAAAACACTTTTTTGGAGTTCATTGTTTGGAAAATGTAATCCTAAATTGTGTTTAGGTGCAATCCACAAGAGCACATTTTGTCCCCAAATCCCCAAAATTACCTTATTTACTATATTAACACATTCCTGGTCTTAATGTGAACAATGTCAAACTGTTGATCAAAACTCGTCTTTCGGCTGATTTCATCTCCCCATTCACGTTTTTATGATCATTCCCAGTAGATAAAAGCCTCTAATGTGTCGCATTAGAATGATAAAATTGTTTGTGGGTGCCGTTTCATGTTTTTTGGGGTCCTTATTTAATAATAATGCAAAATATGGTTAGGACCTTGTCATTTTGTGCATATAAAATCCACTTAAGCTCATTATGTCCAAGTTCCCAAAATTACCTTATTATGAGTCGAGTCCAGGGGCCTGATGTATAAATTTTTCCACGCACATATCGGGATTTATAAAAAATAAACTTGGCGTAAATAAGTGAGCACCGTGAAGGATGCTCTTGACCGTGCGTACGCACTCTTTTAGACGAGTATGTGTTTTGGCGACACCGATGGTGAGCTGGAGTCAAATGTCTTTTTGCTCACTATTAGACAGAGAATCTAATGAAAATTATACATCTAAAGAAATATAATTAAAATATAATTTCACAAACCTACCATCACTTGAAGCAAACATCCATCCTTCTTAAATAGCACGCCCATGCACACGCGTACAGCCATTTATATTTTTTATTTATATATATATATTTTTTATTTATATATATATATATATATATATATATATATATATATATATATATACACACATAAATATATATAGACATATATATATATATATATATATATATATATATATATATATATATATACACATATATATATATATATATATATATATATATATAATCTAACAGTAAATGGAAGTAAGACCATAAAATCTTCATTATGAGTCCAAATTATAGATATAGTGATGTTCTACAATAACAGTTTAAATAAATAAAATAATGATTTAAACTATGTTTTACTTCTGATATAAACATTTAGATTAAATATTCCATTCTCATCTCAATAAGCACTTTATAATCATTAGCATGAAATCATTACTGAGAAGTTACAAAAAAAAATTATATTCAATAAATAGAAATAGACTTATTTGTTGTGGATGCCTTTGAACTCTTTTCTTCTGGCATGCTGTGTTTTAATGTTTTAACTAGGCCTAGAGATAATTGCTAATCATGATAAAAGCAGATTGTCTGAGGAACATTGTTGCGCAAATAATGCATAACCATGTAGGCTATCTGTTTCCATTAAAATATAAATCAATTAAAAATACTATTTGGCCAGTGGAAATGATTGAGAAAACATTCTCGGAAATGTATTTAACACTATTTGATTTATTCGTTCAAAAACAAGGCAAGAATATAGGCTACTAAAAAATAATGTTTGTAATAATTAGGGTTGGGTATCGTTTGAATTTGAACGATTCTGATTCCGATTCCGATTCCTTGTTTCGATTCCGGTTCCTAACAATTCTCGATTCCAATTCTTTAAGAGGCAGGGTCAAAAAAGTTTAGCTCAATCTTGCTAACCAACGGTCTTTCTGAAGGAAATACTCCTTCTGTCACAAATACTCCTTTTGTCACAAATGTTGCATTTTGCAGATATTTCATTATTTTTAGAAAAGTGAAGCCACACTGGACCGTAACGAGCTACTCAGTGTTCGACTTAGCGCGGTTATACCAACACTTCCGGTAGACGCTTCTTCGTTGGTGTTGTTCAGCGGTTTCTTCTTACGGTTCGAATCCGACTGTGAATATCGAAACTAGGAATCGAAATTTTAACTTTCTGAACGATTCCGGAAAAACGGAAAGTTAGTCCTGGTTTCAATTCGATACTCCAATTCTCGAAACCCAACCCTAGTAATAATGTGACGGCACATCTGCACTTTCATATTTTCCTAACGTCTTGCTACCATTAAACTTGGTATCACGTGGATGAATAATCATATGCAAATGATATGCAGATGAGGATATGCATATTTAAACTAGGCGTTATAAGCTCCATATATGTGTTTTTTCGGGGAGATGCACGTGCGCACAATCTCCCGCTGACTGGGATTTATAAAGTGAATTCAGTGCAAATTCTGCCTTACGTGCGCACGGCACACTTTTAGGATGAAATCTGTGCAAAGTTTTATACATGAGGCCCCTGGTCCTGAAAAAAAAGTTACAACAAATTGTAACAACTAATAAACGAAAAGGGTTATCACAAATGCAAATTGCATTTTAAACCCCGCCCCCAATCACATTTTCACAGTCCAGTTCATTCCAACTGGATAAAATCAAGTCTTGTCCTACATTTTGTTTCACTGAAATTGTTTGCGGTGGCGTTCGAATGCTTTCTGGGCTAATTTTTTAAAATATATATTTTTTCAAATCTAAAATAGCAGCACCTTTGTGCACTTAAAATCCTTGTGAGCGCATTTTTGTCCATGAGTGTCCTGCCAAGGGTGATACACCGCATGTCAGCGAGGACAAAACATGTCACTTAGGACTGTGCTTTGAAATCATCCCGGCCTCTGCAATTTTTATTAAAACACAACCGAGAACAACGCTAGCTAGTATGCGTTTTAATCACATTTGCAATTTTCTCCACGTTTTCAATTAGAGAATTGAAAAGCCTGAAAACCTGTTCGACGCGTATAGATTAAACGAGTGTAAAACGAGGGCGACTGGAGGCACGCATCCACCTCGGCGCTCGTAAGCTTCCGCTGCAACCCGGCGGCTAAAAATAAAAACTTGGCAAAGTTGCGCACATCTCTTATTGGTCCTATAGTTTGATTTCACATTTAGCATGTGCGGCCCCCCCTCGCCTAAACGCGCGCATTCTTCTCTTCCCGACATACAATGAGACTTGAGTGACTCTGGCAGCAAGCTCTGGATCGCTGCTCCTCAATCCACCAGTGTATGTTATCAGCAGGTAAACAAGCTTTCCAACAAAGCCATAATGGAACTGCAAGCGGCATAAAGAGGCTCATCTCAAAAAAGCTATAGAGTCCATCAAAGCCAGTGTCATTCCTTCTGCACAGGCGCTGCGGATGCAAAAACGTCCATTTTCCCTCGACAATATCTTTAGCAGCGTTTGGACTGGTTATCTGTAACTAGTCAAAGAGCAGGACAGATTATTGGAGATAATCAAGATCACTCTAATTTCCTCTGGAAATACATACACTACATTTTTCTTTAGGCAAAAAACATCTGCCATTTCCACTATGTTTACACACTACATTCTTGGTCATCACATACATATATACTCAAATGACTATAAATATAAAGATTATACTAAAATGAAACTCTCTTTGGATGCCAATCAAAATCCCAGAGTTTGATCAACTGAATCATCTGGTGTGGTGTGAATACATATTCTATTCTCTTCCATGGCACCGAATATCACGCTATATCCTACGGTCTGTCAATCTGGCTGATGCACACACAAACACACACAATGATCTTTGTATGTGACATGAAAACTCTATTAATGCTGCACTTGAAATAGAACGTTTAACTTGCAAATATTTGTGGCGCATATTGCAGCGTTTGACGAGCGCGCTGTAATGATATATCATTACACCTTCTGTCATCATGTGGACACAAGCCATGTTCACACAAGATGCAAAAGGTGAGAATCATGTGGCGTCTCTGTGACCAGCAGTGGTTCATCCTGTCGCGGTGATCATATAACGACGCACTTCGAATGACTTTGAACTTCATTATATTTCAATTACGATTGTACGATTAAAAATGTACCATGGTATTAGTATGCTGCTCCTTTGTACAATGATGGGGGTTTTATAATACCATGGTATTTTTGTAGTAGCCTACAGTTTAAACACTAGGAAGAATAACGTCAGCATGGTCAAAAAAACATGAAATAGGATGATAAAGAACCATAGTTCCAATGATGTGTGTGTGTGAGTGAGCGTATACGTATATAGTAGAGTCACAAGTGTCAAAAGTAGGCCTGTCAAACAATTAATCACGTATTAATTGCATCCAAAATAAAAGTTTGTGTTTACATAATATATGTGGGTGCACTGTGTATAATTATTTTGTGTATATATATATATATATATATATATATATATATATATATATATATATAAAACACACACACATGCTTGTATATATTTAAGAAATATTTTCATGTATATATATTTATATATAATTTTTATTACATATAAATATACATAAATTAGGGCTGTGCAAAAGTTAACGGCAATTAATCGCATCCAAAATAAAAGTCTGTGCTTAAACAATATATTTGTGTGTGCTGTATATAATTATTTTGTATATATATAAATACCTATGCATGCATGTATATATTTAACAATTATTTGAGCTTAAATTCTGTAATATATATATATATATATATATATATATATATATATATATATATATATATATATATAAATAAATAAATAAAATAAATACATAATCTATATTACATAAATATAAATATTTTATATATAAATAACTCATTTTCTTAAATATATACATGCATGTGTGTGCATTTATATACACAAACTAATTATATACAGCCCACACAAATATATTATGTAAACACAGACTTTTATTTTGAATGCGATTAATCGCAATTAACTTTTGCACAGCCCTAATATAAATATTTAAAATAAATCTTAAATATACAAGCATGTGTGTTATTTGTGTATATGTATATATATATATATATATATATATATATATATATATATATATATATATATATATATATATATATAAAATAATTATACACAGTGCACCCACATATATTACGTAAACACAAACTTTTATTTTGTATGCGATTAATCGTTTGACATCCCAAGTCAAAAGTAATTTTGTCTAATAATTCATATTTATTTGCAAATATACTGGTAACATTTCCATTAGCAGTCATTATGTATTACAATAAACGGTCAACTGGGTCATTTTCCATGTCAGAATACTTGGTTGTCTCCCAGGTCACAATGCAAAGACAACTATAGGCCATTTTAATCAGTTTACTATGGTCTAGCAAACATAGTAACACTATATCAACCAATAATAGGAGTCTGGGGGTGGGACTATCTGCAAATCAACCAATGGCAGATGTGGGGAGTGTTCAACTTATTTGATAACAGGTTCATGATTTATTTTTGCAATACGGAGCTTTATTTTGCAATAAAATCATTTATTTGAAGTTTAGGATAATTATAGGCATCTTAGTTTATTTAGATATACATTCCCGTGATGGTGGATTAATCGCACTCTTGCGAGGCAAGTCTGAAACATCATTTAAAGATGAAAAAAGGTGTTTATATGGCTCTGATACACAATTTAAGAGAACTGAACATCACATACTGTAAGATCAAACAAACACCAGTTGTTTTCTCAACATCCCATGACATTTGCTCTTTAACGTTTATCTCTTACCGGGGTGTGTACAATCCTCCATCTTGAGTACAGGCACTCAAGGCGAACGAAACATGTCTGTTTAATGATCGGTTTGAATGTGCGCTGCAATAAAAGAGTCCTTTGAGAGGCTGTATATTACAGAGCCCAAATCTGTTGCTCAATTTTCACACACAAAGAAGGAAATTTGATGGAATTATAGCTATTTCCAGGTCTCATCTCTTATGTAAAGAATAAATGTTGTTTAATTTCTTCATTTTGATGTGTTGACATACTGAGCCGAGATCATTTTCCACTCAAACCCCTAAAAGCTCCATCTCTATTATCGACGAGCAGTTGGTGGGATATTAGTTGACAGCTGTTTTATGTAGTTTTGTAAAAGGTGTTATTATAAGCATCGAGCTTTAAACAGGACACGATTGCAGAAGTCAAACATCTCCTCTACTTTGACAGCAGAGTTGCCAATTGACATTTATTAAACGATGCTAATATTTTTTATATTAGGTTCATTACTAGGATATGTACACGTTAAATATAACCTTTAAAGTCAATCAGATCAGACCCTATTTAATGTACTTAAAACACTTTAATACTCTTACAAAATTAAGACCACTTTTCTTTATGGTTTCCCTACAACAACCTGTTATTTAGAGACTTTTTACACATCCAATAATTTCCTTATGGGTAAAATCTGTATATTCTTATTTATGTTATGCACAGTTACTTCATAACATTTTTTGTCAAAACAATTATAAAGATGCATCGTGCAATTGCAAATTTCTCTTTAAGAATTGCTGTCCAACTGCAAAAATATGTGCATTGAATCCACCGCCATGCATTTAATGTCAAAACACAGCAGATTTATGTTATGACTGTATTATTTATGTTGCATAAACTATGGGAACAAATGGGTCTGACTCAACTATGCTCAGATTTAGAGAAAACAGTATGACGTTGATATCAAATCAATCAAAATTCAATCAAAAAAGTGTTTCTCAGTTGCTGAGTTACGGTTTAAATGATAATGCATTACATCGAGTCTTAATAATAAATCATAAATGATACTGGATCAGTCTAATCAATGTACTTGCCTTGGCATAGAGGTTCATGCATGCGCTCCGACAGCTGTGGTGTTCACAAGTTTGAGTTCTTCTCGTCTGATTTCCTGTTTCTGGATCTTTCCTATTATGCAGAATATTTCCTATTAATTTCATATATCCAACATCATAAATGTATTGGATTAAAAAACTGACAATGTTAAAAGACAGAAATCCAATTAAGTTTTATTGCAATATCACAATAGTGTGCAGAGGGGTGAATTTCAAATAACTTACCTTTGGTTTGATGGGATGTTGCCCTGGTTGCTGTATTTCTAAAATGATAAACTGGCAATGTATTAAGAAATATTCAATTTATACTTCTCTAAACAAGCAAAACTTCTTAAAAAACAATGCTTTTTAAAGTTTTTAACAGTGTTAGAGCTGTCAAACGATTAATCACGATTAATCACATCTGCAAAATAAAAGATTGTGTTTACGTAATATATATGGGTGCACTATGTATAATTATTTTTTTCTATATAAAAATACACACACATGCATGCATATTTAAGAAAAAATTATTTATATATAAAATATATATATTTATATATAAATCTATATACAGTATATACATGAAAATATTTCTTAAATATATACAGTGTATATATTTAATATATATAAATATATGTACATGTATTTATCTAAAATAATTATACACAGTGCACCCACATATTTTATGTAAACACAAACTTTCATTTTGGATGCGATTCAATAGTGATTAATCGTTTGTCAGCCCTTATCAAGTGTCTTTAATAATTCCTTCCATCCTGTCCAACTTTTGTAAAAAAAGTCATTATTTGTGATATAATTTGAGGGAAAGCAACAGCACAGTTTTTTTTTTACAAAAAAAATCACTTTTTAGTAAAAGTGAGGAAACCCATTACCTTAAAATTAAGTAAACAAATCATGCATAATAGAAAAAAATTAAGTTATGTGGAATTGTCAAGTTTACGCTACTTAATTTTTTCAATTACGCATGGTTTATTTGCTTAATCGTTTTAAGGCAACGGGTTTCCTCGCTTTTTTTTAAGTTAAGTCAACTGATCACTTTTTTGTGTTTTGTAACAGCTACCAACAAAGAAAAAAAACTGCATACTGTTTGATAATATAAAAAAAAGTTTTATAATATCGGCATTTCAAAAAGTGGTTTGAAAATATTAAAAATTAATGTTGATGTCCCAATGCAAACTAACAGAAATTTATTTTCTATGTAAATAATCATGTTATAATTAACAAAGCCGAGTTGCCTGAGCCAAAGCATATTTCAGAAAGACTACTGCACAATTTAAAAAAAACAAAAAACTTCCTGACATATTAGTATTTTACATAATTAATACTATCAGGGGCAAAAAAAAAGAAAAAAAAAGGAGAGATTTGAGGCCACCCACATTGTCATCATCAGACTGTTAATTCAGGATATTATTGGCGTTTTGGTGAAGCAAACACCGTTTGGAAGGATGTCACACCAGCGCCGAGCTCTAGCCGTGCCTAGCATGTCCCGGCTCCACAGTAGGGGGCTGTAAACATTTACACTGAGAGGCTGTCCATTCCACATGGTTCTCCTTCACCAGCAACCTCAGCATCTCGCGTTTAGTCATTCAGGCCTGTCCCGAGATACTACGAATCACACCATCAATTTATGAAAACGCCATCCAAATGTGACAGCCGACTTATGCTAAACGGAGAAAATAAAGCAAAACATTGCCGAAACACCCCTAGGCCCACATGGTACCGAAGGCTCGACGGAGAGCTGCTATGCTCCCCGCTGTGAACTGGGAAAGTGATGTTGGTGCGCCGTGCTCCTCCAAGAGGGTAGTACCGTTCCCGGGCCCTTCTCGGAGCCCTTTTGAAGTCTGTTGCGTGCGAGAGCGTGCCAACGGTAGCACACGACTGTAGCTAATGCCCCCACAAAAGCCAACATTAGACAAGGACCGAGCTGAAAGAGAAAAACGTCCAAGTTGGGAATAATTCCCTCAAACGACGTACCTCGCCACTGCCTTCGCTCCCAGGTTTAATTTTAGACGGAACGCGTTACATAAGTGACAGACAATGGCAATAAAATGGATCCCATTAATTCCTGACTTGTATGGGCTTGTTTGCCATTCATTAGTTTAGTTGACACAATAGAGGCATAATTCTTTTAAAATCTTCCGTTTTGCTCGGTTGGAAGTGTTGCCAATGACTCAAGAGCATCAATAGGCGATGATTGCAAAACTTATGTAAACAAGTACTTACAATCATAGCGGTGCGCATTTGCAAAGGAGGAGAGAAAAAGAATTGGGGTATATTCCTGGGTCTATAATCTTTGAACAAGAAAAAATTAATCTTCCAGTGTGTAAAAGCACAACTTTATCATTATGCACAACAACCGGAGAACGGATGTTGACGGGAAACATCTTCAAGCGTCAAGTCCAAAGCTTTATTGTACTTTGATTCAATAGATCAACCAAAAAATAGCTTTTGGATACATGCATCTCTTCCCAAAAGGTATGGCAGATAAAACAATAAAAAGAAAACTACTTGCAAGGACGCAATCTATGGCAAAATAAAGTTGCACTTCTCGTGTCGCAAAACGAACGCTGTGTGTAATGCAATCTACTGTGAGGGGTTTGGGATCAAACCTTTATTGTTTTGAAAATCCTAAATTCTTTTACAATACAGTCATTTTTTTTGTTTTGTTACTGGTGTTGATCTGATGAATAATATACAATGTTAAATTCGATAAAGACACACATTCACAAACATGAGATATTACTTTCTATTTTTCAACATCCTACAACAGAGGGAAGATATGTGCTGCTTTTCTTGTGACGCTGTTTTCGACAGCACAAACGCCTCCCTTTTGAATTGACGAAAACATTGTCTTTTTTTCCGAAAGTGCATCTGAAGGATTGCGCCAGGTAGTCCAAATGTACGTCATAATAATAATAAACAGGCGAGTCATCCTGTGCTGCGAGTGACAATCAGCAGGTTTTCACTGATACCTCCGACTACAACGCATATCCAGACAAGTAAATTAAAGAAAATATTATCTATATGCATGCCATGACCATTCCGGTAACATTTACAATAAATTTATATTTTCATAACCTTCTGAAGCAAGTAAGCTGACTGTTATAGTGACCCCCCCTCCCCGACCTTAATATTAATGATGAACTAATATGTAACATCCAAATACATTTTGTTTCATTTTACAGGCTTGTTGTGATGGCATTGCACGTGAGGGCGATAAACTTAGAATTATATTTGGTCCACATTTACAAATCCTCTGCATATAAAAAATTCGATAAAACGATTTGCAATTGCAACAGAGGCAAAAAATAAAAGGGGGTGAAATGGTTTTGTCTTCTGATGTTGACAAAACAAAAATAAAGGATGAGCGAGTTTGCTTAAAAAAGCAATAAAAACATACTGCGCTTATTACAATATGATACATTTTTACACGATTACACTTTCTTGTTCCATGGCACGGCCTTTACTCTGTAGAATTTGGTGCCGAGAGGAACTTTGAACCGGTTTTGGGCCTGGAGACAGACAATAACAAAAGAGTATGAACGTATGTATTTAAAAAGAAAATCAATCAATCAATAGATCATTTAATATAAGTGCCTGATTTTGAAAGCACAATTAACTTTAAGATGCAAAACACAATTTTAATTTTGTTTTAATTGTTTTAATATTTACGTTTCAAGCATTTATTTATTTTTCATTAATTTATTTATTTAAACAGGAAAAGATTAAGAGCAATCATTTTGTCATCAAGGAAATTATATTATGAGAGTGCAATATTACCAAAATTAGTCAGAATTATTTGTAAAATAAAAGTAAAATTAAATAAAATTGTAGAAAAACACTGCATAAATAATAAAATAATACTGGTTACCTTTTTAGCTTGGCAATATTCCTTCTCCATGACTTTTCCTAAAACCCACGGCCGTCTTGTTGCTCCTGTCGCTAAACAAAAATCCAATAAATAAACAAAAATTTAATATTGAAGTACGATATAAAAAGGTGCTTTCTGTAAAATACGACAACATAAAAAATAAAAAAGTTCCTCTTTTTGTGTCATCATTCATGTCAAACTGGAATATTAAAAAAAAAAAATATTAGGGCTGTGCAAAAGTTAATTGCGATTAATCGCATTCAAAATAAAAGTCTGTGCTTACATAATATATTTGTGTGTGCTGTATATAATTATTTTATATATATATAAATACCTATGCATGCATGTATATATTTTAAGAATTATTTGCACTTAAATTATGTATATATATATATATATATATAAATACATAATCTATATTATATAAATATTTTATATATGAATAACACATTTTCTTAAATATATACATGCATGTGTGTGTGTTTATATATATACAAAATAATTATATACAGCACACACAATATATTATGTAAACACAGCTCTTATTTTGAATGCGATTAATGACAATTGATTTTTGCACAGCTCTAAGAAATATTTAAAATCTACAAATGCAATGATGCATAAATGTAAATAATTTATAAATAAGAATAAATAAGTTAACATACTCAAGGACGAGCTATGAAAGGATATGGCAATTGCATAACCATCTTATTATTTTTGTCTTGAGCAAAATAGTTTCAAATATGTGAAATTGAATACATTTAATAAAGCTGTTCCTGTCGTTTGTAACTGACCTGGTTTGAGGTCCAGTGCAGTGAGGGACTCTGAGTGCAGGAAATAAAGGGTGGGACCAACAGTGAAGAGAACGTAATCTATCGTGCCTCTCGTCCAGGATTATGAGAACCAAGTCGCCCACCTGAAAACTGCAAAAGGAGGGGTTTTCAAATGAGGTGGACGGCTAAAATAACAGTTCAGATCATAATATCCAAAAGTACTTACTCTCGAATGGCGATTTTCTCTGAGTGCCGACGACACGGACGACATGCTCTGTGACATCTGTAAAACACAATTGTTTGATGATCCTGGTGATATTACACAAGTAATGCTGCTTACATACACATTGCAATCACAAAATCAAACAGCAAAAAATCTATTTTGGTTTAATGTAATGTTGAATCTCATAAATGCATCCAGTGCTTGTAGGACAGAGTTTGTGCCTAAAACAAATGTATGTGTGCCATCTAGTGGTAAGGAGTAGAACAGTCCTTTATATAGCATGCATTGGTAGTAAATACTTAAAACACAACAGAAACAGAGTAAAATGAGTACAACATAGATGCATAATAAAAAAAGAAATGAGGGATTTAAACATGTCTGCATTTGTTTGATTTCAAGCTTTTTTTTTTGTCAATGAGCTCAGCTGAATTACACAGGCACATTTCAGTGTTTTTTTCAGACTAAATTGATTGTGTGAATCTGCCCCGAGCTGTCAGGACTAGGACGCTAAAGTGTTACATGTCTCATAAGATGTCTCTTACGGCCAATAAGACGACGATTGTAATTTTCATAAAGAGATTAAACCTATTTGGAGGAATAGTCCCAGGGGAAATGTAATTAAATTATATCAAAGAGTCATGTTTTAATTAACTGCTGATAAGGTGCAGAGTCGCTACCATCGTAACAACAGAAACACAGTGTAAATTAACTAGAAAGTAATACCAGAATATCTACAGTTTTTTGCTTATAGATCGATATACAAAGATCTAATATAAAGAAAGACATTTATTTATATATATATTTTTAATTCTTCAAAATAATATGAACGTTCCTGTGTTTAGAATTGGGACCTGCATTAATTGAGTGTGTATTGTTCTATTTACCATCACTAATTACTGCTTTTAATTGACTGTTCAAGTGGTCAATTATAAACTGAGATCAGAGCACAAAGGACCCAAATCAAATCATCAATTTAAAAGATGTTAAATGATATTCTCATACAATTAACACATCTAGATGAAATATAAGAGCCAAAGCAACACACACACAAATAAAAATATATATATTTACCAATCTTTGACTAAGTCTCTTGTTCTCTTCCTCCTTCATATGTAAGGTCTGAAACAATAATAAATAATTGCATATATTAATATATTTAACAAATGCAGTAATTAAAGCCTGTCAATAAAATATGTACATGTGAAAATAAATTACCCTTTCCAACATCAGTATGCGCTGTTTCTCTTCAGATAGCATGTGGTCACTAAAACAAAATAAAAATAAAGTGAATTTCACAAACTACACAGTTCACTAACTTAAACATTTTTAAGTTTTCAAAGCCAATAAAATGACAGAGCAGGAAACTGCATTATTGTGGTCAGACCAAAAACAACATTTCTTGTTCATAAAAGTAAACAGCTGAAGATTCCTCACCTACAGCAATCGCTCGACTCTGATCTACTCTGCTTTCCTGTCTCAAATACATTCATTCAGCTCCTTTAAAACAAAGAAGATCTACAAAACATGGCCTTGCCCGTCTCCTACAATATATCATCCCTGCATACTTTTAAATCTTAAGGTAAAGTGAATGATTTATAACAATAGTTTGGTTAGTAATATATTCCTGATTATCTGACAAACTCTATTCTGTCGTTCCCAAATGTTTGTTCAGATATGTACACACATTGAGTGCTGGTCAGAATTATTTGCCCCCATGGTAAATAAGATCAAAGATGGCTGTAAAAAATAAATCCGCATTGTTGATCCTTTTGATATTTTATTTAAAAAAATGCAAAAATTTTATTGCAAAAAAATTTTAAAATGCAAAAAAAAACTTTTATTGAATTAAAAGAAATATATAAAATAAATCCAAAACACATTGGGAACAATTATTTGCCCTATTTATTTATTAAACTTTTTAGAAGCCTCCTTTTCCAAGATAACAGCTCTGAGTTTTCTCCTCTAATGCCTGATGATTTTGGAGAACACATGACGAGATCAGAGACCATTCCTCCATACAGAATCCAGAACCTGCAGACTCCCATATTGGCACTTCTTCTCTTCAGTTCAGCCCACTCATTTTCTATAGGGTTCAGGTCAGGGACCTATTGCAGATGCTTGGTTTTGTGCTCAGTGACCCATTTTTGTTTTGATTTTGATATTTGTTTTTGGATCACAATTTAAAATAAAATATCAAAAGGATTAACAATGCAGATTTATTTTTAGAGCCATCATTGATCATATTTACCAAAGTGGCAAATAATTTTGACCAGCACTGTACATATATATATATGAATATAAATGAAGATTATTATCCATGTTGAATTTTTTTTTTACATTTTTATTTCAGGATTCTTTGATGAATAGAAAGTTCAAAAGAACAGCTTTTATCTGAAATGGAAAGCTTTTGTTACATTAAACACTACCCTTTAAAAAGTTTGGGGTCAGTAAGAATTTGTATTTTATTTTTGGGGGAAATAAATAAGAAATCAATACTTCTATTCATCAAGGATGAGTTACATTGATCAAAAGTTACAGTAAAGACATTTATAATGTTAGAAAAGATTCTAATTAAATAAATTCTGTTCTTTGAACTTTCTATTCATCAAAGAATCCTGAAATAAAAATGTAAAAAACTGTTTTCAACATGGATAATAATCATACATGTTTTTGGAGCATAAAATCATCATATTAGAGTGATTTGTGAAGGATCATGTGACACTGAAGACTGGAGTAATGATACTGAAAATTCAGCTTTTTTCAGAGGAATAAATTACATTTTAATATATATTAACATAAAAAAGTCATTTTAAATTGTCATAAAATTTTACAATATTACTGTGTTTTTTGTGTATTTTTTATCAAAAAATTGCAGCCTTGGTGAGCAGACTTTCTTGACTGCAGAAATGAGACTTCTTTTAAAAACATAAAAAATCTTACCGACCTTAAACTTTTGACCGGTAGTGTGTGTGTGTGTGTATGTATATATATATATATATATATGTGTATATGTACACACACACACACACACATATTCTATAATTTCTATTATAAATCTGTAGACTATAAAAGCATTAAAAACACTAATTCTGTACAAAACTAGCATCTAGTACAATTAAGTTTTACTTTACTTATAACATATTTATAGAAATTTCAGAACAAATGAACTGAGGAAATGTGGTGTTTTTTTTTAAGATGTAAGTGTGTGTGTATTTTTGGAAATAATAAAACAAGAGAATGCAAAACCATGTGTATTGTTAAAGCTTATTCGGCTTATAACGTTGTGCAGTATTTTTAGCATTTTATTATTTCCTGAACAGTGGTGTGGTTTGTGTTTTACAGTGATGAAGCTAGGACAAAAAATAAAAACAGTCTGCTAGTATAAAATCAATAATTTCAAACCAACTTCTAGATCATTTTAATGACACACACTCTGTGTGCTGTTGTAGGTTTGTTGAAGTTAAGAGTGGTAGTTGAGTTGTTCAGGTTCAGGGTTTACTTATTTTAGCTGTGGTATGAATATGTCACATGTGCACGTTCAGCAGAGATGCTTACTGCACTGTCATCATGCTGGCCTCCACGGCCGACTCCACCCTCTCCTCATCCTTGAACGCAGACGTGAGCGCCAATCTCTCTGGGTCAGGGTGGACGGCGACAGAACTTCTGTGTGGGCGAGACCACAGGCACCTTGAACCTCGCGACGACAGGGATGGGATTGGGCGGAAAGAAGGATGAAGAGACGAGGACTGTGCTTCGCAGACGGTTGAGTTCCTCCTCCATCTGTTTTCTTCTCTTGAAGGATGGTGGCAGAGTCCTCCGAGAGTGTTTCGATCAGGCCTTCAGGGAAACAAAAAAACACAGAGGGCGACGATCATGAGAACATTTAATGGTCTCGTTGATCATTTCTGTGCAGTTTGGTTACAGATCTTTGAAAAACACAAAACAAGTGGAAATTCCTTCAAATCATATGATATAAATAAAATGTTTTATACATTTATCTTTCATTTCGGTGCAGTTTGGTAACCGAGCTTTGAGAAACAAAACAGGGAAATTGTTCCAATGATAGGATTAAAACTGTTTTTATACCTTTATCTTTCTCTTGTTGCTGCAACACGTCTTTGAGCTTCTCTGTGATTTCATTGATGATTTGTTCTTTCTTAAGTTTCTCCCAGAGTCAGAACTGTGTTGAAGTTCGTCTAGGAGTGAACAGCACATTGAAACAAGCTATTTTCAGGGCACATTGATACTATAATTAAGGACAAAACATTATTAGGTCAAAAAAGATACAGAGATCAACAAAACCAATACATTTAGAAGTGGTGTCACTATTAAATCTTCGATTCAATTTAATTTGATTTCAGAGTTTGATTGAATTCTCGATTTTTACAATTGTTTTTTCAAGCACAAGTTGCTATGCCAATTTTACACTAGACTTTTATGTAGGGCCCTATGATTTCCGCGATAACGAAATCAGGATCTGGATTAAATTAAACTTATATAAACTAATATAAGTTATATTACTGGACAGTTTAAAGCTCATAACCATATTTTGTTGTTACTTGAAGAGTGCAGTGTTATGTAGCATCATGCAGTATTTGTCCTGAAAAGGCTGCTGAGTAAATGTCTGTATTACCTCAATAAATTTAAAGTCATTCCAAATTTATTTGTATTTTTTAAATAAATTTTAATCATTAACTTTAAAAGCATACTATTTTTACAACTAAAATAACTGTCAAGGGTAAAAAAAACAAATTCCCAAAAATTAAAACAGAAAAAACTGAATTTTGGAAAAAATAAAACGGATTTTGGGAAAAAATAAAACGGATTTCATAGGGCCCTATTCATGCAATAAAATATCTGACCTTTGTTCGCAATGTACCACTCTAAATTGTGAAATTTAAAACATTTATTAACAAAATAAAGTGTTTTTAATATAATAACTTGTATCTTTAGTCAATTATGAAACTTAAGCAAAATAACCTGCCATCTAGTTTCTCTTTTGTAACTGCAGTCTTCACAGAAGATGACATTCAAGTTCACAAAACAAACAAACAGTTGTTGGTTTAACAGGTAAATTATGTTTTTGTGGCTCCTTTAGAGATCCTCTGTCATGTTAAGTGGAAAAGTATGGAACACGCACATAGCAGAGCTTGCAAACTGGCTTTTAAAGCGCAAACGTTGTGAACATAACTCCAAAATACTTCCACACCGGCAACTTGAATGAAAGAGTAGACGGTTCAAGCTTCTGTCGAATGAGTCTATTGCATCTGCAGTTGCCATGCTATCTTTTAACTGGCTGTAAGCTAAGTTAGAGGAGGTTGACTCGTAGCCCTTCAACAAGCGTTTTTTTCCACTTGGCATGCCGACCGACGGCAATCATGGGGGGCGCAGAAGCATTCAATGATTCCATTTTGTTAATTCGAAGCTTCTGAGATTGTGACTTAATTTTGGTTGATTTCGATTTAAACAGCTACGTAATATTTAGGAGTTTCAGATTTCAGATTTTTTAGTTTAGTTTTTTTACTTGTCCTGATGATTTTCACCGACCCACAATTCAACGGAGGAGAATAGCAAAATTCCTGTCGTTCAAATCTTCTTATTGCTAACCTGTTGTTCAGCAATGAGTGAGGTCTTCAAGTTCTGCATCTCCTTATTCTTTATGCGTTCCAGGATCTCTAGTTGGGCCAGAGGCGATGCCCTCTCCTCGGTCCACTGGCCACTGTCTCAGTGCAGCGCCGGCCTCCACACCAGCCTCAGACTGCTCTACAGAAGCTGGCGCTTTCTGAAACACAGAATCAGCCATAGAAATCAACCAGGCTTTGCATTCATTACCACTAAGAAGTCAATTAGCGATAGCTTCCTTCTAAAAAATGAAATACACAATGCAAATTCAAAAGATGAGCAAGTAGTTACATTTTAAAGGGATTTTTTTTTTCTTTGCATCTTGTGCACAGACAAATCATTCACAATTATTTGTGTGCATCAATGAAGTAAATGCATCAATTTGGTGTTTTTCTACAACTCTGAAGGTTGTTTTTTGCAGGGTTTGAACATACAATTTTTCATTACTAGACTAGAGAATTTTAGTAATTATAGTGCCATACACACTTTTTCTAAAGTGTTTCTTGTTGGTCACCAGAATGAATAAATAAATCAAAAACCTCCAATTTACTGGATTTGGTATAAGACTTGGACATAAATCTGTTTTCTCTTTTTAATTAATCCCTACTTTACTGGCACATGTAACAGGGTTATCATATTTCTTGCTAATTTCTACTTAAGAAATGTTTTAATGAAACGGTCGCAGTTTTTCTTCGTTCATTCTTTTGATGTGCTAATTATTCACAAGAGTGAATGAAATCAAAAAGAGTAAGTGAATGCATGTAGACTTCACTGTTAATTAAAAGCAGAAAACACAGAGGTATAAGCTTTAATTTGAATGGACTCTGAGCAACATTGTTTCAGATTGTCAGTTTATTTGTCCTCAGCAGATGCTTTTCCCATTCAAATGTGCAAGATTTATCAGGAGTTCTTCATGACCAAATCAACAAGAAAGTGACAACAGTTTTTGAACGAAAAATATATTTGTCAAAGCCTTTGCTTGAAACAGACGTGTAATTGTTAAATAACATGTGTAAATAGACAATGGAAAAATCTAACTTTATTTACAATTTGTCCCAGGCGTTTCTTCTAGGAATGCTTAGAATTTTCTAAGCAATGCTTTTCTCATCGTCACTCTCCAGTATTTGTTCCAGAGCCTGTTCCACCATAAATCGTTTACTGCTAGCCATCATAAAAGAGCTAAAATAATAAATAATGCTATAATTGTATGTGTATATATATATATATATTATAATTCTTCTGTCTCTCTCTCATATGAATCTCACCGCGCCTCTCGCTCTGTAAAGCCTTGTTTATCGTCGCGCGGTCCGTACGCTTTCTGTCGTCTCCTCCACTCAACGCTGTTGTCATATCCCTTACTATAGTACCACCCCTTGCAAGGCTACAGAGACTCCGATATTGCTGGAATGAGTAGTCATGGTAACTTTCCCCTGATTGGCGTAGAAATATCTTTCTCCATCGGCAATTTTTCCAGTTGGTTGTTGTTGCTGAATCTGCCGAAACAACATCGATTTCATTGGCCTTCTGACGGTGTGTATACAAGCCGGGTATCTCCGGTTATCACTGTTTTCAGCAGAAATCTGAAGGAAAGACGGCAAAAAACCCGCACCTCTCTATTTATAGTTTTTAAGATAAGTACACATTTGTTAAAGTATGTCATTTGGGCGGACCAATCGTGTCCTCAGAGGGGTTAAGCACCACTTTATAATTTAACATCTATCCTTCTGATAAATTGTGTCTTTAAAAATTGAATGCTTAGAATAATTTTGTCAGAGACTGACTGTTTCGGAATAGCTTTGAATAGCTTTGAATTGACTTACATGTCAGTGGATTGTCTGTCTTTTAGCTGACTTTCAAGTAGATCAATTGTTCCTAACAGTCTTGTCTCAGTCTCCTCTTTTTGGAGTCTGAAAGTCTCTTAAGGCCTCTTGTATTGCAGCTTTGACCGCCTCCTCTTTCTCCTTCTCCTGCCCTCTGCAGGGCCTCCACCCTCTCCTGCTCCAGTCTTCCTGACAACAGTGAGTTTTCCGCCTGCAGGTCTCCAAATAAGAGTCTGTAGGTTTTGTCTTTCTTCTTGGAAAGCCCTCTGTTCATCCTGCTTTTCCCTCTGTAAGGCATGAAGCTGGTCCTGATGATCATGCTGGATCTTCTGGACTTCGTTCCTCGCAGTCTTTCTCCGCGATCCTGCGACTTCTGCTTGAGCGCTGAAGAACTTATGGCGGAACAGGGTGCTCTCCTCTTCGTGCCCGATCAACAAGTTCAGAGATGCAGTGGTCCTTCTCCAACCTCATCAGCGGCACGGAGCTCAGCCAGGCCCACCTCGTACTCTTCCGTTCTTCTGCAGGAGCTGCTGGTTTACATTTGTCGATTTGCATCTGCAAGGTGGTTGTTTGTGTAGTAAGCTCTGACTTCAAAACCTCTTCTTGAGTGCTTTGGCCTCCTCGGTACTGGAGTCTCATGTCCTCCATTTCGGCCTCTAAGAGCCATCTCGACCTCCAGTTTGCAGCGGGCATCTGCAAGTTCTGTAATACGAGCCTCCAAGTCTTTTGAGCGTCCCTCAGCGCTCCTTGAGTTCGGCAGAATGGGAATCCATCAGATCTCTTAGTTTCACCAGGTTCTCCTGGACAAGTTTTTCGAGCGCAGTTTCTTTCCAGTCTTAGAAGATATCCACCATTGCTTCATGTTGTTGGTTCAACCGTGTTCTCCAGTTCTTGAAGGTGCACCTTCTCTGCATTCTCCATCTCCAGTCTGATTTTCTGTTGGCCATTCTCAATCTCAAAGTGCAGGTTCTCCAATTGCCTAGCAAGTTCGTCCTTGGACAGCAGTGTAGCTTTCAGTTCTTCACTTTGCTTCAAGATCTTCTCCTCAAGGTTCCTGCACAGTTTGCTTGTGAAGATCTTGCAGTTCTTGCATATAACGCCACCTGCTCACTCTCCAGCTGTGATATTTCCTTCTCCTTGCGCTCAACAAGCCCCTCCAATTCCAGCATTGCTCTCTGGACATCTCGGACAATCTTTCCGATTGCCTTCTAGCTCATCCGTGAGAGTAAGTATCTGTCTTTCAGTGATCGTCCTTCAAACTCTGAAGATTGGATTGTTGCGTTTCTCTTCAGTTCTCCTCGTGACAGTATCCTGACGCTGTTGAGTGCGTTTCGGACCTCAATGGTCATTGTTTTCAGGGCGAATCCAAAGTCTCGTTGCTCCTTCAGAACAGACCTCGAAAGTGGTAAAGGTCTTCTTTAACTTTCCTCAAATTGTTCTTGGATTCTTCTGCAGCGGAACGGTACCTGTCTGCTGATAGCTTAAGAGCTGTGATCTTTGAATTTTCCCTCTCAAGGGTAGTAGTGTCCTGGATACGCTTGCTATCGATTGCATTAATAACAGAGGAGTAAAGAGACTCCACCATCATCTCTGGGCTTGTAGGATCACTGATGGGATTAGGTGACATCAAGTTCTCCTCAATAACAAATTCATTAACAGCTGACATGAAGTCTGACTCTGGACTTTCTGCCAATGAGTCCAAGTCCAACGACCCTTGCTGTAATACAGGATCCATATTGGGGTGCCCAATGGTTTCAAAGTCAAAGGTCTGGGCATCTATGCTGTTCGAGGTGATAGGTCCTACCAGGGACCAGGAAGCACCATGGGTTGGACAGTTAAGTGCTTCTAAAATGAGAGTGGACAAAGTTTTGGTGGAGGTAGAGAGTGACAGCAGTTGTGCTTTCAGATCTGGGTGTTAATGCAGGGGATCTTTGAGCACTCTGACTACAGGAAATCTACAAGGCCAAAGCAACAAGGTAAGATCATATGAAAATTCACATTGCTATAAAAGTCAAATTAGACTATATATATATATATATATATTTAAAGTTGCAATGTAACGCAAGTAGCAACAGATATTTCTTTCAGTGCTATGACATGCATCCAATTGAAACAATATCAAGAAATAAAAAATACGGGGAAGAAGGGGAATGTCCACTGCTTGTTGATTGAATGGAAGCAGATCTGAATGCAAGTTTGCAGTTGATTGTAAGAAAGGGAAGGCAGAATCACGCAAAGCAGTCTGTCATTTCAGGTTGAGTAATGACATTCTGATTAAAAATTACGAGCTCAAAAAAAAAGAAAGAAACATATGCATGGATGAATCACAGTAAGATTAATAAAATGCATTTAAAAAAATATATAGTAAATTTGCATTTCATGACAGCATCCAATATTTCAAACACTTAAGCAATAAAAATTAAATGAGTGTGAACACAAAGCACCTTTTGTTCATTTAGTAGGTCAGTGATAGTTTGTGACATCTCATCCACACTCTGCGCAGCCTGAACCAGCTGATGGAGAACCTCAACATGATGGTTAAGAGGCTCAAAGTCACACAATGTGGGAACCCTGATGAAGAAAACAGGCATCAGACAAAGAACAACCAACACAGACCGTCATTTAATAGTTTTTAGCCATGATTGAAAGGTTAATGGCTGCAGGATCACCAGACAGAAAAGAATATATGGCATATATAAACAAATATGGTTATGAGATGTTACAACGGCGACATCAGTATGGTTACTGAAACACGAATAAGAGTTGTTTACCTGAGGTAAGGCTGAACTTCGGAAGGACAACAGGACTTGAGATACTGAAGGTCATTAAGGGAAATATCTGGAAGCTCAAAATCAAACTTTCGAGGCCTTCGAGTCTAAAGACAAACACACTAATTAATGCTAAAAGACAATGGAAGCAATCCTGAAAATTAGAATACGTTCAAAGACTCACGCAAAACGAAGAGGGTGGCCATGAGTCCAGTCCTCGAAACAACCGATTTCTGAGGAACGATTTCCCTAAAAGAAACAAGTGTTTTCAAAGCAATCTGACAAATAATTTAGACTGAGATATCAGTGTTTGTTCTCGAATTAAAAAAAGGCATGTTAAATACATTAAAATTAACTTACTTGAAGAGCTTCCCAAAGGTTTCCCTTTTACTTTTTCTGCCTCATAGAGGTTTTTCCCATCTCTGACAAGAGCATTTGGCCCACTAGAAGAGAAGAAATAAATAAAATATGCAGAAATTTTTTAAAACTAATAATTATATATTATTAATAATTATAATTATATTAGCTCATATTATCCACTCAGTACCTGGTCAACTTTGTTAAATCAATTTTATAACCCCATCTCTATAACAAAGCATGCACTTAAACCACTGTTTCTTGTAGATAACATGAATTAGTAGCTGACTCTTACTTGTCTGTAGTGTCCTATGAACATTTGCGTCTGACCACCTCCGCTACGGCAAGACAGTACATCTGTGGCACAGTACTGAGCGCTTCCACCACCCGTACGCGCTCCAGCAGCTCTGTCAGCAGTCTCAGGAGAGCCTGCAGCTTCTCTCCCATCCTGATCAGCGTGAAGCATCACGTAGCAGCACCATCTGATGGAGAGACAACACAGTGCAGCTAGAAAATGCTTACAATTTATGTCATAAAAGTATCATAGCTCTATAGATTGAAAATTGCACAAATCAAAGCCCAACCTATTTAGTGTTCTGGCCAAATTGAAAGCAAACCGTTTCATTTGTTGTCCACAAAGAAGAAAAATGCTGCTCTTACTTAAGACGAACTTGAAGGTTGTTGGCGAGCTCCTGTTTGGCAGTGGTACACTTCTGCTTAATGTCAAGTAGCTTCCTGTGATTGGTCAGCATGATCATCAGCTGGTTGGCGTGACTCAGACACAGGTCAGGCAGCACCGAGGTGTCCTTCAGGTTTTCAGCCCTCTTCTGATTGGCAGAGAATCCCTCAGTGGAAGGCAAAGGAGAAGATATCAGGAAGACAAGTTTTCGGAAAAACATCCACACTGCCATTTTCAAGTGTTTTGCACAGCTTTGTAATAGATTCAAACATGTGGCTGAAGTTTGTTTTGTCGATCTGTTACAATGTAATTCAGCTTTATAACAAGGCTGTTACTGAAGGATGGAACTACATTAGACAAAAGAATAAGTGTTGCAACTTGTAACCTATTTTAAGGTTAAGAAATCTACGTCTTAAAGTTACAGTAGAAAAAGAGAGAGGGTGGAAAATGGTCATAAAAAAACTAAGTGGACTTCAGGAAAAAAATCAAATGCCCTAGTGTGTAGAATATGTAGTTATTAGGTTGCTTTTATAGACTTGCTTACCTGAGCAAGTTCCTTCTGTTCATTTACCAACTTTTTACAGCTTGCTATCATCTGGTCAAGCGCATACAATCTGTCCTCAAGACCTTTGATGGCCTTCATGTTCTGATTATCCAATTTGGTAATCGTCTCACTGCATTCGGTTAGAAAGGGTTGGATAATTCGTGGATCGAGCTGGAAGCATAAAGAATGAATTAAACAAATGAAAATAACTGAACATGGACAGTAAAATAGTGCATGGTTACAATCCTGTAAAATGTGATGATGCTCATGAGTGTTTAAAAGTTTGGTTTGGCACGATTTTTAACACTTTTGAAAGAAGTCTCTTATGCTCACCAAAGCTGCATTTAATAAAAACAGGACCATTATGAAATATCATTGCAATTTATAATAACGGTTTTCTATGTTAATATATTTTAAAATGTAATTTATTCCTGTGATCAAAGCTGAATTTTCAGCATCATTACTCCAGTGTCACATGATCCCTCAGAAATCATTCTAAAATGATGATTTGCTGCTCAATTAACACTTCTTATTATCAATGAAGAAAATAGTTGTGCTGTTTAATATTCTTTATGGAAATCATGATACATTTTTTAAACAGAAAATTTAAAAGAACAGTATTTTTTTGTAACAATATAAATGTCTCTATTGTCAAATAAACTATAAAAGATTGCATATTTCCTTTAAAAACCCAAAACCCCCAAACTTTTGTGAGTATGTGATGTAGAAGTGATGTGTAATTCACAAGTGATGTGTCTTTCTTTCTTCAGTCGAAAAGAAATGAAGGTTTTTGATAAAAACATACCAGGATTTTCTCCATATAATGGACTTCAATGGGAACCAAATGGTTCAAGGTCCAAATGAGAGTTTCAGTGCAGCTTCAAAGGGCTTTAAACGACACCAGACGATGAATAAGTGTCTTATCAAGCGAAACGATCGGTCATTTAAAAAATAAATAAAAAAGTTTAAGTTTTATAAGCACAAATGCTCACCTTGCTTTGTTCTGTGATGCGCGTCCGTGACTCTCCTGTTTAAACTAAAAACAAATCTTTTTTCGAGTCATGACTCGAAGGGTCATGGGTTGATAAGACCCTTATTCATCATCTGGTGTCGTTTAAAGCCCTTTGAAGCTGCACTGAAACTCTCATTTGGACCTTGAACCGTTTGGTTCCCAATGAAGTCCATTATATGGAGAAAATCCTGGAATGTTTTCATCAAAAACCTTAATTTATTTTCAAATGAAGAAAGAAAGACGTGGACATCTTGGATGACATGAGGGTGAGAAACTGATCAGCAAAAGTGTTTTTAAAAGTGAACTACTCCTTTAACAGACCAAAACATTCGCTTCCAATACGACTTGTCTATTACTCACCCTGTTGATCGAGTCAAAACACTTCCTCACTACCGACTCCACATCATTGGGTCTGTCCTGAACGTCTGATCCAATCCAACAGCGTGACATTGAAAAAGTGTATTGCTCCCTTGTCGGAGACTCCTCCTCTTCCTGTAGAGCTTCCTTTAGACTACAGCTGCTCTTCAGTCTGTCCTGAGGAGAGGAGGACGCCTGCGATGATGTTTCTCCTGAAGCAGAGACCGGCGAAGGTGTCTTTCGATTCTTCTGGCCGTCAGCGGGACGGAGGATAGCGGACTGGGTGGATGTTTCTCCTGCCTCATCATCCTCATCATCTGTGGTTCTTGGGTGAGGGGAGCAGGACTTCTCCAAGCTTTCTCTGTAGCTGTGCCGAGTCAAACACTCCAGGAGTGGGATCTTTGCCATGACCGAGACAGCAGTGCCAAGCCTGACGAATGACATTACAATTAGTGATCTATACATCTCTCTTCACAAAATACACTACAGTTCAAAATGATGGGTCCAGATTATTCAGCAAAGGATTAAATTGATCAAATGTGACAGTAAAGACATTTATAATGTTGCAAATCTCAAATAAATGTGCTTTCTATTTAAAAATGTATCATGGTTTCCACAAAAATATTAAGCTGTTCTCAATATTAAAAATAAGTTTCCTGAGCACTTTTAAGACTGGAGTAATGATGCTAAAGGCTTTGATATGACAGGAATAAATTACACTTTAAAACATAGAAAACGGTTATTTTAAAATGTAATAATGTTTCACAATATTACTGTTTATCAAATAAATACAACCTAGACAAGCATAAAATATTGCTTTTAAATTGTTGTGTTTCTACTAGGGCTGTCAAATGATTAATCATGATTAATCACATCCAAAATAAAAGTTTTTGTTTACATAATATATGTGGGTGCAATGTGTATAATTATGTTATATATTTAAATACACACACATGCTTGTATGTATTTAAGAAATATTTTCATGTATGTAGATTTATATATAATTTATATTTTATACAAATATACATATTTTATATATAAATAATATTTTTTATTAAATATACATGCATGTGTGTGCATTTATATATATACAAAATAATTGTACAAAGTGCACCCACATATATTATGTAAACAAAAACTTTTATTTTGGATGTGATTAATCATGATTAATCATTTGACGGCCCTAGTTTCTACAAAATCTATACAAAATTTTAATACTAAAAACTTAAGACGTGGTATAGCAGACGTACTAAAAAAGCCCACAAAAAAACTAAATCATTTAAAACTTTTATAAGATAAAAAGCTGGAGTCAAAGATGAACATACTTGGTGAGTTTTATTTTGATGTCTTCAAAATCCTGTTGGTAATTTGTGTAAGCAGTGTCGAATTTCATGAGGAGTTTTGATAGGACAGGGTGCAGTCGTCAGGTTAGCCATGATGGCCGCCCATCCCTGGTGCTGAAGGTGTTCATCGTGGACTAGACGCTCACAGAATGAGCAAAGCTTCTTGGCAACCTCAAACATTTCCTAAAAAAGGGCAAAATATCAGGCATTATGAGAGTTATTTGCATAAAAATAGAATAAAAGCTTCCATCCAAGGCCTTTTACAAAAGTGCATTATTGCTTTGACTGTATTTGCATTAATTTTCTCAAATACAAACAAGTCATGCTTAAACCTTAAATAAACATCATTGATATACCATGAGCATAGATATGTAAAACTGGGTAAATATAGGAAGACAGCAGTTGGTTATTAGGTCATAATAGAAGTTGGCCTGTACCACAGCCAGTTGAGTGCGGGAGGCAACAGTGTGAAAGACGGCAGGCATCATGAGGGACTCCTCCACCTTCAGCTCCATCTCATTCTCTATGGAGAAGGTCGTTTTGGGGATGGTTAGCGCTCGGTCACACAGGATCATCTCTTTGTTGAACAAGAAGATCGGGTTGGTGTCCTGAGGCAGCCAGAGACAAAAAAAATCAATCAGCATTTAGACATCACATTACTTCAAGAACCTCGATATTTCACAGCCAATTTAAATATACTGAAAGTGAGGTGAGGTGAAGGTCAAGTACGGCACATCAGTTTTTTTCTGATATAACTCTTAGTTTTGAGAAACAAACCCGTGATTACAAATCCGACTCCTTAACCATTAGGCCACAACTCCCCTTAATTGTATTAATAAGGATACAAATATCATATTTACAACTTTTATAGAGCTTCTTTGTGATTTTTGGTTCTTTTCAATCATTTTAGTAGTGTAATTTGTAGTATGTTCATTATATATGAACAATTATTCATATATACAATAATAATAACTCATATTACCCTCTAAAGAAATGTTGAAGAGCAAAAATGCTGTTTTTTGTGTGATTTCACTTGTTACTCACCGTGCCAGCGCTGTAGCTGCACACACGCCTCTCAGCCACCATACACTCCCCTCCATTGACCACCAGCACCTGGTGCTGGATTGCAATTTTATATTTGGCCTGAATGGCATGTTTAAGGTCCAAAACACTATAAAGACAATAAAGCACAACACATTATGCTTTTAGTTATCCAGTAAAACAAATCAGGATTCAATTTATGGAAAAAAGTGCAGACAGAATATAGAGACATGTCTTATACTGATGATAGAATCTGTACTTTTTAAAAACTAATAACACTTATGTAATATACACTACCGGTCAAAAGTTTAAGATCGGTAAGATTTTTTATGTTTTTAAAAGAAGTCTCTTCTGCTCACCAAGGCTGCAATTTTTCTGATAAAAAATACACAAAAAACACAGTAATATTGTGAAATATTATGACAATTTAAAATGTCTTTTTTATGTTAATATATATTAAAACGTAATTTATTCCTCTGAAAAAAAGCTGAATTTTCAGCATCATTACTCCAGTCTTCAGTGTCACATGATCCTTCACAAATCACTCTAATATGATGATTTTATGCTCCAAAAACATGTATGATTATTATCCATGTTGAAAACAGTTTTTTACATTTTTATTTCAGGATTCTTTGATGAATAGAAAGGTCAAAGAACAGCATTTACTTAATTAGAATCTTTTCTAACATTATAAATGTCTTTACTGTAACTTTTGATCAATGTAACTCATCCTTGATAAATAGAAGAAGTAACAAAAGCTTTCCATTTCAGATAAAATCTGTTCTTTTGAACTTTCTATTCATTAAAGAATCCTGAAATAAAAATGTAAAAAACTGTTTTCAACATGGATAATAATCATACATGTTTTGGAGCATAAAATCATCATATTAGAGTGATTTGTGAAGGATCATGTGACACTGAAGACTGGAGTAATGATGCTGAAAATTCAGCTTTTTTCAGAGGAATAAATTACATTTTAATATATATTAACATAAAAGTCATTTTAAATTGTCATAATATTTTACAATATTACTGTGTTTTTTGTGTATTTTTTATCAAAAAATTGCAGCCTTGGTGAGCAGAAGAGACTTCTTTTAAAAACATAAAAAATCTTACCAATCTTAAACTTTTGACCGATAGTGTAATAATAATAATAATTTACATTTGCACCTTAACCATTATTGCATTATACAGGTAATTGCACTGGAATAATATCAATAAATGAAGCATTTTGCATTTCTAATTATCAACATAATCCCATTATATTACATAGTATATTATTCAATATAATGAATAGTCTCATGTGCAAAATATATCAACATTTGTAAATTATATGTAAATTCAGACAAACTCATTCAACTATTTTTTAAGATGTATTAAGACAAAAAATAAAACAGTAATAGGTTTATAATAAGGCTCAAAGTGTTAATATTAGATAATGCAATTGCAATAGGTAACAAACAATGAACAGTACTTTTACCAGTACATTCAGCCATCTTTGTTAGCATTCATTTCTATGAATTCTAATATGAATACAATAAAAACTGAAAATGTTTACATTCATTTTGTTCATCTTGGAAACAAATGAAGATCTTTTTGATGAAATCTGAGAGCATTCTGTCCCTCCACTGACAGCTACGCACCTACCACTTTGACACATCAAGCAGGATCGGTTGTGCTTCTGTTTATATGTTTATATTAAAATTCTAAATGTGTTTTCTATTTTTTAACTTTTTGAAGCGTCAAAGTGGTAGTTGCGTGGACTGTCAATAAAGGGTTTGGACTTCGGAACGACATGAGGTTGAGGAATTACAGGGTGAACTAACCCTTTAAATATATTAGCATGTTTAACCTTACTGAAGTTTTGTTAACAAATACTGTGAATAAGTTTATCACACAACATGTTCTATAAAAACAGCACTACATCAGGAGCTCACATAAAACATAAAGGTGAAAAAAACAAATCAGGGCTTAAACATTCACTGATTAACTTTTTCTTAAAAGCATTAAAATCACTTACGTTTGGACAGCAAGTTCAGTGTCAAACGTTAATGTGCTTCCATTGTTGACTTGAAACACATACAGCTTCATGTTGAATTCTCCACTGAGCCTGCCTCCAGCTTGATTTGTTCATCTAGTCAATTATGGCTGTCTGCTCAGAAAGAAATAAAATGCACATGATTCAAGTCAAGTTTCATCAGAACTTACAAGTGATGATTTACGGTTTATTTTAAAGCATTAAGAGAATTATAATATATAAAAATGCATACAATTTTAAAACATAAAAGGGTTAATAAAAGGTCTAAATGGTTATACCTACCACACACAAAGTCCGGTAACACTTTACAATAAGGTTCTACATTTGTTGACATTAACTATGAATGAACAATACTAATCAAGCATTGGTTAATCTTTGTTAATTTAAACATTTACTAATACTTTAGTAAAATCTTGTTAACATTAGTTAATGCACTGTGAACCAACATGAACAAACAGTGAACAGTTGGATTTGTATTAAACTAAACAGCAACAAATGTATTGCTCATGGTTAGTTCAGTTCAGTTAATACATTAACTAATGTTTAATAAATGCACCTTATTGTAAAGTGTTACCAAAAGTCCTATAGCTTGTTAACTGTCATTGTCCTGGTCACTTGGCACACTTTCACATATTTATTAATCATCATACATTATGTATCATTTGAAAGCTTATACACTTAAAAATCATTCTATAAAAACCACAATGTAAATTGCACTAAACTTTTTAGCTGGCTTAACTTTTGTGATAATAGAAACTTCAGATCACTCACATATGGCCACTTTAGAGACTAAATTATTTTGTAAAATATACATTTTGTATAAAATAAAATAAAAACTTCAGTAAACCTAAACTTCTGTAACTTATTTTACACTTAAACAATCTTCTTTAGGAGACTGACCTTAGGTCTGTATCCTAAAGCATTTACAAAAAACAACTATTAAAGTTCAGATGCTCATACAATGGTTGTGCTAGTTAATCTGTACAAGCACACATAACCTACACGACATAGACCTACTGTATATAAGCCCAACGTGACTGTTTCAGTAGATAACAAGCTGGAAACCCCCAGATAATCACTGTAATCAGGGATGTCATTCTATGCTGGGACAAAAAAATAACACTTTTCAGATTATTACATGGGCATTGCCTAAATCTCTGGGGTTGTTACTGAGACGTAAAACTGCACACAGATCAGCATGACCATGTGGCCAAAATATTCAGGCTGAGTCATGTTGTTCCCTGTGGGTAAACGCCATCAACACAAGGCACAAGCTAAAAGATCCTTTGTGCTCTAAGTCCCCATGAACGGGTGTAAAACTTTGACATGGTGCATTGCAATTAACTCTTATCGTGGATACAGGGAATAAGGCGAGTCTACCAAGAATGGACACGTGGTTGGCATGGACCACATGGATAACTAATGCCATTAAAGTGCATTAAATATTGTTTTAAGTGAAATATATTGGAGCACAATTTATATTAGTTGTTTGTCACAACTTGTTATGTGTCAATATTGATTGACAGCTTTCCCCTTCGTCGAGCAGTTGAAACCTCATCCTGAAATATGACCTAAATCAGTTTGTTTCCTTTAAAAGACTCTTTTAACAAGCAAATGACAGACTCCTGGAGGCTACAAGTCTTTGTTTTGTTGTTTCAAAGGCCCTGGTCATTAATTAAGGAGGGTGACAGTATGTCCAAATATATCTGAAACCATCACCAGAACACCAAACCTTCATCAATATCACATTATATGATATCGAACCCACTAAACCTCGACCAAACCCTAATTCGTCAAACTTAAACCTAGTTTTGTTTACATTATATAGTTAAATTTTTCCGTTTTATTGACCAAAACAGCCTCGAATGATCCGTTTTTCGCTTTTAAACTGCAATATATTACCATATTTCGAGCTGAATCAGTATCAGAAAGTCTTACCTGAGCTGTCTTCAGTCCATTCATGCATTAAAGCAGACTAATAGGTTGTTTTTGACTGTAGATATGTTGAGGTTTCTGTCAGCTAGAGGTTGAAGCTGTCGGGCTAACGGGCTAAAGCTCATCACTCCAAACACGGGCCTTTATTTTCATTCCACAAAACGCACAAATTCATCCAGGAGGAGAATGGGAATCATTCATTCGTGTTTCATCTTTCAGAGACATGTAGGTTAGGAGGGGTGGTAATAAGATATGAGGTTTGTCGTCGAGATTATTTCTCGCAGGGTTGTGTAAGGATCCGCTAACGCTGTTTCTCCTGCTGCTGTGTTTTGTTATTGTCGTCACTGCGCAGCGAGGTGCAGTATGGGAAGGGCAGGAGTCAGCAGTAACGCGCTGATCTGGGAACAGATTACACGCCTGGCATTTTATTCTAATGTTGCTAGAGTAACGAGGAAGCTGATCTGAAATCAGCTGCTTATAGCAAATGGGACTGGTGACAACTTAATGACAAGGTGTGGGAACGATTGGAACAATTTTTCTTGAAAATGAAATCTTTAAGTTTAATAAAACACTGCGAAGCATATTTAGACTTTAGACCGTTTTAGACTTTATCAGTGTTGGGTGCAATGAATAGCTAAGTAATTAATTATTGTAATTTACATTTAACCCACAGGTGCTCTTCGAGATCATTTGCTTGACAGAAAAAATTTTCTGTTTTGAAATTTTAAAAATTACAGCTTCATCGGAATGTTACGAAACTTGGTGACTTTTATGGCATTGGCTATGTGAACACACAAAAAAATAGAGCTCATGATCCGAGCATGCTAAGTGGTCGTAAAAAAATAGTCACACTTGTGGTCTTTGGTCAAAAATGACCCCAGAAAATGAATGGGAAATTGTAAAAAAAAAAAAAAAAAAAAAAAAAAAAAAAAGAAGAAAAAAAAAGGAAAAGAAAGTGATTTTTTGTAGAATGTTTTTAATAAGAAATAGTTTTTGAGATTGTTTCAACTATATATTCAAATCCACAAAAAAAGTGTTTCATAAACATCTGGGGAATTCACATGCCTTTCCATAGAGAGCTGTACATGCCATCTAGTGGTTACACCATTGATTCTACGCGTTTTCTCTACGCTAATTTTCTTAAAAAAAAAAAAAAAAAAAAATCTGAAGGCCTAGACACTACATTAAACTAAAATACTGCATTAATATTTAAATATATATATATATATATATATATATATATATATATATATATATATATATTATATACTTATATATATATTAGGCCTAGACACTACATTAAACTAAAAAACTGCATTAATATTTAAAAATATATATATATATTATATGCTTATATATATATTTTTTTTTCCATGGCAAAAATAAACCATAAATATTGCATAAATATTAATAAATTCCATTAAATTGTCTCAAAATACTAAATTAAAAAGAATAAATATTATAGAACATAAAATAAATTGCATTGGTTTTACTGGGATGGAGAACGTTTCATTTTTTAGGTGTCACTTTTGACCGGGAAGATAACAAGTGTGACTCCGAAATGAAGACCACCTGAGGGTTAATAAAGTTTGTTGAATTACTTTACTTTAAATTACCTTGAATTACCCTGGCAAATGTAAAGTATGGGATTACTAGTTTTTTTCTGTAATCTAATTACAGTTAATTCCGTAATTGCATTAACCTGTTAACTGTCACCCCCCCATTTTTTGTGAATAGACATGGAAATGCACATTTCAAACTTAAATGGCTGTAATTCAAGAATGCTTTGGAATATAGATGTAAAATTGGTCTTGCTTTAAAGAACATTTGGTGGATTTTTGTCGACATGAAATAAGGCAATGTACAATGTAAAAAAAAAATTCATATTTTATATAAAATATATGTTTTCAAAACCTAGGCCTACTCTGAAACTGCAAAAAAAAAAAAACCAAAAATCTGAACAAGTTTTGTTTAAAATTCTCAAAAAAATGTTAGATTCCAAAATTTTTTTGGAGAAAAGGGCATTATCAATATAGTCAGAGGAATATTTTGCCAAGAGGAATATTTATAAGAGATCATTTGTTCCATTGGCAGTGACTGTTTTAAACTCAACTCTCAATTGATGTGATTTTTATAAGTGTGCTGAATTTGCACATACTGTATTAATTTACTTTATGTATGTATTAATTATTTATTTCTTATGTGTTTTTTTATATGGTTTGTAACGTGGTTGTTGTGCCAGTGTCAAAGATGAATTTTGTCCAGTACATCTGAACAGACAATAAAGTTAACCAAAACAAATTCGCATTCATGGTTTTATATGCCTATATATAGATGTCAGTCAGATATGATGGACTTGATTTATGGTAATTGAGAATGAACGTGCACGCGCATCCCATTTACGACAGGTTGGAATTCATTAACACAAACACACTTTCACTATCACATCTGACGTTTACAAAGTATTTGTGAATCAGGTGAAGGTCTCTTTACGCACAAATCACTCTCATATTACTCGTATATTTACGAATGTTTCATGAATGAGACTCCGGGCCAATGGTGACGTCACGCACATACCCCTCATTAATAATTTCTGAACATTGAATCTTAGAGTTTATTCACCCTTTTCTCATGGTTTCTCAATAGAATTCATACAAGTATAGAGTAGAAAAGCAATAATTCTAATCATTTGCTCATTGCAACGCAGTGTGACAACATGCCCTGCCTGCACAACTGGGACAAAGTTCTCTTATACCCCAATTTTCATGGACAGGCAGAGTATCACCAATAATATTGATAAATAATACATATTTCAAAATAAAATGTACATCTCACTTCATTGAAACCTTTAAATTTGAAAAAAATTTAAATAATTGTAAAAATCAGTCTAAAGTTTGGGGAAATTAAACAGTGATTAAAAACAGCATGGCTATTACACAACACTGACATTATTCTATGACACATAAAATTTAAAACACAGAATATTAATTTGCAATGGCAGTGCACTAAATAAAATAATGTCTTTAAAACAATAAAAACAGTATTTTATTTGTGGCCATCGGATCGTCTGTCTCTTTATAAGTTCTGAATACAACCTTCCTTCGCTCAGTAATTCCAGGTGTGTTCCAGCCTTTGAAAACATGAATAATAATAAAACACACATTAAACATCGCAGCTTTCAGGCAATCAGTATGCAAGTACATCTTTGTAAAGTCTTTCCTAACCTCAACAATCCGTCCATTGCTCATGACACAGATGAGATCGGCCGCCTGTATGGTGCTGAGACGGTGAGCGATGATCAGAACGGTGCGAACCCGTTGTGGCTCTGTCCAAAGCGTCCTGAACCACACGCTCAGACTCCCGCATCCAACGCACTGGTGGCCTCATCCAGAATCAAGATGCTGGGGTTTTTTATCAGGGCACGAGCGATCGTGAATCCGCTGCTTTCGGCCCCCGGAGTAGAGTGACTCCCACGTTCACCTAAAAATATTTATATGAAGAGTTCAGATGCAAAAGCCTCTAAGTGCCATTTGAAATGTTCTTCTAAAATGATCATTTTTATCAAGCATGTATATTTAAGTTCAGTAATTTCACATAAAATGGCAATGCAGATTACCTATTAATTGTCATTTAAGTGAAATTACTGAACTTAAATATACAAGCTTGATAAAAATGGTCATTTTAGAAGAAAATTTCAAATGGCATTTAGAGGCTTTTGCATCTGAACTCTTCATATGAAAATGTATTTATTGTATTTTTATTTTAGAAAACGGAAGAAAAAGTTATTTTATTCACACCTCAAAATTACATCTTTCATCTCACTTCATTGAAACCTTTCCCTTTTAAAAATAAAGTTTTAAAATGCTTTCAGTCTAGAGTTTGGGGAAATAAAACAGTGTTTATTTTATTTCAGAAAACTGAAGTCATTTTATTATCAAATGTAGTTTTTAACGGTGCTTACCAACCACAGTGTTGTATGCGTACGGGAATGCTGTGATGAAATTATGAGCATTGGCTTGTTTGGCAGCAGACGTGACCTCGGCGTCTGTTGCACTGGGTTTTCCAAACCTGATGTTCTCCATCACTGATGTTCCAAAAAGAACAGGTTCCTGTGACAAGGACAAAAAAGATTAATACAACTGGTGATCTTTTTCAGACGTGCGTATATAACAAACCGAAGCAGAAACGTTATAGTGAAGCGAGGTCCAGCTCACAGAGAGAGAACATGTACCTGACTGATGAACCCAATGACGTGTCCTCTTAACCAGGACGGGTCCAGTGTTCTGATGTCCAGCCCATCCAGCATTACCACTCCACTGCTGGGGTCATAGAACCGCTCCAGTAAGGCCGGCCACTGTGGATTTGCCTGAATTGAGGAGGTAAATAAATGACTAATATAATTAGACAGGCGGATATATATGAAAGCTTGTTTCTGCCACAGAATTAATAAAAAAAGGTAATTGCAACTTTTTATCTTACAATTCTGGCTTTTTTTCTCGCAATTCTGACTTTATAACACGCAATTGTGAGTTTAAATCACGCAATTCTGACTTTATATCTTGCAATTCTGAGATATTGATATTGAAATTACGTGTTGTAAAGAAATAAAGACAGAATTGAGACTTAAAATCTTGTGAATCTGTCTTAAATCAATTCTGACTTTATAACACAAACACATAATTGCGAGTTTATATCTCGAAATTCTGACATCTTTTCTGACAGTCTTTTTTCCCCTTACGATTCAGGCCTGATAACTTGCAATTGCCAAAGAAGATGTACTGAGAAAAGATGTCAGAATTTCGAGATATAAACTCTCAATTATGCATTATAAAGTCGGAATTACGAAATTTTAAGATTCTAAATTCGGTACTTTATTCTATGAGAATTGCGACTTTATATATGCGCAATTGCGAGATATAAAGTCAGAATTTATTGATATATTTATAAAGTCAGAATTACGTGATATAAAGTCAGAATTGATTGATGATATTTATAAAGTCAGAATTGCGAGATATAAAGTCAGAATTACGTGAATATAAAGTCAGAATTGCAGATATATAGTCAGAATTGATTGATATAAAGTCACAATTGTGTGTTATAAAGTCAGAATTGTGAGATATAAACTATTCTGTCTTTTTTCATTTAAAAAATTGGCCTGATAACTCCCAATTGCAAGTTCATATCTCACAATTCTAGAGAAGAAGTCAGAATTTCGAGATATAAACTCAGCAATTATGTGTTATAAAGTCAGAATTGCGAGATTTAAAATCTCAATTATGTCTTTATTGCAGTCAATTATGTCTTTATTCAGAATTGCGACTTTATTTCTCAGGAATTGCGACTCTATTTTTCTCAGAATTACGACTTTATTTCTCAGAATTGCGACTTATATCTCGCAATTGTGTGTTGTAAAGTCAGAATTGCGAGATATAAAGTCAGAATTGATTGATTTAAAGTCGCAATTGTGTATTATAGTCAGAATTGCGATATAAAGTCAGAATTGCGTGTTATAAAGTCAGGAATTGTGGGATATAAACTATTCTGTCTTTTTGCATTTTAAAATTTGGCCTGATTACTACAATTGGCCCTGATAACTCACACTTGCAGAGTTTATAACTCACAATTCGAGAAAAAGATGTCAGAATTTCGAGATATAAACTCACAATTATGTGTTATAAAGTCAGAATTGTGAGATTTAAAGTCTCAATTATGTCTTTATTGCGTCGAATTATGTCTTTATTCAGTAATTGCGACTTTATTTCTCAGAATTGCGACTCTATTTCTCAGAATTGCGAGCTTTATTTCTCAGAATCCGAACTTATATACTCGCAATTGTGTGTTGTAAAGTCAGAATTGCGATATATAAAGTCAGAATTGATTGATATAAAGTCGCAATTAGTGTATTATAAAGTCAGAATTGCGATATAAAGTCCATGAATGTTATAAAGTCAGAATTGTGAGATATAAACTATTCTGTCTTTTTCCATTTTGAAATTTGGCCTGATTACTACAATTGGCCTGATAACTCACACTTGCGAGTTTATAATTTACAATTTCTGAGAAAAGATGTCAGAATTTCGAAGATATAAACTCACAATTATGTGTTATAAAGTAAGAATGTGTGAGATTTAAAGTCTTCAATTCTGTCATTATTTCTAGAATTGTGACTTTATATCTGCAATTGCGACAATTGTGCGCAATTGTGAGATACAAAGTTGCTTTTTCTTTTTTTTTTATTCAGTGGCGGAAACAAGCTTCCATAGATTTACGGATAGATAGACAGAGATGGATATACAAATAGATAGACAGACATTCTTTGCCTCTAGATATAAGGATAAATGAGATAGACAGAGAGACGGATAGACAGACAGACGATTAGACAGATAGACAGACTCTCGGACAGATAGACAGGTAGATAGATCGACAGAAGGACAGACAGACATCATACCTCCGCCTGACTCTCCAACGATAGCCACAGTTTTACAGGGAGGTAGAGTCAGGTTGAAGTTTTTAAGGATCTGGTTTCCAGGTCTTGTTGGATACCTGAGAAACATGCCGGAAACATCAAATAACAGATAATGGAACTTTTCAGATAAAACTCAGGTCTTGTCATGCTTGCATAAGGGCCTACCTGAAATCAATGTTCATGAAATCAACTCTTCCCGTCAGAGACTTGAGAGGGATACGACCTCCTCCGGTGAGAGGAACACTGGGCTCTAGAGTCAAGTACTCAAACACATGGGCCCCTGCACTCATACCCCGAACCATCTGACACAAACCACTCGTCAATATATATATAGGATACATACAATATGTGAATATAAGTGTTTTCCACTCACCTGTCCAAACAGAATAGAAATGCTGGCAAGAGATCTACAGAGACAGATGCAAGCTGATTCTATTACACGTGTTTTTAGTGTGGTTTGACATTATACACATATTTTGTATCTATATTACGTGCAGACAAAAAAAAAAAAAAATCACCTCTGAACTGTTTGAGAGGCGACCAAAAACGACATTAGATCACCAGGTGACATGTCATCACGGGCCATCAAAGACCCACCAGCAAATATAGTGCCTAGGACAATGCCTGTCGAATGAGGGAAATATTGAACAGTTCTAGTTCATGTAGTAATTGGATGCAAATCAGTAAAACATGCATAATTACTCACAGTTCAGGACAATATTAGACAGGCCCTGAAATACAGCAATCCCTGTGCCCAACGTTTCATTCATGGCAGCTGATTTCTGGACCTCAGCGGCAAACATCCTGTGAAATATTGGTTCGTATCAGAACGAAAACTGTATAAATATTATAAGAAAAACCTGGGTAACACTTTAATTTAAGGTGAAGTAGTTACAGTAGTAAATTAACTAACCCAAATGCCATCCCATGAGACTAATTTATAAAGATTTTACAGTGTAATATTATCAACAATTCCACACAACTCAATATTTTCCTCTCAAGATTAACAGGAAATGTGGGAAAAAGCCGTACTCTAGTTCTCGATCCTCCATGGCAAAAGCCCTCACTGTTCGTAACGTTACCAAGAGCCTCGTCGGCCACTCCTGTAGCTTTAGCAACCTAAGAGAGGAAAACGGGTTTAGAAATTAGCAGTTAGCATAGAAAGAGTCTCTAAAACTAAACTCTTCTCCATCAGTGTCGTCACCTGTTCCTGCGCTTTCCGTGAAAGTTTCCGGAGAAAAGAACCGATGAGAGCACCGGCCCCCACGAGACATGGAAGAATCGACCACAGTGAGACCCGTGAGCTTGGGGGAGATGACGTACAGCGAGACAAAACAGCCCACTGTCTGTGTGGCACTGCGCAAACCCTGTAAAACACAACACATTAACAGATGACTGTCATATAGTTGCACATTTCACATATCCATTCCTTGATTATTCAAAACGGTTTGTTATTTGTGCCAAACATTATAATCATATCATTTAAAGGGATTTTTGTTTTGGGGCTCTACTAGAATAGATTTTCATGCATTTTTCACATATTTTACATTTTTGCAGCACCGCTCTTCCCTATGGAAGCTTGTTTCTGCCATAGAGTGAAAAATATAAAAGGTAATTGCGACTTTTTATCTCACAATTCTGACTTTTTTTCTCACAATTGCGAGTTTACTTCTCGCAATTCTGACATTATTTCTCAGAATTGCGAGATGGAAAGTCAGAATTGCGAGATATAAAGTCAGAATTGCGAGATATTAAGTCAGAATTGCGTGATATAAAGTCAGAATTGCTAGTTATAAAGTCAGAATTGCGTGATATAAAGTCAAAATTGCGAGATATTAAGTCAGAATTGCATAATATAAAGTCAGAATTGCTAGTTATAAAGTCAGAATTGCGTGATATAAAGTCAGAATTGCGAGATATAAAGTCAGAATTGTGTGATATAAAGTCAGAATTGCTAGTTATAAAGTCAGAATTGCGAAATATAAAGTCAGAATTGCGTGATATAAAGTCAGAATTGCGAGATAAAGTCAGAATTGTCGTTATAAAGTCAGAATTGCGAGATATAAAGTCAGAATTGCGTTATAAAGTCAGAATTGTGAAATATAAAGTCAGAATTGCGAGATAAAGTCAGAAATTGCGCTATATAAAGTCAGAATTGCAGATATAAAGTCAGAATTGCGAGATAAAGTCAGAATTGCTGTGATATAAAGTCAGAATTGCTAGTTATAAAGTCAGAATTGCGAGATATAAAGTCAGAATTGCGTGATATAAAGTCAGAATTGCACAGATATAAAGTCAGAATTGTGAGATTTAAACTATTCTGAGGAGAAAAAAGTTAGTCTTTTTTCCCCCTTGGAATTGGCCTGATAAGTTGCAATTGCGAGTTTAAATCTCACAATTCTGAGAAAAGAAGTCAGAATTTCGACATATAAACTCGCAATTATGTGTTATAAAGTCAGAAATGTAAGATGTAAACTTCAATTGTGAGATAAAAGTCGCACTTCTGTCTTTTTTCTCAGAATTATGACTTTATATCACCCAATTCTGACTTTATATCTTGACAATTCTGACTTTATAACACAATTCTGACTTTATATATTCAATTCTGACTTTATAACAATTCTGACTTTATAACACAATTCTGACTTTATATCTTGCAATTCTGACTTTATAACACAATTCTGACTTTATAACACAATTCTGACTTTATAACACAATTCTGACTTTATATCTAGCAATTCTGACTTTATAACGCAATTCTCGACTTTATAACACAATTCTGACTTTATATTCTCGCAATTCTGACTTTATAACACAATTCTGACTTTTATAACAATTCTGACTTTATAACACAATTCTGACTTTTATAACAATTCTGACTTTATAACACAATTCTGACTTTATATACACAATTCTGACTTTATAACACAATTCTCAACTTTATATCTCTGACAATTCTGACTTTATAACACAATTCTGACTTTATAACGCAATTTCTGACTTTATAACACAATTCTGACTTTATATTACAATTTCTGACTTTATATCTCGCAATTCTGACTTTATAACACAATTCTGACTTTATAACACAATTCTGACTTTATATCTCGCAATTCTGACTTTATATCACAATTCTGACTTTATAACACAATTCTGACTTTATATCTCGCAATTCTGACTTTATATCTCGCAATTCTGACTTTATATCACAATTCTGACTTTATAACACAATTCCTGACTTTATATTTCGCAATTCTGACTTTATAACACAATTCTGACTTTATATCTCACAATTCTGACTCTTATAACACAATTCTGACTTTATAACACAATTCCTGACTTTATAACACAATTCTGACTTTATAACACAATTCTGACTTTATAACACAATTCTGACTTTATAACACAATTCTGACTTTATAACACAATTCTGACTTTATAACACAATTCGGACTTTATATCTCACAATTCTGACTTTATATCTCTCAAATTCTGACTTTATAACAATTCTGACTTTATAACACAATTCTGACTTTATAACACAATTCTGACTTTATAACACAATTCTGACTTTATATTGTGCTTTGGAGTGACATTTTTCATGCTCAAACAGCAACTTACACACATAAGATAAAAAACCTATATAGGACAACTTTAACGGCGATGCAAAAGTATGCATTTCATGCATACTTACTGCAAACCACACAATAAGCAAATCATGCATAAAATCTGCTGTATAAAACATCCTACCTGGGAAATAACCAGCTTGAAGGAAGATTTAAACTCCTGAATGTCTGACGTGAGACGGTTAACCAGCTGCCCAGTCTTGTTTGCATCAAAAAACGCAACATCTTGTCTGTAACATGACATTTACACAAGATAATTAGAATGTTTTCTTTAATTAAAGTGTATGAGTGCCTCTTCAGTAAATATATCACATTTGTACATTAACCCTTTAAGAAAAATGTACAAACCTAAGCAAGGACATGAAGAGAGTTGTTCTCATGTCAGCAGCAACTCTCTCTCCAACTCTAGACAGTAGAATGATGTAGCCACTGGTCAACAGACCCTGAAAGACAAATTAACAACAGATTTTACATATGAAGAGTTCAGATGCAAAAAGCCTCTAAGTGCCATTTGAAATTTTCTTCTAAAATGACCATTTTTATCAAGCTTGTATATTTAAGTTCAGTAATTTCACCTAAATTACAATTAATAGGTAATCTTCATTGCCATTTAAGTGAAATTACTGAACTTTAATATACAAGCTTGATAAAAATGATCATTTTAGAAGAAAATTTCAAATGGCACTTAGAGGCTTTTTGCATCTTCATATACACTACCATTAAAGGTTCAGGATTGGTTATATTTTGTAATGTTCAGTCTATTCTGCTCACCAAGGCTGCAATTATTTGATCAAAAATACATTAAAACAGTAAAACTTCGAAATATGATTAAAATAACTGTTTTCTATTTTAATAGATTTTAAAATGAAATTTATCTCTGTGATCAAAGCTTCACTGTCAGCATCATTACTCCAGTCTTCAGGGTCACATGATCCTTCAGAAATCACTCTAATATGTCGATTTGCTGCTCAAGAAACATTTCTGATTATTATCAATAATGAAAACTGTTGTGCTGCTTTCTATTTTTATGGATACATCTTTTTTAGGATTCTTTGATGAATAGAAAGTTATTTTGAACAGAATTTATGTGAAATAGAAATCTTTTGTAACATTCTAAATGTCTTTTCTGTCAGTTTTGATCAATTTACTGTATCCTTGTTGAATAAAAAGGTTTAATTTGTTCAAAAATCTAACTGACCCCCAAATTTTGAATGGTAGTGTGTGGGTGGCTGATGGCACAGTGGATAAGACGCATGCCTTTGGTGTGAGAGACCCGGGTTCAAGTCCACCGTGAGACACCAATGTGTCTCTGAGCAAGACACTTAACCCCTAGTTGCTCCAGAGGTGTACGACCTCTGATATGTCTAGCAATTTGTAAGTCTCTCACTTATTAAATCTAAATGTAGTGTAATATTGAGAGTATTTTTTTAGGTGTGACCTAAAGTACCTGTAAACCATAAAGTCCAAGCAGCTTCATTGCAGGCGCTTGAATATCTCTCACGTAGTGACCTGTGTGTTCTCTCATGTGGCGAGCGACGACATTCACCAGATCCCCCAAAATCAGAGGAATCTGAATATTAAGGGCTGCTGCTCCAAACGCAAGCTGAAAGAGAACATAATATGGTTAAAAAAAGGATATTAAATTAAACTAAGCATAAGTACAAATAGTTTAAATGTTTACTGACGAGAACGGCTCCTATTAGAGCAAGAAGTTGGGGTCGAACAAACTCCCACAGGACGACCCAGCTGAACTCGGAATCTTTTCTTTCACCTGAACTTCCACCGGGACATTATTGTTCACATCTGCTTCACAATGAGCCACAGTACCAAGCAAGCGTGCCGTCAGTGTCAAAGCAGCTGGTCCTAATATGAGTTTCAGAGGGACGTTTGGCGTTCTCGGATGCCGTCTGGATGCTAGACGGAGCACTTTTTGAGCTTGTCTCCATATGCGAACAGGAGCACTGATGGTAAACTGTGTGAATGGGATTTGTGAACTGCTCCATGGTACTGTGTGCTGGCCACGTCTACAATACAAGAGATAAAGGGAAAAGACAGTATGAAAAAAGTGCACTTTGAAAAAAATTGACTTTAAAGTAATTTTTAAATCAATGTGGTTGTTGTGCTTTAAAGTACACTTATTCTGATGCGTTGACTGACATACTAAATCAGTTCCTGTATAATTTTAACTGCAGTGTGTTATTTGATATTACATTTATAGATAATAATGTTTTAAATATGCTACTACCATAAATTACAAAAATATTTACAAACATGACTGCATTTTATTTAGCTTGTCAGCACACATTCATCATGTTTCAAAGACAATAGAAGTTATAATGAAATTACATTTAAAAGTTCAACTAATTGCATTTACTATAAATTTAAATATATCATGCACATAACAAATGCAATTACTTGTATTTTAAAGTATATATTTTTTCCATAGAGTACTCATTTAAAAAGAAAGCTAAAGTGTACTTGTTTTTCACAAGGGCGATTACGCAATAATCTTTAGTTTAGAATATATGAATCATATTTGACATGCATAAACATAATTCTGTCAACAAAAGTACGTCTAAAATTACTTGATAACAGACCACCTTGTGACTTCAACCAGATCAACATGGAAATGAATGTGCTGTGTAAACAGTTAGTTTCAAGCCTAATTAATAAATATAGATAAACATTATGTACCTATTGAGGTGATGGATCAAGAAATCTCTTGTTTTTTGGGAGCTCAAAAATCGATCAGACGTAACAGTACCGCGTGTCAATCGACTGCAACGTGCAAAATGAAACATGTTTTAGTAGTGTTTTGTAATGACAGCAGGAAGAAGAAAGAAAGATTATTCATGCAACTAAATGCACTCAAGGATTAACATGTAGGCCGCCATGTTTACGTAATTGGAGCGTGGCCACGCTTACCCTATACGTCATCGCTGCGTTAATATTTTATTTCATTTTTTACATACATAAAAAGTGGAATGTATATGACGATTTGGCATTATATAAATGTGATTATTTTTAATTAAAACTGGCTTTTGTTTTATGCGGCATGTCTTTTAGTCTAAAATTTGTGTATGTTTAATGAACGGTGAACGCTTTCATTTCTTACGATTTTTATTTAAATAAACATTTTATATTTATAATTGGTTATAAAGGGTAATTATGTATTAATACATGCAAACAATAATTCAAATGGCCAAGTTTTGTTTGAAACAGTCCGATTTACCTAGTTAAGAAATTACTTAAATTAAACAGAACTTAAATAGAATTATCAAGAACATAATATCGGACATAGAGAAAACTGTATACATTTCTTTGCAAACTACATATTTAATATAATATTTTTAAATAGAAATAAAAGTCCCGGAAGTGACGCTACTAGAAACCAAAGTGACGACAGGTGATATTTGTTGTCATATCTGTTTTTGTTGTGAAGAGCAAAGGCGAGGATCATCTTTGCTCGGATGGTGAGACTCATTTTGCGCTTTACATTTAAATCATTTCAGTTTTCTTTTAATAGAAGTGTTTTCAGTAATACAATCTCAAATAGACAAAAACATACGATAATCAAATAATGAGCAGTTTTGCCTGGATGAGGTTGATGTGTGTGTGGTGATCATCTGTTAAACTCACCCGTTAGCTGACACTTCATAAAAATGCTTTAATCTAACGATCAGTTATGTCGTCATTAATAATCGTTGCATTTATACGTCATCGTGTTATTATGGCAACATGTGTCTTTGTCTGTCTGTAATGATGCAATGAAGTCTGTCCTTGACTCAACTGAACATAAACCAAGCGTGTGGTTTGGGTTTTGTTAGAAAAATAAAGACAATAACAGTCTTGTGAGTACAGTGAACTTAGTCAGTGTGAGCTGGTTCTGCACTTGTTTATGGTGTGATATATGTTTGTAGTAAATTGTCATAACCACTATCATTATACCTGTTGTTCAGGACCTAAGGTGAATATTATAGAGAGGTAGAATGTAAAACACGATGGCTGGTTTTGAAACGTACCAGGAGTATCATTCGGATAGAAGACTGTGATGAAGACTTACCCCCAGGAGAAGGAAGATCTACTCATCCATGTGTCAGAGGGCAGAGGGGGTGAGTATTGTTCATACAGTATGTCAAGTTATGACAAGATAATGTTATTTTATTATATATATAATATACATAGACCGTTCCATTTTTTCATCATTTGAATTATGTCTTTGTTACTTTGCAGACCCATGGCATCATATCAAGAACCTTGACAATTTCTTCACAAGAATATCCTTTAAAAAATTGCAATATTATTTACATACATTTCATAGGCTGAATGGAAAAATGGGCAATTTTGTGAATGCATGAAATCTCCCAACACTGTTCCAGTATCATTTTCTCTTTTTCATGAGAACACACTGCCTCTATTCATCATTAGGCATTGATGTTTAGTTACGCTTTGGCTATATTAATGCTAAACAAATCTGTAATTCTTTAAAACTGTTTCCACTATTATTGGAATCCAAGAGGCCTTAATCAACATGCTCACATATATCATTTTCATCAGAAGAATGGATTCGCCTGTATGGTGCTATCGAATTTTTCGAGCTTGTGTAAGTCATATTTATATATTGCCTGAAGCTTTAATTATTTAGGGCAGGTTTGGGTGTACTAATCATGTCTGCTTTTGTATTTCCATTTTCAGGCAATTCCTTTTTGTGGTCACGTTTACAACTTTCCTCTTCAACTGTGTGGAATATGATGTTCTCTTTGCCAACCGAGCGGTCAACCACACGGGTCAGAGCCTCGGTCCTCTGGACAGGAACAAGGTCACCCTTCCTGATGCTATTTTACCCAGCGAGCAGTGCACTGAGAGGTCAGTGTTTATACAGGCGTATGCACTGAGAGATGCCGAACGTCCTGCTTATTGCGAATTGAAATTGGCTTTGCTTGAATAAATCTGTGGTTACTCTGAATTTTATTTATTTGTTTGTTTGTTTGTTTGTTTAGGAATACTCCAAAAATCCAGTCTTGAATCCTGAAATAAAATGTAAAAAACTGTTTTCAACATGGATAATAATCATACATGTTTTTGGAGCATAAAATCATCATATTAGAGTGATTTGTGAAGGATCATGTGACACTGAAGACTGGAGTAATGATGCTGAAAATTCAGCTTTTTTTCAGAGGAATAAATTACATTTTAATATATATTAACATAAAAAAGTCATTTTAAATGGTCATAATATTTCACAATATTACTGTGTTTTTTGTGTATTTTTTATAAAAAAAATTGCAGCCTTGGTGAGCAGAAGAGACTTCTTTTAAAAACATAAAAAATCTTACCGACCCTAAACTTTTGACCGGTAGTGTATATTTATATTAATAATAATAATCTATATTATTAATCAATCAATAAATTAATAACATATTTGACTACTTCAGTGTTCTTGTGATTACCAAATGTATTTATTGGAATAAAGCTATAATAAAATAAATACATTTTAGATGAAAAACTTACTCACACTTAAAACTAGTAGAAAGTACGTAAAAATGTTGTATTTGCAACTGACTGAAATAAAATAATATTCAGTTGAAGTACTAACATTACTAAAACTAAATAAATAAGAACTAAATAGAAATATTAAAAACAAACTATTAAAAAATGACAGACGAGCATAATAAAACTACTGAAACTTAAACTGAAATGAAAATCTAAAAATAAAAGCTCATTCTAAATATTAAAAAATACTATGATGGTGGAGAAATAATATCAAAATAACATTTAACCTTTTTTTAATATGTTTTATTTATACAGAAAATCTTTTACAGTTAAAATGAGTATTTTCATTGAATCAAGCAAAGTTCAGAATAGAGCTGTCATGAGCAATTAATCGGTTTACTCGACCAGTTGTCAAAGTAATTGACCGATTACTTGATTACCAAAGTAATCGTTAGTGATAGTCCTAGTTTAGAATTAAAACCAGATTTTAGCGCTTTTGTAATATTTTAAATATTATATTTTAGAAAGTTTACTTTTATCATAATGCACCACTCAAGGTTTATTTTTGAGTGATGCATTATGATAAAAGTTCACATGCAATATCAAATAACAGCAAACTGGATGTTTATTTTTGCACCAATCAAGCGTTATCACGTTTTGTGTTCAGTTTTCAAAGTTAAACATTGATTTGTTATTGCGGTTCCATGTCTAGCTGGAGCTCTGGGTGAGAATGCTGTTTTGCTCTATAGATTGCGTCACACGTCATGTGATGATCTGCTCTCTCAGAGAACCTGTTATTCTATTTCTGTGACTGTAGATGATACTGAAACTTTGTATTACGTAGAGCTCATGTGTTTTAAATAGAAACTAAGCGCGCAATGTTTTGGTCCATTTGGCATTGGATCGCTATTTTGCTTGTTTCTCAGATTTTAACTTGGTAACATGGACACCTAATGTTTCACACACAGATAGTCAGAAGAAGTATAAATCGATTTACAAATGTGTTGTTCACAGAATCCGATATGCAACACAAATATATTAATATCACAGTTGACCGTGACACACTTCATTCAGGAACATCTTGTGCTTCCATAAAGTAATACAGACTTGGTAAACATTCTCATTCGGTTGGTCATATTATTTTCCATATCTGCTTTCATTCTGTTTTGGAAGAGAGTTTTAGTTATTCAAGCCAAACTACATACACTACTTGTTTCGCTCACTAATAAAAGCACTAAAAACGTTTGCGCTCACTAATAAACATTTTTGAAAGAAGTTCTATGCTTACCGAGTACTGTAAAAACAGTAAACTTGTGACTTATTATATAATTTCAAATTTAAATAATTTCTATTTGAATATATTTCAAAAAATTTTATTAATTCCTGCGATCAAAGCTAAATTTTCAGCATCATTACTCCAGTTTTCAGTGTCACATGATCTATCGGAAATCATTCTAATATGATGATTTACAGCTGAAGAAATATTTCTTATCATTATCACTGTTGAAAACGGTTGCGTTTTTTTTTGTTTTCGAGATAACATTTATTTGATTTCTAAATCTTTTGAAACATTATACATTTTCTGTAACTTTTGAATCCTTGCTGAATAAACACTACATTTTTGAATGGTAGTATATTATATATAATTGATATTTATTTGTAACTTATATACTAACCATGAGCAATCCCATAATCACCTGCTGTCATATCATAAGTGATGATCTTTCTTCCCCGAATCAGGATTCAAGGAAACAGCTGGATCATCTTTCTCTTGATAATGGCGGCCATTTTCTGGCTCTATCGGCTTGTGAAGGTGATCTTTAACGTCCTCAGCTACTGGGAGATCCGGCAGTTTTATATTAAAGCTCTGAAAATACAGATGGTAAGAGATGCATTCACACACACATTGATCAAAGAACAAGATTTTAGTGGAAATGTAACTTGTGTCTGGTTTTATATAATTCTCCTCTCAGACCTTTTTACATTTGTTATCATTTTAGTTGTCCGATGGTGTGATAAATTAATTTTTAAAAGTACAAATATTCCATGTTGTCTCTTAGTCCCTTAATTTATTAGTCGAGAGAATTGAGTGTGAGTTTTAACAGCGGCTCTGTTCCAAAACCTAGTGTACTCCCTATCTAGTGTACTCCCTATCTAGTGTACTCCCTATCTAGTCATATATCTAGTGTACTTCACTATCTAGAGTACTCCCTATCTAGTGTACTATCTAGTGAACTCGCTATCTATTCATATATCTAGTGTACTCCCTATCTATTCGTGTACTCCCTATCTATTCATATATCTAGTGTACTCCCTATCTAGTGATATCTAGTGTACTCCCTATTTAGTCATATATGTAGTGTACTCCCTATCTATTTATATATCTAGTGAATTCGCTATCTATTCATATCTAGTGTACTCCCTATCTAGTGAACTCGCTATCTATTCATATATCTAGTGTACTCCCTATCTATTCATATATCTAGTGTACTCCCCATCTAGTTATATATCTAGTGTACTTCACTACTAGTGTACTCCCTTTCTAGCCTTATATCTAGTGTACTCCCTATCTAGACTTATATCTAGTGTACTTCACTATCTAGTGTACTCCCTATCTAGTGTACTAGCTATTTATTCACATATCTAGTGTACTCCCTATCTATTCATATATCTAGTGCACTCCCTATCTAGTGTACTCCCTATCTAGTCTTATATCTAGTGTACTCCCAATCTAGTCATATATCTAGTGTACTTCACTATAGTGTACTCCCTTTCTAGTCTTATATCTAGTGTACTTCCTATCTAGTCATATATCTAGTGTACTACTTATCTAGTCATAAAACTGCATAATACTAAAATCATAATTAATTTACAAAATAAATGAGCACACTAATAACCACATTAATTTGTCACACCTAAATATAATTATATTTATATAATTTAATAAGAAATTAAATATGAGAGGGATAATAGGGATATGATAAATACATTTTTTGTAAATAAATAATTTTGACGAATTCTAAATGGTTTATATTATACTACTCACTCAAACACTGTTAAACACACTGTTTTTGTGTTTTCATGAATGTTAGGATGAGTTGTGTAACTTCACATGGCAGGAAGTTCAAGGGCGTTTGATTCACCTGCAGCGTGAGCATCCCATGTGCGTCCAGAAGCGTGAACTCTCCGAACTAGACATCTACCACCGCATCCTGCGCTTTAAAAACTACACAGTGGCCATGGTCAACAAGTCCCTGCTGCCCGTCAGACTGCGCGTGCCCTTCTTCGGCGACATGATTTTCCTCTACGCAGGGCCTAAAATACAACTTTGAGCTCATTCTGTTCTGGGGACCCCTCTCACTCTTCCAGAACAAATGGAGCTTGCATCCTAAATACAAGCGGGCGGCAAACCGGCAGGACCTGGCCAAGCAGCTGAGCCGCGTCATCCTGCTGACAGGATTGGTCAATCTGCTGCTGTGCCCCTTCGTGCTGGTGTGGCAGGTGCTGTACGCGTTCTTTAGCTACGCTGAGGTCATCAAGCGGGAGCCGGGGAGTTTGGGCGCCCGGCGCTGGTCGCTGTACGGTCGGCTCTACCTGCGCCACTTCAACGAGCTGGATCACGAGCTGCAAGGCAGGATGGGTCGTGGCTACAAACCCGCCGCCAAGTACATGAATGTCTTTGTTTCTCCCATGTTGGCGGTGCTGGCCAAGAACGTGGCGTTCTCTCTCTGGCTCGGTGTTCGCTGTGCTCATCGCTCTGACGGTGTATGATGAAGACGTGCTGACCGTGCAGCACATCCTCACGGCCATCACCGTACTTGGCGTGGTCATCACCATCACCAGGTATGGCACGACTTTTGCGTTTATTCATCTAGCGGATGCCACCTACTGTACAAGGCAAATAAAAATATGTGTAAGAGCAAACAATACTCATAGTATACAAAAAAATCAAATAAGATGTACAGTACAGTGACTATCTTTGCTAAGAGAAAACCAGCTATAGACTGTTCTTAAAGGGGGGGTTCACTGTTTTTTTTCTTTGCATGATTGTGTTTATGGGGTGCAACATAACATGTATTTATGGTTTTTCTTTTTTAAAGTCTTATTTTTCATAAATTTCACCTTTATTGTCAGCCACGCTCTCCTCTGTCCCCTGAACGACCGGTTGACTTCCTGAGTCTATGAAAACACTGCCTCAGAAACAGGCAGTGGGCTCAGATTGGTTAGTTTGGGCCGGTGTCGCTCACGTTGTACGGAAGGTTAACGCCCATTACCTTTACGGGCAAAACGTGCATGTGCTGTGGTCCAGATGTAAATAATGGTGTCTAACTGCATTATCAGTTTGAGGCAGAATCAGACGGAGAAAGCCGCGATGAATAGAGTCAAGCAGAACCTCACCACACACGACTCTTACTAAACGTTTCTGAATGATAATTTGCTACATTTTTAACTTTATACACGTTTGTTTTACACAATAGCATCTCACTGGCAACAATAGCAACTGGCTGGCTACTAATGTTATACTCAAACAGCATTGGCATGTTTACGTTCTTGATAGAAATCGAAACGTCATAAAGCATATATACATGAAAAATACGTTTAAAACATTAGTACTTATACAAAATTCAGGTCCATAATGGTTGTACGAGTTTGTCGTAGACACAAAATAGCATAACTAGTAGCCTAGTGGCTATAAAGCCAGTGCTGGCATTTGAAAAAAAAAAAAAAACACAAGGCTACGTCTCAAATTTTACATGCAAATACATTTAAAATGATGAAGTCTTAGCTTACTTACAGGTTGTGGCCCAACAACTGCTGACTCTGGTTTTAAAGTCGGATCTGCTTCATGTTTTAGTAACAGTTTCTTGTTGAATCCGGTGTTGAACTCGTGGAGATTGTGGAAGCTGTCTTCCGTAAAATGCGCAGCACAGAGAGCTAGATTACGATCGTCACTTTCAGGAACATAATCAAACATAAATTGTATCAATTGTTGACGAAATACAGTGTCTGTGGGAAGTCTCGAACACAGAAGACCTGACATCTGGTGAACAACACACTCGACGAGCCGCAGAAATATGCGCATGCCCTTTTTTGCATATTCCGGAGGGATGGTTGATGTAAATCTATGGGTTTGTGACGTCTAAAACCCAGCTGTAGTCCTAATCGAGTCGTTTTTGTAGGCATTAAACTTCCTGATTTTTAAAAAACGATATCTCTGCTTACATTGAACTTTCAGCGATGCAACTTTGCAGATACTGTTCGTGCACCAACAGCAACATTACACACTATTTAAAATGAAAAAAGTGAAATCGCAGTCAACCCCCCCTTTAAAGATAGGCTATATTGCCTATAAAGGCGCATTATTTCAAGCCAAAAGCTAAGGCACCATTGCATGTCTCCTCCAAGATTTCTAAACATGAAATGTACTGTTAATGTAGCTGCATCTAGAGCCCTAAACATGACAATGAACAAAACAAAACTGTGAATGGTTTATTGCCTTTGCAGAGTGTTCCAAATCAGAGTTTCCATTTAGTTAAAGATGCTGCCTATGTAGACAACGTTTTCGAACAGAGCTAATGTGTGAAATGATTACAGCTGTGCACCGCGACATGAAACATATTGGTTCAACTACGTAAACTAAAAGACAATCGCTCTCCGCAGATTTTCCCAGCTGGCATCAGGTCAGAGAACGAGTGCCGTCTCGTGTGTTCTGCTGACCTCGTTCCACCTAAGCATTGTAATTCTGACCTGAACACTCTCAGCACCTGTTAGCCTGACCTGGTCTACAGTAATGCCGTGTGAATCTCTTACAGGTCGTTTGTTCCAGATGAACATATGGTGTGGTGTCCCGAACAGTTGCTGCAGTGTGTCCTGGCACACATCCACTACATGCCCGACCACTGGAAGGGCAACGCCAACAAGAGCGAGACCCGGGATGAGATGGCACAGCTTTTCCAGTATAAAGCGGTGAGAACTGCACGACATTGTCCCTTTTGTTCATTCATTACACTACTGTTAATCAAAAGTGATAGTAATGACATATCTGTTACCAGTGATTTCTGTTTCAAATAAATACTTAAGTCCCCCAAAAATAAAGCAGCAAAAACATTGATAATGATAATAAATGTCTTTTAAGCAGCAAATCAGCATAATAGAAGGACCATGTGACACTAAAGGCTTACATAATTTAAAATAAAATATTTTATATATATTATTTAAAGTATATAAAAAAGATATTTTAAATTTTAATATCACAATATTATTGTTTTTGCTGTATTTTTGATCAAATAAATGCTGTCTTGGTGCGACTTTACCGATCCTCGAACTTTTGAACAGCACTATATGCATAAAATACACAGTAAATAAATGAACGATTACAGGGGTTTTCAAACGCTTGTTATTTTGAAAGTCCATATGGATATTTTTTTAATAGTTTTTAGTTTGTTTTGTGCTTTTCTGACACGTTTAGCTCGTTCACTAGTTGCGTGGCACTATTTTCTGCAGTTGCTTTGGAATTATACTTATTATGAAAAGTGTTATACGAATACATTTCAATTGAAAATGTTTTCCTTTATTTTCTAATAATGAATATAAAGAGGATGCATGGCTAATTTGAAGTTGATACAAATTCAATTAATTATTATTTTAATATTTTATTTAGGCTTTAGTTCACTAGCTAACAATTTAAATCAGAAAACACGTCTTTATGAAATCAAGTTTACTTATATGTAAATGGGTCTAAGTTTGTGAAAATAATATTTCATAGTTAAAAGAAACCTATTAACAAAAATGACTAAATTGTAAATATTCAAATATTTAAATAACATGGTTGTGGAAGTTATATATAAATTATTTATATAATTATATAATATCGACAGTCTTAATTAGCAGCTCTCGATGTAGACAGTCTCTTAATTTATTAGTCGACACAGAGAATTGAGTGCGAGTTTTAACAGCGGCTTTGTTCCAGAACCTAGCGTACTCCCTATCTAGTGAACTATCTAGTGTACTCCCTATCTAGTATTATCTCTAGTGTACTCCCTCATCTAGTCATATATCTAGTTTATTACCTACCTGTTGTACTCCCAATCTAGTCTTATATCTAGTGTACTCCCTATCTAGTTATATATCTAGTGTTCTCCCTATCTAGTCATATATCTAGTGTACTAAGTGTCTTGACTTTTTAGTCTATATCTAACTTTTAGAACACAAAAGACAAAATACTGAAAGTATGAGCGCTGAAAATGAGCATGGTTGATTGTTTAGCACAGGAACTGTTGAGTTTTCGGTTATCTCGAGTATGAAATGATACCTTACCTTATTTCACACCTGTTCCACTCGTTGAGTTCCTCTCTCATTCATGTGCACCTGTCCTGCAGGTCTTCATCTTGGAGGAGCTTCTCAGTCCCATAATTACCCCCTTCATCCTCATCTTCCCCCTGCGGAGCAAGTCTTTAGAAATCATCGACTTCTTCCGGAACTTTACCGTGGATGTGGCAGGGGTGGGCGACATTTGCTCATTCGCCCAGATGGACATCAGGCGCCATGGCAACCCACAGGTAAATTTACATCAGAGATCACATGCACGTTACACATTCAGCTTGCGATATAAATCGTGAGTAAAGCTTCACGGTGCAAACCCAGAGACATAAATACCCCTTCCCCCGTCTCGCTCAGTGGATGTCTGAAGGCCAGACGGAGGCCTCGGTGTACCAGCAGGCTGAGAACGGCAAGACGGAGCTTTCCCTGATGCACTTCACCATCAAAAACCCTCGCTGGCAGCCCCCGCAGGAGAGCTCTGGTGTTCATCAGTCACCTGATGGAGAAGGTGCAACAGGACGCTCAGACGGGACCGTCTCCTCAGCTGCTGCTGTCAGAGGCTCCTCTCTGTACCTCGCTGCTGTCCAACGAGTCCGCCACTGGGGTAAGGCTAAGAGTATTACGACATATGTTAGAGGCAATAAATATTGACCTGATTTATAAATACTTTACAAGTTATATAAACACTTACAATATATGTTGCAATAATGAGTATTATTATAATGAGAGATGGAGATACGATGGAAAAAGTGCTTAAATGCTGAATCATCAATAAATAAATATATCAATAAAATCAGAATGCTGAATCATCAATAAATAAATAAATAAATATATAATATAATATATATATATTTATTGATGATTTTTGGGGTAGGAATATCAATACAACAATGTGAGGTAAACATTGTGATGTGCTCTGTCTATTTTACGCTCTAGTTTCGGTAGTTCAGTGGTTAAACCCACAGAGTAGAGATTTATTTCATTTATTGAGTGGGACACGCTTAGAAACACTCCATTCCGAAAGGAAAACGAGAGAGAGAAAAAACATTTCCTGTGGCGTTCAGGATATTAAAAAACCTGCCAGGAAAGACAAGAAATATTGACATTTAATTGTATCCCTCTGCATTGTTTCTGCACTTGCTGCCAGATTGGTAATTTCACAGATCATAATCCTGAGCGCAGTGACTTCAGCCGTCTGCGTCTGCAGGGTTACATCGCCAGCTCATTTTTCACTTCCCTCAATGAGATGCATGTGTTTTTGGTCTAGCCTGATAACCTGTTAGCCAGTGTGTTGGCTCACCCTGTGCTGACTGCCTCTGGACTGCCTGGAAGGAACCGGCGCTTCATCACTCCGAACAGTGCGGCTTCCGCCGCGGCTAGTGTCCTGGCCTCGCTCTCGTCTTCCCAGCAGCCCCATGCAGGACGATCTCGCTCACACACATTTCTACCATCCCGACAGCAGCAGGACGGCCTCATGTACTACAGCGACCACACTGTGGCCGACAGGTAACTGTCAGAAAACCTCGCAGTTTGTGTCAATCATTCAGACCGAAGTCATCCATGTTACCTTTTCTTTAGCATGTCCGCCAGTGACTCCAAGGTGCTCAGCCAGTCTCATTCAGCCCTGGTGTCAGAGTTCGCATCTGCCGAGATGAGCCTGCACGCTATATACATGCATGAGGTGAGTACACACTCAAATATTAATAACAATCCTTCATAATCCAGTTTGGTTTTCAGTAGTTTTTGGTCTTTCCCTCAGGTGCATCAGCAGAAGACCCAGCATGCACCTGGACTGTTTCAGGCCTCTGTGCCAATGAGGGACTTGAGCGGCAACAGTGGTGCGTGAACCATCGAGTTGTCTAATGAACCGTCTGATGCATATTACACACAGAAATTGATTTTTCATTAGGCATCAGACAGTGTTGGTCGTTTAGAGTAATTGGTCAAATCAACAGCACTGAAAAGAATCAAGTAAGATTTACTTACAAATGCTCTTTGGCGGCATCTGAAAGGACGTCCATCGGTGCATCATCCCCATCACAATAGTGCTGCCCAATGCTTTTATTAAAGAAGACACTGATTTGGCAAGAAAAGACATTTCACAAGTTCCTATGGTAGACAAAGTCACAATGAAACATTTATTTGAAATATACTTGAAAAATGTTTGAAAACTCTCTACAATATGGTTACTTTTCTTAGCGTTAGATAATGTATTTGGTATCAAACAAACAATCATTTACAGAATCTTTTAATACACCTTATGATTTAAATATTGTTACTTCATGATCAATATTACTATTATACATTTTTATTATTTATTTTAAACTACTCAATGTTAACATTGTTTTAGCAAATATAGAAATTAATGTTAATTAAAAAAAGCTGTATTTTTATTTGTTTTTAGTTTCTGTTACCAAATGCATTAGCTAAAGTGGACAATTTTAACCTTATTGTAAAATGCAATTTTACAGGTAATTAATAAATATTAATTAGCAAAATTCTCTAAAAACTTACTTTACAATATTCTAACACTTTGCAATAAGAATACATTTGTAAGCATTAGGAGTCAAACTCCCAATCAACAATACTTTTTACAGCACATTAATCTAATTTCATGTTTAATTTTGAGATTTAAAACAAAATTGTTTAAAGATATTAATATAATTAAATAAGTCTGAATCATTAATGATTAAAAATAGCATTATATATTGTTAATTTATACAACTTGTAATGTTAATGTATTAGCATATGTAGTAATAACACACAAACACACTTATATCTATATATATATATATACACACATACATATATATACACACATACATATATATACACACAAATATACACACATATACATATATATATATATGTCGTTGATGACGCTGAGCACTTTATAATGAGGGTCATGAATTTGACCCTCATTATAAAGTGCTCTTATAGAATGGGACTAATAAATTAATTTTCAGATTGTGGCTGGTCAGTCACGTTAGTCAGTCAATAAGTGAGCGTTTCTCAGCCAGTCAGCAGGTCTACGATATCAAATGTTGAATCTTTGGGTTGATCAATCACTTGATATGGTATAACTCTGGTACAAAAGGATCATGAGCTGCTTCTTTCTCTCAGCTCATGGTCCCGAGACACAGACAGTCACCTTGGAGTCGCCCACTTCTGTCCGCCTGGGTGGCTGGGCTGAAGAGGAAGAGGAGGAGCAGGGGGACGAGGAAGAGATAAACATCAACCGTGTGCCAGATCAGACCAGCAGAGGGAGCAGCTGAAGTGCCTTCAACCTGTACGGTGCGTGTCCACATCAACGACATCGATTATGCCACATTATATTAATAAATCATTCTGATTTTTGACTCAAAATACTCAATATCACTATATATAAAGTGCAAAATCAATCAAATTCTATATAATTAACGGGTCACCATTTGTTTTTTACAGGTTTTGTGTTGATTTCTGGGAGTTGTGGCCTTGCTTTGAAACCTTTTGATAAGCATGCTGGGACGCCACACCAAGCATGCTGTTCCAGGGGCCACTGGGTTCCCTGGACCAACGTCTTCCAGTTCAGAGGAACTGATGTAATGGACTGCAAGAGTATGTCTGCCACTCTCCCTCCCTCCCTCCTCACATCAATCACATTTACATTTAAGACTGCTGTGTATGTGTGTGTGTGTTTCTGACATGACAGGATGACGCTTGTTTTACAGTATTTATTTCCATTTCATTTTTTCCTCATGCAACGTTTGATTTATTTGGGTTAGGGCAAGTAACTTTCTCCACGCCGGCAGGATTTATTTTTAAGCGCTGCCTCGCTTTTGAGGGATGAAAACATCCTTTATCGTAGTATTGCTAGTTTGACTTTAGCGTTCCAGCACCGCGGACAGAGAAACTTCACTGAATGTAAAATCATACCAGTTGCCTCATAAGAAAAACATACTATACAACATACAATTTTTTTTGTTCCTTAATTAAAAGAAAATATAATATATAGAATTAAGGATAATTTTGCCTAGTTTAATTTAAATGAAACAAAAGTTGTGGCAGATATTAATAAAATGCAACAAAAGATTTTAGCAATAAAATTCATCACATTTTACCAAAAAGGGTTTGATTTGCCGGGGAATAGAGTTCAAATAAATCGTATTTTTGTTGAACAAAATGAGCGTGTTTCATCTACACTGACAAATGTGCTTTTAATCTTTAGACTGCATTAAATTATGCTAATGCTATAACAACGAAACAAGCTTCAGATATGTTCGAGTTAAATGTCGAAATATTTAAATTAATAAAATGACAGTTTAATATTATTTTTCAACTTGTAAACATCATTGTTAACCACTCAAGCGAATATTCAAGGTTAAACTGACTAAATCAGTGAATGTCATGTTTTTAAGATTGGTTTGGGATTTGTACTTTGCACCCAACCGATAACAGTCTCTTCCAATGTGATGGCCTAAATATTACACATCTGATAGATCTTTCAAGCCGTATCCCAGAATTCATCTGCTTAAGCAGTTCATGTCTCAGTGTCCGAGTAGACCCGAAACTGAGGATTTCTGTGTGGAGCTCAATCCGTTTTTAAACTAGAATCCGCCATTGAACAAATAGTTTTTAATGAATGTGCTCTCGAAAGGTTTGCCTCTGTAATATATGAGCATCACGAGAGCCTGAGGGCTTTTTGACAGTTTACACACGGCCTGAACGACGCAGTGGCCAGAGCTTTCAGAAATCACCTACTTGAAATACTGCAGCAAATGGATGTTAGAGAGTAGTTTATAAGGGTAACGGCATTAATATCATACCCACCGAAATACCTCCCAGTGTACCTTAAGACCGCATATGTACAGTATTTATTTGTGTGGGTGTGACGTTATTGAACACAATCAGGATGACGAGCGATTGCAGACGCAGTGTTACGGGATTCTGGGGTTTTTTCACTTTGTTTTCAGCTCTGTTATCTTAAAGTTCTGTTTAAACAGTCTGGGGTCGAACTGTGCCAGGTGCTATATATTTGTATATTTAATTTGTTTCTATATTTGTCTCTTTTTGTTGGATTTTGACTTGTTTTGTCTGATCGAAATAACACTATCAAAAAAAATAAAGAAACCACACCAAAACCTGTATTTGCTGTCTTGGTTGATCATTTCAGGCACCAGTGTAGTTTATATATATATATATATATATATATATATATATATATATATATATATATATATATATATATATACATACACACATACATACATATATATATACACACACATACACATATATATATACACACACACATATACACATATATATACACACAAATATATACACATATATATACATACATATATATACACACACATATACATACATACATAGATATATAGATACACATATATATATATATACATACACACACATACATACACACACATATATATATATAAATATATATATATATATGTATATATATATAGATATATATATACACATACATACATATATATATATATATATATATATATATATATATATATTTCGTTTTAGATAAAAATTAAAATACTTAAATTATTGTTGCCTTGGGAATACAGTGACATAAATTTAAAGTGTTTAATACTTGTGTTTAAAGTGTTTAATACTTATAAAGTGTATATAATTATTGTATTAATATTTAGAATTAATATGTTTAGCTTTTATATTTTCAGTTTATTATTTATTTCAGCAATTTAGTCAGCAATTTTTTATGTGCTTTGGGTTAGTTTGTCTTTTTTTGTAAATAAACTAAAACATATTTGTTTTTTAATCTAATAATTATAGATAATTATGGTATTTCTCAATAATTTGAATTAGCTTTTTTATAATTTCAGTTTTCATTTGTTAGTCATTTCATGTTTTTAGGGTTGTTTGTCATTATTATTTTAGATTTGTATAGCTTTTATTTTAAAATAAAAGCTATATTTAAAATTTTTATTTTAAAAATTGCACAATTGAACAATTAGTTTTGTAGTTTTAGTCAACAATAACACATCTGTTAGGCTAAGACAATATAAACAGACAAAAGCAGGGCTGATAATACGCACAGACAGACAACATTGTTAAGAGATGGTTAAATATATTGTTTATTATATTGGATCATTTACATGTCACATCTCTCCATTTTAAAATCGTGATACCTGTACTAGAAATCCCATTGTGGTTTATATAAAACAATACAATAATACATTGTTGCTGAGTGCAGAAAACATAATGGAAGAGGATATCTTGCCTTTAACCACAATGCAATGCACTGTAGTGAAGCCGAAGGTCCCCAAAATGTACCTGGACACTTAAATGTCACTTAAAACTAAAATGTCTGAACTAACATGACTTTTCCACCAACAGGTCTCAAGGTGATTCACATCAACTATAAACATGATCCACTAAGATTTGAAATATCTTAATTTTTTACAGTATGTCCAACTCATTTTGTGAAATGTTTTGCTTCGAAAGTGTGCTTGTGCTTTGTTTTTTAAACAAGAAACGCCATTTTTGATATTTTGTATCGGTAAAACGTTATTTTGACAGTCCACTTTAGACATTCTACTAACTATAAGTAACTTTGCAACTACATGTAACTAACAGTGAAAAAATTAAAGAAAGCAACACACACCTCTCCCAGAAATCCTGTAGGATTCAACCAATCTGATGACCTTGAAACTCCTGAAGTGTTGGCAATTGACCTTATGCACAGCTTCACTACTTCCTGAACGTAAGCCAGCTCCTTGTTTCCTGTCTGTCATTATTGGCCGAACTCGATTAATTCAGGTGTGTCTGATTATTGTTGCCGTGACTACTGAGGTCAGGTCACACCCGGATTTATCAATTTGTTCAATAATGACAGACAGGAAACAAGGAGCTGGCTTAAGTTCATGAAGTAGTGCAATTTTGTGTACCACATGCATCAGCCAGACTAGACTAGAAGCAGCTTTGCAACTCATTCCATCAAACCTAACCCTAACACAACGCTAACGAGAGTTAGTTGACATGTAGTTAGTAGAATGTCTAAAGTGGACTATTGAAATAAAGAGGAACCTCTGTATCTAATGCAATGAAATTCAGAAGTGTTGCTTAAGTGTCCAAATACTTTCTGGGGTATTTTTGAACATACATACATATATATGGCAGACATACACTCACCTAAAGGATTATTAGGAACACCATACTAATACTGTGTTTGACCCCCTTTCGCCTTCAGAACTGCCTTAATTCTACGTGGCATTGATTCAACAAGGTGCTGAAAGCATTCTTTAGAAATGTTGGCCCATATTGATAGGATAGCATCTTGCATTGATGGAGATTTGTGGGATGCAGATCCAGGGCACGAAGCTCCCATTCCACCACATCCCAAAGATGCTCTATTGGGTTGAGATCTGGTGACTGTGGGGCCATTTTAGTACAGTGAACTCATTTTCATGTTCAAGAAACCAATTTGAAATGATCCGAGCTTTGTGACATGGTGCATTATCCTGCTGGAAGTAGCCATCAGAGGATGGGTTCATGGTGGCCATAAAGGGATGGACATGGTCAGAATCAATGCTCAGGTAGGCCGTGGCATTTAAACGATGCCCAATTGGCACTAAGAGGCCTAAAGTGTGCCAAGAAAACATCCCTTACACCATTACACCACCACCACCAGCCTGCACAGTGGTAACAAGGCATGATGGATCCATGTTCTCATTCTGTTTACGCCAAATTCTGACTCTACCATCTGAATGTCTCAACAGAAATCGAGACTCATCAGACCAGGCAACATTTTTCCAGTCTTAAACTGTCCAATTTTGGTGAGCTCCTGCAAATTGTAGCCTCTTTATCCTATTTGTAGTGGAGATGAGTGGGACCTGGTGGGGTCTTCTGCTGTTGTAGCCCATCCGCCTCAAGGTTGTGCGTGTTGTGGCTTCACAAATGCTTTGCTGCATACCTCGGTTGTAACGAGTGGTTATTTCAGTCAAAGTTGCTCTTCTATCAGCTTGAATCAGTCGACCCATTCTCCTCTGACCTCTAGCATCAACAAGGCATTTTCACCCACAGAACTGCCGCATACTGGATGTTTTTCCCTTTTCACACCATTCTTTGTAAACTCTAGAAATGGTTGTGTGTGAAAATCCCAGTAACTGAGCAGATTGTGAAATATTCAGACCGGTCCGTCTGGCACCAACAACCATGCCACGCTCCAAATTGCTTAAATCACCTTTCTTTCCCATTCTTACATTCAGTTTGGAGTTCAGGAGATTGTCTTGTCCAGGACCACACCCTAAATGCATTGAAGCAACTGCAATGTGATCGGTTGATTAGATAATTGCATTAATGTGAAATTGAACAGGTGTTCCTAATAATCCTTTAGGTGAGTGTATATATGTCATATATACAAGTTATATATATATGGCAGAAAAAGGAAGACACCTGTAACCTCTAGGTAGACCCCCAAAACATGAAAGAATCAAATCAGAAATGCGTCAGAGTTTTCAACGTTATCATCTGAATATTTCCCAGTGGATGGGAACCATGATCTATGAGTCAAACTTTTAATGCTGATTATAATTAACATGAGTGTTTAACTCTTTAAGACGCGTAACAGTCTTTGCCACTTAAAATAATGAATTATCTCCCAGAGGAAACAATCTGAATGGCTTCACATGTTGTTAAAATTCATGGGATTGGATGGGAAGAGTAGTGAAGCTTTCATAGGATCATTACACATAAAATGCATCATTCATAAATCTAAATATTATTCAACAACATCCCATCTCGCCGTAGACGGACGTGGAAATAAATAGAGTAACGCTAGCGTGTCGAAATAAAACAGCATGAAGAGCAAATTGCTGGTCACTCAGGTAGTACCGAAAGCATCTCGTTCCTTCTGTTTACCTGACAGCTAATAATTAAGACTTGAAGGTAATATACGGTTTTCTTTAACACATTATGCATATTATTGCACTTATATATATATATATACACAAAATATGAACAGAGACAAACATTCTGAATGGTTACACGTTTTCGAGTACTATCACAGGGCTGAATTCAGTCAAACCGCAGTTAAAGCTTACACGATTATTATACAAAAAAGTGCCAAAATATATTAAACCTTGGCCAAACCGACTGTATCTATAACAATTTTTGTGCAATATTAAAATGCTTTCTTTTTGAGATTTGTTTAAGGCGGCTTGATCAAATTAGGCCCACAGTGTTCACACAGGATTCAAGAAAAGCACAGAGGAAAAAATACACTCTCAGATAAATACCCTCACAGTATTTGTACGTTTGAAATCGCTCGAAAAGAAAGGTCATGAAATCTACCAGGATTTTCCACAATGTCAAACAAACAGTGGCTGTGATGTTATTAATAAAACCTGAGTTTTGTTCTGGAAGTGTTGCCTATTTGTACTCGATGATGATATATTAATTCTATTCAGGTGTCACATTGTTTGTTTTGAACTATTTAACATGTACGTTTTCATGGACTTACACTTCTTTTGAAGTCTATCTGATATATTTCACAGTTTTCCGTCGTATCCTAAGCCGTCCCGTCGCCTGCGTCATCAACAAGCGAACTCCTCGAAGTTGCCTATAGCCGGGTGACTAGGTAGCACGTTCGACGCGAATCCGAGACTGTCCGAGTGACTCCGGAGTGTGTCGCATGTGCTCTGCAACAGAAGATTTCGGGGAGGGGTGGGAGTGATACGAGGGGATCAGATGAGGGGTGGGAGATGAGTTCATGTCAGGACGTCCAGACGCATTTACAACAAAGGAAATATGGGAGAGAAATGAACGAGGGAGTGTAAATAAAACAGCAGACAGAACATCAGTGATGCGATAATGAAGAATGCATGTCAAATTTGATTAAAAAAAAGGTATGATGAAGGGAGTGGGGAAGGAAGAAGGTTTCTTAGTCTTGATTCTCTGGGAATCTTGCAGCGAACTTTGCAATTACAACTCAGCAGGATGCATGAACTTTATTCAGTGTCCAGTGAAGCTTATGTGTGTGTGCGACTCATTGGGTCTCATTCATGAAACACATGCAGAACTAATGTGTGTAAATCGCAAGAAATCTACACCTGCTCCCAGCCACGCGTAAATGGTGCGCTTAACATCCGAACGTTTTGCTCATTAATAAGGCTGCATTTTAATTCACCTTAATTGGGTACATATTTAAACAGCATTTTGCAAAAAATATTTTATATAGTAATTACATACCGTTTTTCTTTTTACGTTTATTATGAGAGCCAGGAATAGTAGATGTCGGTCCTTCTCCAGTTTGAATACGATTTTTCAGAAGTGAACTAATTCGTTTTTTGCCGTTAAGCTTAATGTTGAACCATTTTCTTCTCACTTCTGGGACTGTTCGATTAACAGATGAAACTCCATTAACTGCATCTGTAATATGCTGCCGAGCTTCCTTCTTTAGGACCTGATACGCCACTATATACGCTGAAAATAAAATGTGGCGTTTTGAATGAACTTCTGATAATAAAACTTAAATTTCTGCATCCAAGAAATCTTTCTTTTTCATTCGCATTCATGTTATTATATGCGTATATATAGATGTCAGTCGGATGTAATGGGCGGGATTCATGGTAATTGAGAATGAACGTGCACGCGCATCCCATTTACAACTGGTTGTAATTCATTAACACACACATTTCACTATCACATCTGACGTTTGACGAAGTATTTGTGAATCAGGAGAAGTTTTTGGGAAGGTCTCTTTATGCACAAATCACTCTTATATTTACTCGTATATTTACAAATGTTTCATGAATGAGACCCATTGTGTGTACGCAATATTAACATGCAAGTTTATCATTTATTTAAAGCATGCATTTTTATTATAAATACAATTACTATACAATAAAAATGTATTTTTGTTTTTAATTTTCCTAATTTCTATATTTTTAAGGTAGCAATTAACTGGTTCTTCCGTTTGTGCAAGCAAGAATAGAAATATAGAATAGAATAGCAGCTGATTACCACATAATAAATTAACTGGTTCTTCAAAGCAATAAAATCAAATATATAAATTCTCAATGAAATACAAATAAAATGAACTATGTGTAGCTTGTATATTTGTTAAAGCCTTCTATTAAATATAAAATGTGTATTATGTGCTTTATTTGAGTTGTAAATTAATTGATTTGTAAATTGAATAAACTTTCAAACAGTGTGTATTTTAATGTTTATCCAGAAAGGTTCACTGTGCATAAACTGCTGGATGAATTAAAATGATCTGTGATTATCAACAACATATCACAGATGCTAAAGCATCACCTACTGAACATGCAAATGTTTAAGAAAAAGACAAAGACACAGTAGTAATTCCCCTGGCAAGTAGGCTTATTTTTCATATTTCATAAGCCAAAGCTTTGTCGTTGAGTAAAAATAAGTCTTAAATAAAGCAATAAAGCTGCAGCTCTGGGTCTCTTGTCTCCTCTCTGCTTAGCATTTCCTCTATCATCAATATTTCTTTGCTTTGTTTATGACTATAATATTAAAATTAATTCTTGGATCAGTCTAATATATTGTGACTACGCACAAATCTATTTAATGTGGCTGTGTTAAAAATTCATGCAATGAGCCGTATTCAAAGCAAGAGCGATATGGGAACGTTCTCTTATAAGATGTCCTTTTCCATCATATTTCCACCTTCTTTCATCATTCGTCTGTCCTCCAAAACAGCACAAGCTTCCACCAAATGCACACTGTTTATCTAAATCTTGACCTTTCACTTAGACAAACCTTTCAGTATAGCATAGAGCAAGTTGTTGATGCCCTGGTGTCATCACTATAGAATAAATAAAATAGAGAATCAAAAAAGTGGCCAAATTTAAAAAACACAGTTTTGACAATGCAAAAATCACTGCAAAAATGTTGAATCCGACAGGAATATGAGCTAGATTCAGATACTTTCTTATTATTCCAAAGAAAAATAAGAAGAACGACATGAGGGAGAGTAAATAATGACAAAATTGTCATTATTGGAGAAACTAAAAAATAATTCACGAGTTTACAAAAGGCCTGTGTCGCTATTTTTTTCCCTTTTCTTAAAGTTTTGATGAGATTTCACATCTGCAACATGACGGTGTGAATGTTTCCATGTCTCAAACTTTGCAGAACAAATTTACACACCACCATTCAAAAGTTTGGGGTCAGTAAAATGTCTTTATGTTTTATAAAGAAGTCTCTTCTGCTCACTAAGGCTGCATTCATCTGATCAAAATACAGTGAAAATAGTAATATTGTGAAATATGATTACAATTTTAAATATTTTTTCTACTTCAATACATTTTTAAAATGTCATTTATTCCTGTGATAAAGCTGAATTTATCTAATATGATTAATCCATTTCTTATCAATGTTGAAAAAAACTTTTTTTCAGGATTTTTTTGATGAATAAAAAGTTCAAACATCCAGCATTTATTTGAAATATAAATCTTTTGTAACATTATAAATGTATTTACTGTCACTTTTGTTTCATTTAATACAAATAATTAAAACTCAATATTAAATCAATTTAAAAGTATAAAATCTTACTGACCCCAAACTTTTGAATGGTAGTGTAAAACACACATAAATATATATATATATATATATATATATATATATATATATATATATATATATATATATATATATATATATATATATATATATATATATATATATATATATATATATATATATATATATATATATATATATATATATATATATATATATATATATATATATATATATATATATATATATTTATTTTTTTTTTTTTTTTAAATGGCATCATTTTGACGAAAGAGAACAAAACATGAACTGCTGGGAGGAAAACAGAAAAAAAACTCAAATAAAAGCAAGTGAAAGCTACAGGTGTTGTTTTACCTGAACTTCTGCAAAACATCATCTCCATCTTGAAAGCTACAGGGTTTTGAAAAAGGGATCTTAGAATGCGTAACAATGGCATTTGTTCATGTCTAGAACTACTGACATTCAATGTCACGAAGGGAAAAGACTCTAAATGGCGTGAATAATGCAAGGATTTTAAAGAAGGACACAATGAAATGCTTCTGCAATATTATTAATGGCGGCGCTACCTGGGGACATGGTTAGGCGTGACACCAGGGCTGGTGGAAATCTCGGGGGAATCCTGGAATAAACATGATGGAAAGAGATGAAGATGACCAAACCTAGGCGGAGGCCAATTCAGCTCAAACTTTTTTAATGAAATTCAACATTTCGCATTCATTATTTTTATATATTTAAATACATTTACTAATTAAATATATATTTTTTAGCCATATTTGAAATATTTCACATTTATTTAGTTTGAAACTGAATTGACCTTCACCAGATTTATGACAAAATAATACAGTGCTGAAAAGCAATGGTTCAGTTGTTTCTCTAAAATATACATTTTACAATCTAATTGTTCACTTTAATTTAATGGATTCTAATAACATCAAAATCAATAATGTAAAACCAAACAGCACTAGCCATGAACTACGACTAAGAAATCATGTGTAAAAGTTTTGAATACTAAAACTAAGCAAAATTTCACTACATTAATTCTGAAGTTTCAAAAGTTTGCTAATCATGTAAGTGTGGCGTGAGCTTGTTAGCGTATCTTAAAAGGTACACCATGTCACTTTTTTTGTTTAAAATGAGCAATAAAGGAGTCAATATTATCAATCCCTTTTCCAAAATGTGTTTCTCTTACCTTGATTCACTAGGGTGAGCCTATTATAAATGTTTTAATTTCATTTTAGACCAGTCGGGACGGTTTTCGCAGGAAATCGCGTGCATGCGTCACTCGGCTGCGGTGTTGGGGAAGTTACTTTCAAAAAGTAGTGTAACTCGTTGCTTAAAAAGTAATCCATTACTTTACTTTCCATATTAGTTACCCCATATGGAAAGTAACTTTTGACGTTACTCATTACTTTTACATTATTTTTATGTTGCTTGACTTTGGACAGAACCCAAAATTTGTTTCTAAATGTGTAGGCCTACATAAAGTTCTATTATCCATAATGCCATATATAATGCCATAAATGCATAAATCTAAATTTTTAATATTTATGAAGAAAAGCCCGTTAATGGCTATGAATATGCATGGGCGGTCCAGGGAGGGGCTAGAAAGAAAGCCCCCAGGAAAGACCAAAGTACCCCGTTAGCACCACCAAAAATAATTTCTGGAAGCAATTATATTCAGGCTTTATTCAATGGAAGTCCTGAACCGCATGCTGAAGAAAAAAATGAAAACTTATCTTGTTATTTCAACACAATAAGGGACGTTCTAATCTGCATTAAGCCAAATTAAGCATTCTTATAATGGTTTTCTAATGGGAGGAAAATGCTTAACGTGTAATTAAACACGTTGCATTCATAATCTGGGCTCATGTGATTTTTTTGTACATAGTATAGCCTACATTATTATGATTTTAGTATCATAATAATCAAATGCATGCACAATTATCCGTGAACTTGATAAATGTTGCAGATATGTTTTACTACGTAAACAAATGCCTTTCAATTTATGTGTGCAAAATTCAGAAATTAAATGAATGAATGTTTCATATTTGATTGTAATATTACAATGTTATTTTTTTCCATCTATGTTGAGATTATGAAAAGTGAACAGCGTGAGTAAGATGGATATAAATGTGTCGGGAGACATTGAGTGGGTCAGACATGATTTTGACCACTTCATTAAGTCTTCATACAATTAAATCTTGATTCATATAAATGACGTATTATTTAGTAGCGTGTCTAGATTTACTAACATCTTTAGCTGACTAGCTTGAGATCCTTTTATATGTAAGCTGGTTATACATCTATAGTATCGAATGTTTTATGAGCAGGAGAATCTCCAGATTCATCCGCACAGTCACGCAGAGCCGAAGCACAACCGCAACAATGTTCTTCCGCAAAATGCATGCAGTTTTGTTTTTGAACTGCTAGACGGCTGAAAGTTTCATGGTGTACCTTTAATGTTTGATCAGCGATGTCCCGGTGCATGCTGGGAAGGGGAAAATGATGGATTGTTTTGTCTGCTATGGTATGATATGGCACAATAATGGTGAATGACGCTGATGTTGTGGTATTTAAATGCCCTGTCATATTGCAGTTTTCTTGAATAAACTGAACAGTTCAGTCATCATTTACTCAACAGCTCTTTTGATGCAGTCAAAGCAGCGGCCATGTTTGGAACATGTCAAAAACACCATCATTTAAAGCACTTTGAAAAGAGTCTTCTGAAGTCACTGTACAGTAGTGATGGCCGGAAGAGATATTGGTTTTAAATGACCCTATATTATGAGGGAAGAACAAACTCCAAACTTGGTTAAGGTATTTATCTGACAAAATTATTTGGTAAAAAAAAAAAAAAGCAAACTAAAAGTTTTTGATGAAAACATACCAGGATTTTCTCCAAATAATGGACTTCATTGAGTACCAGATGGTTCAACGTCCAAATGAGAGTTTCAGTGCAGCTTCAAAGGGCTTTAAACGACATCAGATGATGAGGGTCGAATAAGACCCTAATTTTGGTCTTATCTAGCGAAACGATCGGTCATTTAAAAATAAATAACAAAGTTTAAGTTTTATAAGCACAAATGCTCGTCAAAATGAACCAACTTTTTCAACGAACAAAATGAACGAAATGACTCGAAAAAAGATTTGTCAATTTTGACGAAAGAGTTGGAACAGGTGAGTCACGAACGCGCATCACAGAACAGAGCAAGGTGAGCATTTGAAAAACCTTAATTTGTGAATAAAAAGTGAATAATCCTTTAAATATTTCATTGGTTCTCTCATTTTTGCATGTTCATAATTTCTTTGTATGACAGTCTGGTCAAAAATTATGTCCACACTATTTCATTGCATTATCACAAAAAAATGCAATATACTTACAAAATCTTTAATAAATGTTTTATAAAATTTGAAATAAAGGTGAAGATGGAAGTTTTCTAAGGCCGGACATCACTTTTGGCCACTACTGTAGTAGCACAAAGCACTTTTAGGTGCATTTTTTTTGTCCTTTTTAACAGCTTGACAAGGAAGATTATGCTTTCGCTTTATGGAGAAGAACATGAAAATCCAGCAGAACATCATCATTTCTGTTCCATGGAAGGAAAAAAGTCATACGGGTTTGAAAAGGCATGAGGGTGAGTAAATGATGACATTTTTGGATGAGCCTTTTTTGAACTTAACATGGAAAAAAGAAATCGACTTCTTGGACGAAATATTATCCTGTGATGGAAAGAAACTTGATTTCATCAGTGATATAATCCAGGACAGGGTCGTGTGGAAACTCTCAAAACAGAATGCCTTAAAAAATAAAAAATAAAAATCAAATGAACATCGACTTCACTAACAGATCGTAAAAACGAGTCTCACACTTACTTCTGTCTACACTGAACTTATACTATATTCTGTAAAAAAAAGGCTAAAAACAAATATTAAAATACTGTAGGAAGTCCTAATTGATTTAATAAAAAGCATAGATCTGCTAATTTGTCAGAAATAAATCTGATACAAGGTTTGTCACAAGCGAAGGGTGATAGACATACTGAATATTTCTAAAACTTCTGGTTATGATACAGTATTTGTCCTTATTCAAACATAAACCAATGTCTTTTCTCTTATGTGGAAAGGCCATCTTCATCAATCATTTCCCAGACTTTGAGCCAAAAACAAAAAGCTACTAGATGCATGCAGATTTTGAGAGAAAAATCCAAACAAAAGGAAACACAACAAAATGAACAAAACCATCATGCGCACATTCAGAGCAGCACAGGAAGCACAATTACCAGATTGTCACTAGCGCTCCGATGAGGCCGTCTCTTGCGTAGAAAATATCCCGAGCACTTTGTCCTTAAAAACCTGCAAAATGAAAAATGGTGTCACATTTCATATATATTGTCATCAAATTACAGTTCATTATAAACAGTTCCGAATATTACTTGTAATATTAAACACATTACGGAAAAGCTCAAATTAGACAAGCAGGAATGCAACGGACCTCATACAGATAATCAAATATCTCCAATATAGTCAAGACACTGGCTCCTATAAACAGACCCATCTGACCACCAATATCACCTGGAAGAATAGAAAAATATAATCAAATATTGAAGCAGAAGGCAACATGGATTGGCAATACAAGTAATGAGGCTGTTATTTTTCATAATGATGTAGAATTTGCTCATTTTTTAAGATTGTCCTCACTGCAGAACATCAAAAATCCACGGGAGGAGTTCAATCCAGATCCAACTCCTCCCACCTTTACATATACCTAAACCTAGCACAGCTCCACCCCCTGATCTCTAACCCCACCCCTAAACCAACCCTCCACCCCTCAGATCTTGATCCGACTCCGCCCCCTGGATCTTGTGTACTGCACTGAGGTGCTACTGCATTTTTGCGCACTTACCAAGTAATCCAGCAACTTCATACGCCTTCTTTTGTTCAATTTTCTCGTAGTTCAGAGCCTCAAAAAAGATATCCAGCACTAATATGTTGTCCCTGTAAAATGACACATTAAATGGTTAAGTGTTCAGGACAGGTAACACACATCTCAGTTTGTAACTAACTTAAATTTAAATGTAAACTCACGCAATGTACTGTTCCGTTTTGTTAAACTTCTTGGCGAGATATTTTGCAGAAGCTTTGCTGGGTATTTCACCATGGACAGCTCTTTACCGTATTCGAGTCATGTTGCATGGCGTATCGCAAACGCAGTAATCGTTGTCCTTCTCCACGAGGAAATCTGTCAATTATTTTTGTTGTTATTATTAGAAGGAAAATTGGCATGAGAAATCATGAAACATATTTTAAGGGCATTATCCTACAGAAGCTGCAGAAGTCTGACATGGTCTTACACATTATTAGGTAGAGATAGAAATACAGTCACGCATCACGGCACATGACAGCCTCTTACCTAAAGCTGGATCTGCACAGTCTTTGTACTGCTCGGGTGTGCACACGGTGGAGGTGCCTGTGACAGACATTACAACACTTCATTAAATACTTCCTCACTGTTCCAACAGCCAAGAGCAAAAATAACACAATAAAATAAAACTAAATGTACAATTGAGAATACAATAACAAAGCATGGAGAAAGATTTTAGATTTATATTATATATATATATATATATATATATATATATATATATATATATATTAGGGCTGTCAAACGATTAATTGCGATTCTATTGCATCCAAAATAAAAGTTTGTGTTTTTTCATAATATATGTGGGTGCATTGTGTATAATTACATATATATATATATATATACATACATATATATATATATATATATATATATATAAATATCACACATGCTTGTATATATTTAAGAAATATTTTCATGTATATACTGTATATAGATTTATATATAGTTTATATTATATAAAAATATAAATATTTTATATATGACTAAAATAAAATTTTGTAGGTTTGAAAAAGCAAAAAGCGTGAGGAAAGATTTTACATTTATAAAATTTAAAATAAAATCGATAACTAAAAATCTGAAGGTGTGAATAAGTAAGTGTGAGGAGTGATTGTATAAAAACGAGTGATTTATTAAAAATGAAATAAAAACAAAACTAAGTGAAATTAAGATGAAAATTTGGTAGGTGTGAAAAAGCAAGCATGATGAGTTATATGTGTTAAAAAATTAAATAATAAAATAATTTTATTCGTAATTGTACCAAGATTTATTTTTATGTAAGTATGAATAAAGCAAGAGTGAGGAAAGATTTTACATCTATAAAATATTGAAAATTCAGAATAAAATTCTGTAGATGCGAATAAGCAAGCACAAGGAGTTCATTTTATTATTATATAAAAAAATGATAAAATATTAAAATAAATTAAAAAGTTAAGAAAACTGCATATAAAAGATTTTATTTAAACCTCTTAATATGGGCACTGAAATAAAATGTGCTGCTTTGGCGCTAATACTTCAAAATATGAAGATATGGGGAAATCTTCTTGCTTTTAATTCTACAGTGGATTTGTGTTGAAATGCTGACATGCCTGGCATGTGCACCATCCTGCAGTTGCAGTTTTCCAGCAGGTAGCGGGTCTCGCAGTCGATGCGACAGGCCGTGATGCTGTAGGTGGAGAGAGTATTCAGAGTCCATCGGGGTGGATCTGCAGTTCGCCCACGGCGGAGGGAGATACTGGAGCTACGACAGAAACTTTTTATTACTGGAAGGATAAAGCTGTTCAATATCAAATCACAACACACTAAACCCGAGCCAAGGAGCGCAGCAATCAAAGGACTAACAGCAGAGGACATCAGCGGAAAATAATAAAACCCACAGTGCAATCAGACACTTTCACACTGAAGAAAAGCATGTGGTTTATGAATGCAATATTCCACAGAAAGAAACATGCTGGAAATCAGTGTTAGTTGAAACCTGAAGAAAACCAGAGATACTAACTGACCTGCTGTTGCTAGCTCAAACAAGCTTTAAAAGGAATGCATGTTTTTTATATATATATTTATACATGTTTTAATTCTTTTTTGCAGATAAAAACACTTTTTTTATAATTGTTCAAGTGCACAATAACATGACCAAAACCTGCAGCGACTGCGAATCAGAATTGAGTCAAGAGCTTCTCACAACCAATTGAAAAGAGAAAAGCCTCATTAGAAAGTGATCACACTCTTAGTTAATGACCATAATCAATATGCAAATACATTTTTAAAAAGGTAATCTGGTCCGGGTGCAAGTTCACCAGTAACATTTATTGCACATTATGCACTTCTGATTAAATTTAAGAGCCTTTTAATAAGAATCGAATAAAAATATAATTGGATTTTATATCATTTTGCATATCTAGAGAAGATGATCCTATAATATGTCACATAATATCTGCGTTTATGATGGATTCAGAGGACTTTGATGTTAAAAAGGAAGTAGAAAATGTAGGTCAGTAAATTGAAAGCAAGATTAGAAGCTGTGCTGGTTGCCTTTAGCACTTGATTATTTCAGCTAATTGATCTATTGCTAAGGGTCGATGAATGAAGACATATTGATCTTGGCAGCGAGAGCTGCTTTTGCCTTTGATCCACTGAAGGCTGTAAACGAGAGCTTTTCTTGACCTCCTGCCAATTAGTTCTGCTTAGAAACTCACGAAATTAGTTCTGCTTAGAGTCAGATACTCACGAGGAGTCACGTGACCTCAGCGCACATACAAATAAACACGCTTCCCTGGCTGTGATCAACTCACTAACAAGAACACTATGAGAGGACAGGGAGTGACTCTTAAAATTAAAGATGCAAAACTGAAAATAAAAATAAGTGCACAAATTAACAGACGTTTAAAACGGTTTATAACTATTTGTTTAAATTGTATTGAAACAAAATAAAACAAATGATTTATTTCTTAAACATGTCATTATTATTTCCCACTAGATCTCTACTGTACTTTAGTTTTACTACATAAATTGTACTTAAAAAAAATATTATAATAACTTAAAAATAACTGTTTTCTATTTGAATACATTTATAAATATAATTTATTTCTGTTCTGCAAAAGATGATTATTCCACTCCAATATAGAGTACTCCCTATCTAGAGCACGTACACTATCTAGTGTATCTCCCTGTCTAGTGCAGCATCTAGTGCACTACACTATCTAGTGTACTTCCCTATTAGTGTTCTCCCTATTTAGGGCCCTATAATTTCTGCGATCATGGAATAAAAAGCACACTCTTTTTACAACTAAAATAACAGTAAAGGGTAAAAAAAATTCCCAAAAATTAAAACGGAAAAAACTGAGAATTTGGGGGAAAAAAATGGAATTTGGGAAAAAGTAAAGTGGATTTTACTAGGGCCCTACCTATTCAGAGAGTTGTGATGTTAAAAAGGAAGAGGAAGTAGTAAATGAAATAGATATTTAAAACTGTTTATAAATATTTGTTTAAATTGTACTGAAACAAAAACAAATGATTTTATTTCTTAAAATATGTCATTATTTTTCCCACTAGATCAATCAACTACTTTAGTTTGCTACATAAATTGTAGCAACTAGTAAGGATCGTAATGTCTAGTAATACTTAAAAAAGGTCTGGATATGTAAGAGTGCTGGTCGGGTTCATACCGAATCGAAGGTTTGGGGTCAGTGAGTCTCTCTTCTGCTCACCAAGGCTGCATTTATTTGACCAAAAATTGTGAAATATGATTATAACTTAAAATAACTGTTTTCTATTTTCAATTTATTTCTGGTTATGCAAAAGCTAAATCTTCAGTCGTCATTACTCCATGATGTCACATGATCCTTCAGAAATCATTGTAAAATGAAAAATCACTTTCCACAATATTTTTGTGATTTTTTTGTCAGGATTCTTTAACATAAATTTAAAAAGAATAGCAATTAAAGTATTAATTTCTTTAAAAAAAAAACAAAGTTCTAACTGTACTGTATGTAAAACCTGATATAGTTCTGGACAAGAGTCTGGTTTTCTCCAGGTTTAAAGAGATGTTGGTGTGGATGGATAGGTCAGCTGATATAAGGACATGTGATAAATGCAATACGTTTAGCATTAGGTACCAGTTGCTGCTGACAAGACACAAAAGTTTGAAAACCAGGGGCCACACCAAATCCCAGCTGATCTATGAAGGGCGGCTCATCCTGGCTGTGGATCTGAACTTTGATGCCGGCTTCGGTATGAGGTTTCGTCTGTGAGGAGAGATTAAACAAGATTATATAGAGCAGGTCTGCTGCCTCGAGGCAAAAAATATTATGACTTTATAATGAACTTTATAATTACATTATCCAGAATGCCAATACATGTTTCTTTACTGCTTCTCTGGATGTAAAGTCTCCTCTAGAGCCATTGAAATTACCCAGATTAATAGATTAAAGCATGCAAGTACATCAATTCTGAGCACTGACCGCATGTCATCTACAGCAGATTCAACTGCACTTTGATGTTCGTGACTCTTTTTGGTTTTGTATTTATTTTCTGTGCACGAGTATGCTGAAAAATGGCAGCATGCCACTGTAAATGAACGAGGCAGTAATAGGGCAGGTGTACTCTGTAAAAAACACACCAAGTGGGAGTCCTAACCTTGTTATCTTCAGCATCTAAATGTTCTACCACAAGTTAAATCATTTTGATGCACCCACTTATAGGTAAATTATGCTGATTCCTTTCCATCTGATGTACAACCCATATCTTGTCTCTTTTTAAATATAATTTTTGGACATAGTTGGAACATAACTCTTCCAAGGGACTTAAGTGTATTATATAAAATATGGCAGCATTTCAACCCCAGAGTTATACATACTGTCCTAAGGTTTCATTTAAAGTGCCCTTATTATGCTTTTCTGAATATTACCTTTAATGCAGTGAGTAATATAGCTGTTTGTGCATGACAAATAAAGTTATTGGCTTCCAAAATAAAGAACCGCCAAAATGTGTCATCAGCAATTCCTGTAACAAAACTTTAAAGCATTTAAAAGGCACTTTAAAGCATAATCTCTGCACACTATGTAACTTTCTGTCTGAAACTTTTGAATCAATGCAATTATTGAAGAGGCACTGTGATTTACATTTACATAAATTATGCAAAACACAACACTGATGTATTTTATGTCTAATGTATTGCTTACCCGTGTCACCCAAAACTGGCAAGTACTTCATCCTGTTGAATATCCAGCATGATTTCCAGACCATTCCCCGTCCCCGCCTTTTAAAGTCGTCAACAACGGGTTTCCATCCAGACCAGAGTTGAACGTGTAACATTTCCGATATACGGTGTAAATCTGTGGGAGGATGGTATAAAAAATAAATAAATAAAAAAACACAAAAGAGCAATAATATAATATATGAAATATAGTTTTATGCAAATGTATATACACACACTACCGTTTAAAAGTTTGGGGGCAGTACGTTTTTCAACCTGTTAACTGTCACCTCCCCTTTTTTAAAAGGCATGAAAATGCACATTTCAAACTTAAATGGTTGTAATTCAAGAATGCTTTGGAATATAGACATTGGTCTTGTTTAGAGAAGACATTTGGCAGATTTTTGTAGAAGTGAAATAATTTAAGAATTATAGAAGTTTGAGTTTATGTAAATGTACAATGTAACAATTTAATTATTCATATTTTACATAAAATATATATTTTCAAAACCTGGGCTACTCTAAAACTGCAAAAAAATTAAGCCAAAAAACTGAGCAAGTAGTGTTTAAATTTTAGGTTGATATCTCAAAAAATGAGCTTTCAGTGAGATTTTGATTGAGCGCAGTAACAAACTTTTTCACTAGGGCACAACCAGACTCCATTGCTGCCCATATAAGGGCACCTCCATTTCCATAAGCATTTTGAGTGATATGAACCATTATTTCCACAGATTTTCATACAATTTTAGGAAGCAAAGATCCTATTCAGAAGTAGTATGGGAAGTTTGGCAGATTTTGATATGTACTTCAACCTCTAAGAAAACACTGCCACATCACACATAGTGAATTTATTATATTTTTCCAACTTTTCAGATCTTTTTTTCCAAAATAATTGAATGGATGCAATCTTTTGAACTTTTGGCATGAAAACAAACTGAGGTTTCTACCATTTTTTCAAAATTGTTCATTGCTATTTTAAAATTAAGGTCTAAACACACCTTGTGTATGAAAATATTCTTGTTGCAAATTTGATAAATTATGGCTCCTTGTAATTTATTTTAGAAATGAATCACCAAATATGGAAACTAGAGATTGTAACGCTTTCAAATGATATAGTTTGTCAATTTGACTTAAGGATTTTACTAAGATATTATTGTTTTAAAAATATAGCATCACAACTGTTTTCAACACTGATAATAAGGAATGTTTCTTGTAGCATAAAGTCATCATATTAGAATGATTTCTGAAGGATCATGATGACACTGAGACTGTGAGCTAATGATGCTGAAAATTCAGCTTTAACCACATATATTCAAATTAAATTATAATAAATTTCACAATATTAGGCTACTATTTTATTCCTATACTTTTGATCAAAAATAAATACAATATTGGAGCAGAAAAGGCTTCTGTCAAAAAAAAAATCAAATTTTTGCAATGTAGTAACAATAGTCTTGCAATCGAATCAATAATATGATAAGCTGATTACATGAACTCCTCACATAATCAAAGCAAAAAGAAAGAACGGTTAATGTCGCCACTTTCACAGAAAAGGAAATCCAATTAAACGGACAGCAATTTGAAAGAACAAAGTTCATCCCTTTGCAATAATAGCTGCTGAAATATGAATGGTCTTGGCAGTGTTTTGACAGTGATGAAGCGAGAGACACTGGTCACACAGATGAGTTCAGTCATGGTTTCATGACCCCGCTGTGACACTAATGAGCGAGTAGATCGTTCAGCTCTGAGAGCTTCAACAAGGACTGTCTCACACACGCGGGAAACAAGTTAGACCTTGACAGCACAAAACACTGAAACAAAAAGGTAAAGCTGCATTTCGCTCGTTTCATCCATGTGGGTTCTGAGGCATTTCAACACTAGAATGATAAAAGCGTGATAAATTAAGGGCAAACAGTGTAGCATCTGTTGTACTGAAAGATGATGTATTTAGATTTTTTCAGTTTTAAAGTAATAGTTCACACTAAAATTAAAATAAAGTCAAAATTTACTCTTTAAGCATTGTTCTACGTATTGTGTCTGTCTTTTATTAACCACAATAAAAAAGCTCACAGTAAATAGCAACAAGCATCAAGCTTTTTAAAAAAAAAAATAAGATGCAAAAGTACAGCAATAGAACAAGCAGGTTAGAGTAAATGATGACTTAAGTTTAAACGGAACCATCCCTTTAAAATATGTTCAACTATGCCAGTTAAATTTACACAGATTACTCTAAGTAAGCCATATATATATTTTTGTTATGTCCAAATTAAATAAAAAAATAAAAACTGCAGTACACACTAAACTACTCTTAGCAACTGCATAGCAACACCATGACAACCACCAATAGAATTATAGTAAATGAACACAAATACTCTAAACTATTCAGAACACCTGCAATGCTCTAGAAACCTTCCAAAATCACCATAGCAACTAGCCAACTACATACAAAAACATTAAGCTACTCAGAAGACTGCATAGCAACGCCCTGACAATCTCACAGAACACCTTGGCAACCACATGGCAAACACTACACTATACTCAGAATATCATAACAATTTGGCAACACCTTAAATCAAACACACAGACATGCTAAACAGCTCAAAACATCTTAGCAACTGCATAGCAACACCAGGGCATAGCAACACCTCACAGAGAACCCAGGCAACTGAATACAAAGGTTCTAAAATTATTCAGAAATCCTTAGAAACTGCAGAGCAACACCCCGAACAACTTCCCAAAACACCTTAGCAACACCCTAGAAACCACAAACAAGCATGCTATGCTCTGTGGTTGTCCAGGTGTAACTATGAAGTTCTAATTGATGTTTAGAGCACACAAACAACTGCATAAAACATTCTAAAAAATACTTAGAATTTCTACGCAACTGCATAGCAACTAGGGTTGCAAAGTTTCCAGAAACTTTCCAGGATTTTGGCAAACTTTCCAGGATTTTGGGAAACTTTCCAGGATTTTTCGGAATCTTTCCAGGATTTTAGGAAGTTTCTGGAAATTTACCGGAAATATTCAGCCCCTTTGCAACCCTAATAGCAACAACCTAGCGAACACATTAAACTACTCAGTATACCTTAGCAATTGCATAGCAACACCCTAACACACTATACTGATCAGAACCTTAACAACTGCAACCTTCCAAAACGTACTAGCAACTGCACACACACTAAACTACTTAGAATAACTTGCATAGCAACAGCCTAGCAACCACAAACAAACATGCTTTACTACTCAGAATGCCTTGGCAACTGCAACCTTGCAAAACACCCTAGCAACTGCATAAGCACACTGAATTAAACCTTCCAAAAAGCACTCTGGCTAGATAATGTTAATCTACTCATTTTTGCAATTTCGCAAAAGATTGTACACTTGACCTTTAAAAAAGGACATTCTATCAAGCGAATCAGTCTGACACTATCACACCTACGATCGCTATGTTCCCACATTCTTATCAAGCATCTGAAGAGTGAGATGGTTATGATTATCTCAAAATCTCAATTAAGACAAAAGTGCTTTGAGCTAAAATGAAACGTTTTCGTCAGCATGTCGATGCATCACAGAGGATTTGTGTTTGCCACGCCGAGTTCACGGTTTACCAAAACACATGGAATGAGCACATTGTTTTCCAACAATAGTTGAAGCCTCTCTCTCCTCCCTGTTTCCCAAGTAATTAACTTCATTCATTCCGAAGGGAAGCGCACCGCACCAGGCGAGAACTCATTTAGACTGATGATTCAGAGCTTTGTGCATATGTAATCTGCAAGTGAGCGCAGATTCATGGAAAGCAGTCTTGTTGATTTCACATCAGATTCTAGCCATGCGTACAATTTCATATCCTTAAACACTGGAAGGGTTTTGGGGATTTTAAAAGGTAGATTGGTTTTCTATCTGATAATGAAGAAAAGAGGATCAAGATACTGAGCAATGGAGTTTAGCTGGAGGCAGGTTTCAAGCACATCTGTGCAAAGCACCCTGAGCTTTTTAATAATTCATGCGTCTTCCACACAAGAAATTTGTCAGAGAGCAGTTTCTGTGCCAGTAGATGTTACTGAGATTTTCACCTCAGGGTTTCTGTGAACAGTCCTCGAAACCTACCACACGTTTCTACAAAATAAAGAAAACATAAAAAAAGAGGTAACTTAAAAATGATGACGTCTGATGACAAATGTGGCAGGCAATTTTGTAAATAAATGATTTAAAGTGAACATTTTACATCTAGGGGTGATCAAATGCAAAAAAAAAAAACACTTTTATATGGTGATTGCATTGTGTGGACAACCACCATACAAAAAAAAAATGTTCACTTTTTTATCCTCAAAAGTCTAAACACTTTCAATAATCAAGCCGTTTTGGATTTTCTAAGCAATATGGTGTCATATTGCTCATGCTGCGCCCACAACCACTGACGGACTGTCCTGTATTAGCATATTTCCTCCATCAGCCGTTTGTATTCTTTCAGCTGAGCAGGTTGCCATGCCAGCACTTTATTGCTGCGTCCCAATTCGCATACTATCCATCCTAAATGGTATTCGAAAATGAGAATTAGTGCGCCCCAAATCGTAGTATGTTGCACACTCTAACGACTGATATTGCCAACAACCCATCGCGCGTTGGGACGATGATTCGGTTCGAACTACAAACGCTAATGAAAGTTGTTTGAGAAAAAAAAAAACTACCGAACGAGGTACGCGCGCAGTCTGGCGGTTGTGTAGAGAAGTTAAGATAAAGGGGTTTAAGCGATTAACTATCAGTATCTAATCTGACAAAAACAAATTTATTCAATGTTGGCTACATTATTATATTCCAGATGCATTGTGAACTTTTGTAAAAAAATAAAATAAAAAAATACAACATTTAGCCATTAACTTTTAATTGCATCATTATATTAAAATTGCACAAACATTTAGAGAGTCTTCCGCATGAAAAACCCATGACTGGCAGATGAATTGTGACAACATTTCTCTCCGAACGGTAAGAAATTAAATTGATTGAATGGAGGATTTTAACTGTGATGAGACATGATTGACAGGACTCGATGATTGACACTCTAGAAGTATGTACCTTCTTCACAAAGAGAGTACATACTTTTAGGCACGTGGTATAAGTAGGCGAATTGGACTCAGCATTTGTGTCATGTATACACACACACACACTTTACAAACTTTATGTTAAATGCAATTTATCAATTTGACAGCACTATTATTTTCAAATATATTACCTGCATTTACAGTCAGAAAAGTTAATAAAAAGTCAAAAAAATAGCCAGTAATGAGAATCGGATGAAAACTGCCACTTCAGAGAATAATGGTAATCAATTTCAATGCAAAAGAAAATTCCACTTAAAAAATAAAAAAGCACATAAATCTAATTATTATTTTGTACCCCTTTTTGTGACCTTTTTTCCATGAGATTTAGCCACAACACATTAATGAAGTGGAAATGGTTTTGCGATCTCATCTGACAGACTTGAAGCTGATAAAATAGGATATCCGCTCTCATTTCTAATCCATTTAAACACTTTGCCCTGTGCTTTCCCTGAAGACACAACTAGGCATTATCTAGAAACACAAACCCCCTCAGCTAGATGCTAATTTCAGATAGTCTAATTAATTGCTTTAAGTCAGAGCTTTGATTTATTCACAACTGTGAATTGTTTTACTGGTTTACCCAGAGCAACGGATGTCAAATACAAATGTGGCATCGGTTTAAACTTGCTAGTGTCTGAA
>JAQIUQ010003484.1:202500-415000 GCA_030378365.1 Hybognathus amarus | reverse complement strand
TCAGGATTGAAGAACTATCTGTATTTCTTGTTTAGGTAACATTTTCCAGTGGAGCCTGATATAAATATAGATGAGAGTCGGGTCTCTCAGTAGAGGCTAATTTTCTCCCAGTTACACTGGAGCCACAGTCAATATTTCTCTGTCTAGGGTCATTAAGCCTTGTGGATTAATACATCTTTCAGAGGCAAAACTGCAAGAACTTCAAAAACCAGCCAGTTTTGTGGTGCGTCAAATATGTACTCCCATAAACTAAGATCATTATCTTATTCCTCTGAGCTCAATTTCTAAAATAATAATCAGATGGAAAACATTTTGGTGTGAAACTAATGCTTTCTGACTACCAGTTCATTCCAACTGGAACTATCAGTTCTCAAACATAATTAGATGATGCCATTCGTCCACTAATCACATTAAAAGTGACGTGAATAAATCAAAATAACTCCCAGTTGAAGTGCGCAAAGCAAAGCAAAGTAAGCAAAAGCGTTTTACTTTATTATTCTTCCTACGATCATTGGCAAAAATAATGTCACCTCTTGCATTTTTACAGACGTTGGAATAAATCAAAGTTGTTGCATTTTTCAAATGATTTTCTATATCTGCAGAATTAGAGGGTCTCTCGTTCAAGACTCTAACATCCATTGACTTTTACATGTTTGATTATTAAACATTTAGGCAAATGTTGATTGTGCTTTCAGATACCAATAATTGATTGATTTTACCATTGATACAATTTATTTTAAAAGGGATTGTTCACTTTGAAATTATAATTTTTTTGATGTTTTAGCTTACCTCAAGGGCATCCAAAATATGTAGGTGTGTTTGTTTCCTCAGTAGTTTCAATTTTAATATTTTTTAAGTCAAACCGTTCGTGTCTATCGACCATATAATGGAGGTCTATGGTCACCACCTCAAAGAGCATGTAAATTACGTCCAAATTAAATATGATTTAACCCCTTAACTGTCACTTCGGCAACCTAACTTTACTTCACTATATTACTATTAAATCCTAATCTTCATGACAAACTATATATCGTTGGAAAGGTCTAAGACTCCTAAATAGATATTTTAGGTCTGTTTTTTCTTACAAATTATGAATGAACAGTAATATATGAATTTACGACGAGTGCGCCTCAAAAAAATCGACGTCATTACAGGAGTTTCTGACCTTTGTCACAAAAAGTCAACGCACACACTTTTAATAATTGAAACTTTGGTTTTTAGTGCTAAAAGTTCATAATAAAACATAATTAGTATTTGTCAATAAAAAACAGTAAGGTAATAAGTCCTCTAAAAGTATATATCTATATATAAATATATATTTTTTATTATTATTATATCACATATTTTAGAAGTTATAGTTATAAATTATGTATCATTTGAAAGCTTACAAACTAAATTTTTCCTGTGAAAACCGTTTGAAATTGGACGTTGCGTTACCATAGAAACGGTATTTTTTTATTAGGCCCCTCCCCTTTTGGACATCATCTTTCATAATTTATTATGAAAACCTTTTCTAATCTTGACAAAGCACATATTGTCAGAAAGGTCTGAGTCTCAAGTTTCCATATTTAGTGACAGAAGTGATATTTGGATAGAAATTTATTAATTTGTTATGGCAAAATGCATACAATTAAATTCAATGGCACCTGGTGGCTATTTTTGGTACTACGCCTAAACAAAATCTCATGGGAACTTCAATTTTTGTGATATCAACTTCAAATTTGGAACACAACTTGGTTAGATATATAGCATTCATTTTATAGTAATTTTATAGTATAACATTTTGTAAAATATTTATTTCATATTAAAAAAATATATATTAATAAAGAATATTTGATTTACTGTAGATTATAACTTCCATAACTTTTTCATACTTTAATTTTTTGAAGTGTTTTCACTGCTGATTTTTTCCTTTTAAAACAAGACCAAACGTAGGTCTATATTTAAAAGGATTCTTGAATTACAACCATTTAAGTTTGTATAGTGCATTTTAATGAAAACCAACAGACACAAAGCGCCCGCGCCGTGGTTAAAGAGGCAAAAACTATATCAATACTGTTTGTTTTCTCATAACAAACTGCTCTTTTCGTGTTGTAGGCCATCAGTGTGTACTTACACTTATGAGTCATTAAATCATGTTTAATTTGGACTTCTCTGTGCATGCTCTTTGAGGTGGTGACCATAAACCTCCATTATATGACTGACAGACAAGAACGCTTTGACCTAAAAATATCAAATTTGAAACTACTGCGGAAACACAGACACCTACATCTTTGTTCTTGAGGTAAGCTAAAACATATCAAAAATCAATTTTAAAGTGAACTATCCCTTTAAATGAAATCCACAGAATTCCCAACCAAAATCAGCAAAAAAAAAACAACATCCACAGATAGCATCTTGCATCTGATCATGCTTTAGGTCTTCAAACATGACACCAAATTTAAAGCACGCATCTACAGTAATGGTTAAATAATAAATCATTGGCATTTTTTGAAGTGGCAAGCGATAAATCCAGACCTACTTGTAAATCCCATTGAATACAAACAAAGAGACCTGAAAACAGCAGCCAAAAGTTGGAAGCCTATAAATCTGGAGCATTTTACAGACAAAACTGCTAGAACAGAGATGTAGTCCAAATCTAGTGTGTCAATCTTATTGTTTAGAATATTATTCAAGTATTTTTGGTTCACTGCACTAAGGAAATAAAGCTGTATGAATTACTTGAAAAATATGCCAATATTTTTGGCCATGAGTAATGTGCAAGGATGATTCCCTCTACAACAGCTCAGGGTTAAAAGCCTTGTGTAATTGGTATGCGATGATGGTTCATGAATCAGCGGGTCTTAAATGCCAAATCTTTAACCACTAAACACACCACAGATACACTCCTCCTTAGCGAGGGTCACTGAGAGAGATATGATGATGGCTGAGCAATCATGCAGACAGCTCTAAATATGCCTGGGACCGTTTCTACCTGTTCCGCTGTCGATTCCCATTGCACATCCTGGACATTAATGACAGAACTGAGCAATTACTGCTGGAATACTGCCGAACTGGATCAGGGATTCTGTTACACAGTCTCGGATCACTGGATTATTAAACGAATCATTGTCTAACGCCAAGTGCAAAATTGACATATTTACAGTCTGTAAAAATTGTATAAGATTTACAACCGTTTACTTTAATTATCAAGGAGTATCGGGGAATAAATCACCTGACCAACCTTTACAGATCATCAGTGAATTACAATCTTCATCTGCTTTTAAATGAGTCCCTTTTCTCAGGGTACGATTGTGTTAATGTCCCGAAGGACATCTGCTGGTTCTGTAATGCGTAATTCCATTAAAGCAGCACTGTGAACTTTATATGAGATTTCATTCAATAAAATACACGTGCTTAAGCACTGATTTGAAAACAGAATTTTAATGAGCTCAGAGTGGAGCAATAAGCACTACTGCTGAGTCGCTACAGCAAATTACTGTTTATGTGTATTATAGCTGTAAATATTAATTTTTGAAAAGGGGAAACTAATAGAGTAGGCGTATTCTGTTAGTTTCTCCTTTTTAGAAATTCATAAACCACAGCTACTTATACACAAAAATAACCCTAACTAAATAACTTTAGGATTTAGTTTTTCTTGTCCGAAAATATTTGACAGCAAAACCAATTATGAATTTCAATACTGTTTGTGTTAAGAAGTTTAAAAAAAGATTAAAACAATTTCTAAAGGGACACATTACCCCAAGGATATATATATATATATATATATATATATATATATATATATATATATATATATATATATATATATATATATATATATATATATATATATATATTATATATAAATATAATATATATAATATATATAAATAAATATATATAAATATATATATATATATAAATAAATATATATAAATATATATATATATATATATATATATATATATATATATATAATATAAATATATATATATATATGAAGAGTTCAGATGCAAAAGCCTCTAAATGCCATTTGAAATTTTCTTCTAAAATGACAATTTTTATCAAGCTTGTATATTTAAGTTCAGTAATTTCACTTAAATGACAAATAATAGGTAATCTTCATTGCCATTTAAGTGAAATTACTGAACTTAAATATACAAGCTTGATAAAAATGTTCATTTTAGAAGAAAATTTCAAATGGCACTTAGAGGCTTTTGCATCTGAACTCTTCATATATATATATATATATATATATATATATACACACACACACACACACACACACACACTCTCACACATATTAGCGGTCAATCGATTAAAAAAATTAACTAATTAAATTGTACATTTGTCTTTAACTAATCGCGATTAATCATACCTAACATTAAAATTATTATATTAATTATAATTATGTTTCCATGGAATCTCTTTACTACTATCGAATGAAGCCCAGTATCGCCGATTACAATACAGATAATGATGGAAATGGATTTTCTTCAATTTCTGGGGATTAAATGAGTCATTATATAGCCATTAGAGGCATTATTTTTAACATGTAAAAGGCTTTAAAAAATATAAGAGCTTTTAATTTAAATTAACTTCACATGGTAACACTTTACAATAAGGTTCCATTAGTCAGTTAATGTATTAACTAATATTAACTAACAATGAGCAATACACTTGTTACTTATTAGTCTTTGTAAACATTAATAAAAATAAACTGTTTATTGTTCAGGTTCTTAAGTTAATAGAAACAACTTTTGATTAAATAATGTATTAGCAAATAAATGTTGAGAAAAAAAAAGTTCGTTGTTAGTTCATGTTAACCAATGTAGTTAACAAATGAAAACTTATTGTAAACTGTTACCCATATTTTATGTCACATTTAGCTCTGCGTTTAATATAGCAAGGCTCAACGTGTACGGATATTTTCCTACGATTCTGCATTTTGACCTAAGACTAATGCCAAACCAAAGCAGTTTTACTGAGTGCATCAAACCAGAGATATGAGTGGTTTGACAGAAGCGGTGCTCACATATCAACTGGCGGACTGTACCGCTGCACATCACTAAATCATGTCAAGTATCTGCGGTGAGATGATGAAATCTTAAAATCACATCCCTATTCGTGTGTGAGCTTTACAGGGAGACTCCGGTCAGAGCGGTGAAGTGTGGATCAGAATGATCCGGAGACAGGCAAGGACGACCCGTCCTCTCGTGAAAATGCTCAGATTTAAAATGAAAATGAATGGTCCTAAAACTGGGAATCACAATTGATTTATCTAGATTTACAATGAGCTAAAGGGGGGTGGGAGGTGGACTATTTGTGGCAACTATTGATTTCTGCAAGTGGGATTTATCTGCAATTTTATCAAGGTTTCAAGGTTGTTAAGAGTTTTTAGGGATACTTTTCAACTAGACAACTGATAAACCAGCTGAAAACATATTAACCAGGTTAAGAGACCGGCTTAAACCTTATGCCAGCTTCCCCGCTGAAACAAAACAGCATGATAAATGAGGAAATTTCCATAAGTCAAGTTCACAAATGGATCCTCTTGGCTTGCACATCCTTCCCAATTTATCGAAAAGAGTTCAGACATTTTGGATTTCCTTTGCCAAAGGAGTCAAATTGTTTTTTGAACAAATAACAAGCTTTTTTCCCAAAATACTTTTTATTTTTTTGATCAACTACCCTGCTGTTAAATCCACTTCTTCATAATCCTCACATCTCTATCATCAAACAACTCCAGAAGTCAACTGTGTAGTTTATGTATCTAAAATTCAATCACACATTTGTTAACTGTGTAAAACATTGAATCCCTATGCTAACAGCGCCATCTTGTGGTCAGTCCTCACACAGCACTAGCTGAACTTGTGTGGCAAATGACTGTTACTACTGTACATCAAAATATATTTTATGAAAGCCTCCTTTAAAAAGAATTTACCCCAGAAACATCATAAATTCAAACCAAACAAGTGTGTTCCCCAAACGCTAACTGCTAATAACGGCAACATATTACAATGTTGGTTGCAAACAGTGATCAAAGCAGATCCACATTTTAAAGCTGTTAAAGGCAGAAGTGATGAAGCGACTCAGAAGCCAGCGGAGGAATCAAATGAGCCGCACCGCTGCCTGAATGCTTCTATTCCCCAAACACACAGTCAGCTGGGAGACGAGTGTGTGTGTGTGTGTGTGTGTCAGTAAATAACAGATGCTGTTTTCTTCAAACCCTGGGCCTTGTTCAGTGAATCCCGAATGAGAGAGCAGCACTGAGCAGAAACAGACCTGTTCTGTCACTCACACACCATGAACATCTACCTCAGGTTTAATACTCATGTTCACCCGAAAATGAAAATACTATGTCTTTCCCAATCTGTATGCCTTCATTTCTTCAATGAAATACAAAAGATGACACTGTGAATAATGGAAAGGTAGCTCCTTTAAAGCTAAAAAATAAATAAATAAATAAATAAATAAAGATATCATATAATGCATTGCACAGGAGTCTGTGTGCTCTATGTAAAACCTTCGGAAGCCATAATAAAAATTTAAGTTCACTTAAAATCTTGATATCCACCTTAGTTCTGGTTGGCATGTTAATGAGTTTGTGTAAAACTCAACATATAAATGACATTTACAAACCATTTTGCTTACATAACCTGGCATATTTCTGAGTGCAACGGATATTCAGATAAAATGTTGAGCAAGACTTGCTTTTATTCATAAGAAACTGACTGGGCCGTTCAAATTGGGCGTTACATACTAGAATTTACAAAAATGCATGTGTGATGTTTGTATTTGTTACAAAAATGTACAAAAAGAATTTACTTTTAAGAAAAGTAGGGGATTGTAATATCACACAAGAACAAAACAAACATTTGTAAAATTTTGAATTATTTAAAGTCACAATACTGGTCATTTATGAGGCATAAAACTAAATAACTATAAAAAATAGCAAAAATCATAAAGACATATATTTTATTTAAATAAACCAAAAATAAATAAATAAATAAATAAATATGCATTATCCAAAATATTTTCATGTCACACAAATTAAACATTTATTGTAATTTTTAGTGTGGGCATTAAAGTTGCAAAACTGGCATATATTATGAGACATAATAAATAAATATATACCATATTAATGAAAAAGTAAATGTATTAGACTTATATAAATTAAAAAAAAACATTAATTTTATAAATTATATATATATATATATATATATATATATATAAATAATATATATATATTTATTAATTTTATATATATATATATATGTATATATATATATATATATATATATATATATATATATATATATATATATATATATATATATATATATATATATAAAATGTAATATTTTATGCAAGAGTAAATGCACTTTGCATAAAATGAAAAATCTCATTAGTCTTGTCAAAACATGATGTTTCAGCTTTTTTATCCCATATTGACTTCCACTAAGTGCTTCACTGTAAATATGATTCAAATAGGTCACGAGTCAAAAATATTTCCTGTGGTTCCCAAATGTTCAAGAAAGAGTGTATTGAAACGCTAAAGACCCCTTTAACGTGATTCGTAATCGTTGGCAAGTTGTGAAGTCGGCATATCATTCCATTGCTGTCAGTGCCAGACCATAACACAACAAATGCTCAAAAGGCCCATGATTCGAAGATATCGCTCGAGAAAGAGCTATTGATCAAATCAGACACTCGTCCATCGAATCAGACAGACCACAGCTGAGCCTCGGCGTATTAATTTCACATCGCGACACAGATGCTGATGTGACCTCATCTGGAATGACCATCAGCAGACCATTACCTCCACAGCAGGGTTGCATTAACATCCCAGGTTGCATTGCATCAGAAACAAATTAAACATTATTACAGTAGGTGAGAACATAATGGCCAAATGTTTAACCCAGGAGTATTAATCACAATCTAAATTAATTATAGATACTTTCAAAGAGATTTCAATGCGTGTTCATGCATTTACTGGTTAGGTTTTCACACCACAGAAAGTATAAGAGTATATGAGAGTATATAAGATTTTAATCAGCCGTACAAACGGGGAAATCTTGGTTTACACTGAAGTGGTAAGAAAATCCTGGAGTGATGATGGAGGGTCCTGGGCGGACTGAGATGTGTGCTATAGTTACAGCATTATGGGAAACAGAAGCCTTGCACATAGGAACGTAATACGAGACACAAGGTCACACTGTTTGAAACTGATGGAAAGGCTGTAAGGCCTCATTTGTTATTCAGGAAAAAAAAACAAATATAGAAAAAAAAGAAGGCGAGATTGTGCCCTCTAATGTGATAAAAACCTCCAGAAAGATCTTCTCAGATGTTTTGGGACTTTTCCCCGGGTTTGTGACATGGCTGTCTGATGGATGGATTTATTTCCTGATGATGCGGAGATATTTCCTGTGTATTTTTCACTACAGTGTAACAATTTGATGCTATTTTAGGTTCACAGTGAAAGGAATCCATCATAATGATCCAGTGATTTATAACGCAACTTTTGAAATATACCATTAATAAAATAAACACTCTCTGACAATTTAACAAATGGGTAATAAACTGTCAGTGGCAAACCCTGAAACACAGTGTTCAATTTTAAATTAGGACGATCAATCAAGTCAAGAGGAAGCGTTTGACACTGATCCGCAACTCCAATCTTTCCATATTTAGTTTGCAAAAATCTGAATATATATATATATATATATATATATAATATTATAAAATGTATAAATAAATAAAAAAATTACATATTATGGGTGTAACGATACTCTCGTGTCACAATTCCGATAAATCACGTTACTGAACTCATGATACGTTATTGCGATAATCCATCTGGTAAAAGGTTAACAAAAAAAATGTACTGTTGATTAAAATGCTAAATTTGATATTACATTGTGGCTTTAAATGAATAGGCTTGGACTTGGTGCTTGTAACCCAAGGACAGTGGTGACACCAGAATAACATTATTCATGATTTTGAAGCTGAAAATGCAGAATTGTTTTAGACAAATATGGTGCTAGATATAATTAAAATAAATGTCAGGTAGCGTTTGACATTTGGACCCACAAATATTCCCCATTGCATTATTATACATTATAATCAACATTATATATTGTAGTTTAATGTAGTATCTGACACTAAAACTATGTATTGTTGCATTTTTGATTGCAATATACTGTATAGTAGCACGATATATTGTTACACTCCTATATACAGTGTGTGTATATATATATATATATATATTTGGCTGGGCAACAATTAATCGTGATTAATCGCATTCAAAACAAAAGCTTGTGTTTACATAATATATGTGTGTGTTGTGCGTATGATTATTTTGTATATAAAAAATGTACACACATGCATGTATATATTAAAGAAAAACCTGTTATCAATATTTAAAATATTTATATTTAATATAAATTATGTACAAATTTATATCAAGTATATACATGCAAAAATGTCTTAAATATATACATGCATGTTTGTGCATTTATATATACAAAATAATCACACACACATTATGTAAACACAAACTTTTATTTTGGATACGATTAATCGTGATTAATCGTTGCCCAGCCCTATATATATATATATATATATATATATATATATATATATGTTTTAATTATATATTTAAGCAACAATATATATTCTAATTAATACATGTTGCTTAAATATATAATTAAAACAGTCATTATCCAAAATACATAAACAAATAAACATGTACATTAAATAAAACATAAAACAAATATATATATTATACATAATTTTTTTTTTTTAATCGAATAATGTTTGAACGTTTTATGTATTTAAATGTACATGTTTATTCAGAATATATGACACTACCTTCATCTTGATATCTTATTACATTGCCAATATTGCATTTAAGGACACCTTGCGAGCCATTTCTCATTGAGATGGAACCTAATACAGCAAATAACAAAGCTCTATTAGAGGAGCATCATCTCTGGTCAGTCTAATAAAGGTGGCTTCCCTGATGCTCTTTGGCTTTAAAGAAGAATTAAAAGAATATGTCCACTGGAGGCCATTTAAGAGTATAATTGAGTTCAGTAAAAGACCTTAGCCTGGGAAATTAGATGCTTTTGGTTTTGTTTCTGTTTAGAGCGATTCAGACTCAGACGAGCTCATTAGTGTGGGCAGCTGTTGGGTGTGTGACTAAGATGGAAAGGAAAGGGACTCAGTACATTCTGCTTCTGCTCGCTCCATCTCTCCCTGCAGCACTAAATCAATGCCACAAGCCCACATCCATACATTTCATTCCCAAATCACTCACAGAGCTCACCATCTCATCTCACTCCATGTTTCTCAATCGGAACCGCAAACACATCTTTACACCCTTCTCATGCCATAATACTCCAGAGTCACTGCTACGACCCATCATCATTGGATCTGATCTGACATGCCTTCATTTCAAAACAAGCTCATGCAGGACCACATGCTCAGTGTTGAAGGTAACTCATTACAAGTAACTTATAAGATTACTTTTCAAGTAACTAGTAAAGTAACGCAATACTTTTTCAATTTACAACAAAATATCTATTACTTTTTCAAATAAGTAACGCTACTTACGTTACTTTTTCACATTTATTGACTGACCGCTCTCCTGTCTATGTTGAGAGAAATAAAGTGAGGTGTTGTTGTGTGCGCTGTGTAAACATGATGGTTATTTTAGTTCTAGACTAAATGTGGACATGCATTTACTTATCTCACTTCTTCGAAAACATTCAGCATTCCTCAAAATGAATAAAAATGGCAAAATGCAATTTCAAAAGGTTTGTTTGAGCTGCGCCCTCTACTGTACTGGCGTATAAGTGCATTTACTTCAGTCTGAGGCTTATGCATTTCACTTTTGGTGTGAAAGGGCCTTCACGTTTGCCAAAAATAGACATTTTTTGTTGTTATTGGTGAGGAAAAAGTATATAGGTGAGGAAAAGGAAAAACGCAAATGAAATTTAACACATTACTTTTCATAAAAAATTTGCATTTGTTTTGGGAGTAGGGCAATATTGTAATGCATTATTTTTTAAAGTAACTTTCACCAACACTGCACATGCTATATCATTTCCATCTGCTTTTGATTCACAAGAGACAAACACAATTTTTCTTTGATTCTAAAAATTAAACACGATAATTTCTAAATTCATGTGTTTAGCCCTGTTGATTTTTTTATACAATCAAACTAAATTAAACAGTTCTAATTTAATTGTATACATGCATTTTAATTTTACTGTATTTTTAAACAAATATATTTTGTTTGTTTTAAATATTTTGCACAATACGACACATTAATAATGTAAACAGGGACTTATTAGGGAATATTTTAGCATATGTACGCAAAAGTCACATTTCCAGTATATGCACGTCGCGTTTTATAAATAATAAACGTATTTGAATTAATATAGGTGATAACACGTTTTATATAAAAAATACTCATACTTTCAAACTAATAGAAGCACACATTGTTTCATAAATTCAGTCCTGTAGTTGCTGTATGCAGCAATCCTTTTATACAATTAATTAAAATGAACATGTTCAACAGCCATAATTTTGATATCATGTAAAAGAAAATAATTTTGGCTTAAGAAATATTATACATTTATTTACTGCTACTTTTTAATCAATTAAATGAGTCCTTGCTGTATACAGTTTTTTAAATATTACTTAACCCCCAAACTTTTTAAAAGTATTTTCAACATTGATAATATGTTTCTTTAAATTAGCATATTAGAATGATTCCTGAAGGATCATGTGACACTGAGGACTGGAGTAATGATGCTGAAAGCTAATCTTTGATCACAGGAATAAATAACATTTAAACATATATTCAAACAGAAAACATTTTAAATTGTAATAATATTTAATATTACTGTTTTATTGTATTTTCAAATGAATGCAGCCTTGGTGAGCAGAGGAGACTTCTTATTTTTAAAAACATGAAGATATGTAACACCATAAAAACGATAAATAACACCATGAAATTAGCTTTGTACATGTGCAAAACATCAGTACATCCCTGACTGTGGAATTGCCATGATAGCATGTTCTGAAATCTCTTTAATAACATGGTACTTCTTTGTTTTTGTTTGTCCTGCAAGATGACTCTAGTGCCTGAGGAGACCAGAGTATCTAATGCTATTACGAAGCAAAGCATGCTATCCCATTATTAGGCAGCTAGTGTGATGTGGCTGTAAAACAGCTTATGTGTCAGATGCACTGCACAGTCACACTGTTTTCCTTGCAAAATTACCCTGGAGTGTCCAGAACGTAAGCCATAATACTCTTTCCGCTGTTGCCTTGGGTACGCTAAGTTGGCAGGGAGCTAATATTCTGAGCCGCTCTTAACTGACTAACTCATTTACACATTATACAAACAAAAGAATCCTCTTGGGCATGAAAGTTCCCGCCGCTGAAGTAAGTATTCACACCAACACGATCTACAATGGCAAACCTTATTTTAACCTACTACTTCTAACTATAATGCTCAGTTTTTGATGCTATATTTAGTAGGGGTGGGGGAAAAAATCGATTCTCGATGCATCGCGATGCGGACGTGGACGATCCTGAATCGATTCACAAATATCCCAAAATCGATTTTCCAAAAAAAAAAAAAAAAAAAAAATTATATATATATTTATAAAAACGTAATATTGACGGAACGCAAAAGACGGAAGTGCAGTGACCGGACCGTCTGACGCGTGCACATAACAGAGACGCAATGGCGCGCAAGGTCCAAACACCCTCCTTGTTAGGTTAAAAGCTGACGTGTGGAAATATTTTGGCTCCTGAAGTTGAAGGGGAAAGGAACTGGGCAAGAGCCACGCTAGTTGTAAGCTTTGTAGAATAAAACTCACGACGGAAACACGACAAATATGACAAGCCATATGGACGCGTTTCCAGCCAGAGGAGGAAAAACATTCGGCTGTACTCGGTCATTATAATATTAATTTACTACAAGTAAGTTAAAGTTATGCTCCTAGTTCAGGCACACGTTTATTTTCCTGTTGGTTCTTTGGAATGCTAATAAAATATATTGTACGTTAATTTTTTATGGGTCATTACTTTGTACATTTAAAGGAAAGTATTTATAGTCACACACACAAAAGATTCAGATAATCGATTTGTAACATTGTAAATGTCTTCACTGTAACTTTTGATCAACTTAATTTAATTTATCCTTGATGAATAAAAGTATAGATTTCTTTTTCTTTCTCCCAAAAAATGTAAGAAAAATTCTTACCAACTCCAAACTTTTAAACTGTATTATTTAATGTTACAAAAGCTTTATATTTCAGATAAATGCTGTTCTTTTGAATTTCTGGTTGATTCTCTGGAATCGGGTGCCCTTCAAGCCCCACAAACTTGCTTTAAAGATTTTCAATTGAAGGAAATCACAAAATGCATTTTAATGCTGTCAATTAATAGAACCAGACCTGTGCCTTTGCATTATAATGCAACACAATTGTTCAAAAAATGATTTAAAGATAATGGTTTGCTTAAGTAGTAGACAACAAGCATGTTTGCATGTCTTCACTAACCATCATTACATTTTCATTGAATTTCAAACAAATAAAAAGTGCAATTAATACCAAAATGATGTTGCTGCTAATATAATCATATGTTGGTCTAGTGTATTTTTGTTTACTGTTGTAAAATGGAAAATCAATAATCGCTAATCGAGAATCGTTAATAATCGAAAATCGACTGTAATTCGAATCGGCACTTCAATAATCGTAATCAGAATCGAATCGGGAAATCAGACAGATTAACCACCCTAATATTTAGCCTAAAGCTGCAGTTTGTAGGTTTTCCTCTTTGTCGCCATCTCTGTTCGAAATCTGCAACTGCAGTCATTCACGGAATTATTAACTTTACGTGGGTTGTGCCTCGGCATGGCACAGTGTGGATGAACACAATGTTTTGAGGAGAATGTGCGGCTCTCAGTCACCGCGCCGGTGTTGATGCTGTCATTCTGAATCACAGATTCTACTTTTTGGAAATATCCCTGGAAAATTACTGGAATTTTCACATGAAAATGTCATCTTAACAAGTAACATCCACTTTTGTTCAGACCAACTAAGAATAAAAAAGCAAATTATTAATGTTAACAACATCAGCATTGCGTTACTACATTTAATGTACATAAAATCGACCAATAACAAAACACAACCATCCAAACAATTCTCAATGGACAAAATAAAGTCCCAGCCTACATTTGTTTCAGCCCTACGGGTTGCTTCTAATATCTTTTGAAGAAGTCTTTTTTTCTTTTCAAAATTTTTTCTTGTTTGAGAAGCCGTTTCACTCAGACATGTTACAATAGGGAAGAAAAGATATCGCAACTTCCGATTCATGCCTACTTCAAGGTTGTAAAATAAATATGATCATGTTCACAATCATGGCAAATTACAAGCATACAACAAAATACAATTTTCCTGATTCTAGTATCTTTAATTATCTGAGCCCTGTCACGAAAACATTGAGACAACCTTCTTGTTTGCTGCATTGATCAGGCGCACCATATACTGAATACTGAAAGATAATCCTGTAGTGAGAAACTGCACACTTCACTGCTAGATGAAAGGCATTATGTAGACATGTCGACTGCCAACAAAACAATTAGTCTCAGGTCTGGACAGCAGCTTGAGAGACAATTTCATCATGACACAAGTCTGACTTAGACGATCAATGTGGCTGTGCCAGCGTCTCTGTAAAGTAATAGAAACCAGCCACTTTACGCGAGGCATCAAATACAAACACTTCTAAAATAATCTGGTGCAGAAGCTCTGAAGTAAATGACTTTTGGGGATTGTTTTACACAAGCCTTATCAGATCATCGACTGCTTTATCGATTGCTTTTGTTGCATTTTATTTGAGTTTCTGAGGTAATGAAATGTTCAAGCATGCATTACTATTGGTTGTGTGCTAAAAAGTACAAAACATTGCATTCAATTCGTTACGTTCCTGCTTGTTATTGTGTACTCGGCTCTCTTAATGCATCAATTAAAAGTGTATCATGAGCTGAAACAACTCAACAGCATTAGCGGCTAACTGATATATTTCTTGCTAATGATCCCTGCCAGACTATCAGACCACCGTGCCTAAGGCTTGGGAAACATATGCACTCGATGAAGGCATTCATGCATATTTAATCAAATCTCTCTAAACTTAGAGCTGACTACGCAGCTTGAATTACCGATATTCAGCTGAAATCGAAAGTCTAGTGATAGCGAGGATGTGACAAATCCATCATATCACCAGACCCATCAGCAGAAGCTTAGGATCTTGACGTCAGTGTCGTCCTGAACATGGCGTATATAAAAGCAGGCCTTCTTCTGTGACTTCTTTTATGATGGATAAAGATATGGATATGACGCACAGACACTTGATCAGTGCAAAAGGACAGATTCTTTTAGAGCAACAGACCCTGTGCACGGCTCCACTTTCATTACTCAAATCAATGGGCCATAACATTGAAATGCAATCCTTTTTTCTTCAGGCTTTGACAGCCATTTGCTGGCGGACTTAGTTGTTTTTTAGCACAAATTCCTTCAACAGAGAGGAAATGTAAAGGTCACATGAACACACTTTCTAATTTCCAGAGGGTTCACATTTTTGGTGATATTTAAAGCAAGTGGAAAGTGGTATATCAGAGGTAGCCTTAAAAATCGATCGATAATGATGACCCTCTCTTGTTTTAATTAAACTACAATCAAGATTAGCCTCCAAATTTGGAATAACCCATTTGCCGCTCAACGGTCTAATTGGTTTGTCTTTATTTGATGTTTAGACATCCTCAGGAAATGACTAGGGATGCACTGAAATTATTTTATTTATAATTATTTAATGGTCGGTCTTGGCTTTTTTTTTCATTTGCTGGTATTGATTACCAATATTGGATAATTCAACACACAAACATAATCAAAGATAAATAATATGCATTTCTCAAGCCAAAAATATAAGAAACGCATACACTAAAAAAGTACATATTTTATCAAATCAACTAAGAAAACTATATAATAAAATAATATTTTAAGTTTCTGTTGATTAAACCAATCTCCTTCATTGTATTACCTTAATGACCTCAAAATTTTAAGACAAAGTAACTTACTTTAAGTTGAACCAACAATATTTGTGTATATGTATATTTATATATAATGCATATACAAAACATATAGAAACCAATATCAAAAGTAACTTAAAAAAATTAAATAAATCAAGTGAATTTATTTTAGACATTACAACATTACAATGTTATTTGTGTGGCAACTGGATACTAATTTTGAGATGTGCTAAAGAGTAAGATTGTAAACTTAAAAGTAAAAATACACATTAAAATATCCAATAAAGACCAATAACTAAAAGCCAATAACACTGGTTCTGATTCATGCAGTATGTGCATCCCTAGAAATTTCCATCGCAAAGCGATCACCTTAATCAAAAGTGGTTCAAATGCCTAAAAACTCTCCATTCAGTGGCTCTCGGTCCACCTTTACTCACATAGTGAAGTTCTCCGCACCGCAGTCCTTCCCACGATACTTGCAGTCCAGCAGCATTTCATCAATGCTGTGGCTGGTCCTCTGTACAAACTCCAGCATGTTGAAGGTCTTGCTGGGAAAGAACTTGCTGTCGTCCGGCGGCTGTCCCAGGGCGGCCATAAAGTCATCAAAGTCACTTTGCTCCACTCCGAGCAATCCCGCCATCCAGAAGAGATCATTGCGGATCATTTTGGAGCGTCTGAAGCTGTTATAGTTGCAGAGAGTGATGGCTGGAAAGTACATGACGGGACTGTCCATTTCATCCAGGATGGTGACGTGAGGGATAGCTGAGGTAGTCCATCACGGCTCCGGCCACCTGGTAGAGGAAGATGGACAGCGAGGAGAGGAACGCAGCTGCCCAGAGTAGACGTCTAAAGGTGACTCCTCCAGGCAGGAAGATGTGGCTCAGCCCATGAAGGGTGCAGTTGGCCCCGAAAACCGTGATGTCTGATGGCCGGGGCTGCTCGTCCTCTTCAGCGGAACCCATCGCAAATAAACTAAGCGGTGATCTAACAAATTAAAATCTAGCCTCTACGAAGTCTGGATTGTTTCAAAGTGAAGCTGGTGCCGTCTAAGCGGGCTCTAGGTCTTAACACCCTCGTCCATGTGGGGAGGTTCGGAAACATGAGACGACTGTTATGATGCTGACAGCGGTTTCCGTTTTGTGCATTCTTGGAGGGCAAAGAGGACCAAAGATTGGGTTTCGTTGGGATGAAACTCAGTCCCTTAATAGATAAAGGATGAGGAGAAGCCCATGAGAAACCATAGAAATAAATCAATAATGAATCTAATAGCAGGCAAAGGAATCTCAGGCTATTGGTCTTTAGGTAAATAGTGATTAAACTTTTAAACCATTAAACCTCACCTCACAATATTTGTGCTACAGACACCTCAATTTGAGCAGTTTGTGTGCCGTTACTTCTCAGAAGACTAACACCGAAGCATGGACCGAGACCAGAATAATCACAGAGACTCTGGGTGGGATCTTTTGACATGAGCCAGTAAGTAACCACCAACCACCCAAAACATTTGGAAAACACATATAGCAATGTGCTAAAAATCCCCCAGAAGACCACAGGAACCGTATAACAAAGGCAATCATCCAGAGCACCCTAAAATGCAATTTTCAGCATCATTACTCCAATCTAATGTCACATGATCCTTCAGAAATCATTCTAATATGCGGTTTTGCTGCTCAAGAAAAATAGAAAGTAATACAGTATATATTACTTTTTACTATTTTAATGCGCCCTTGCATAAAATTGGCAGTTATGAACACGGCTAACCAAATGAGAGCCCTGTGATCTCAAACAAAAACGCAGATTATTAAACATGTGAAGTATTAACCATAAGAGGAATAATTTGGCATTAAGGAACAGAGAAAAACATTGTGTTGCGTGACCCAAAATGGACAGATGCAAGCTCAGTGTGTTCAAAATAGAGCCAGACCGATTTATCGGCAAGCCAATATTATCGGCCGATATTAGGCATTTTTTCAAATATCGGTATCGGCAGTTATAATGGCCGATAAATTAATATTTCAAAAATAAAATAAAAACGGACGAACACGCTTCAACCATGTCATGAGTGTAAAATTTGTCCACCAGTGGGCACTCTACACCGTCCCTGTTGACAACGCGCCACACATCCTGCGCAATTAAAAGTTAGCTTTTCTTTTACACGGTGTGTGAAATCCAACGACGCCAAGTGTGCGTTGCAGACTGTAATGGATTTTGAATTGCGGAATAGTAGGTTATAAAAGGCAGGCAACAACTGATGATTGAAAATGGTTTGATGTAGCTTGATGGAAAGAATTTAAAAAGTGCAGGTAAAGGGATAAGCAAGCAGACATTGCAATTATAAGGTAGCTTATAAGGCAATGTAGGGACTGTTTATTATTTTATTCATCAGAACTTTAATATATTTTGATGCTCCTCTGTTCTGTTGTGACAAAATAAAAAAGAAACAAGTTTCTCTTTAAAATGCATTATATTATTTTAGTTAAAACTCATAAATAACTAATATTGGGGAAATCGGTTAATGTTTATGAAAATAAATAAATAGACAAATAAATAATCGGCCGATATATCGGAATATCGGATTTTAAAACCAACAAATATTTGTATCGGTATCAGCCTTCAAAATCCTTTATCGGTCAGGCTCTAGTTCAAAATTATACCTCATCAATCGATCAATCAATCAATCAATCAATCAATCAATCAATCAATCAATGTTGTATATGGGATCTTTTGTGTTCCACAGAAGAAAGTAACTCATACATGTGGGTGAGTAAATGAAAAAGTGTTCATTTTTTGAAAGAATTATCCCTTTAAATACTTTCTAAATAATGACTTTAAGCAAGTAAACATTCCAAATGGATTGTTTTAGCACTTTTTAGCAAACAGTAGATTGTTTAAAGTTTCATTGATCCCAAATTACTATCTATCCATTTACTTATCAAGCTATTTATTGTCTTCTGTCTCTTATGCATCTATCGATCTTCCTGGATAGCCAGATACACAAACACACACAATTTCACAGGAGGAAAAAAAAAAGGACTAGGAGGAAAACGAATCACTCCAGCCATGTGCGTTCAGCAATTAATCTGCCTCGCGCCGTTCGGTCACTGCAATTCTGAAATCAGTGGAGCACAGCAGACTCTCATAATGCAGCCTCCAATCTGAAGCCTTAACACACCGCTTCCTCCACATCAGCATTTCAGCGTACGAGGGCCCAAACGAGACTTCACCTCCTTTCAACATCCAGAGAACTGCATTCACACGTGTTCAGATTACTGATCTCAGCCTGCACACGCTTTCATATCCCGAGCCCCGTTTCCCAGACATGCAGGAAATATCAATGTTATTATATGAAGACTGCCAAATCCACTTAGCTCCTATAAAAGGGAAGTCTTAAAACGGCGGAGAATGGAGGAGCCACGCAGGACTGAAAATCCATCAGCCGACAGACAAGCTCAAAATGAGGATGGCTTTAAATTTAAAGCATTAGATTATGTAATAAATGACGTGAACGGCAGTATACCGCTATACAAATCAATAAGACTCTAGGTGTTAAGTATCATCAAATCCAATGATTTGCTGCTTTAAAATGTGGCATTTGGCATATCATACGGGTGTTCAATACTGCCTCCTGCTGGTAATTTTCCCTGCAGAGTCAAGTATTTCTTTTAATAAGAGCACAATGGGCCATCTTCAACAGCATGAACCAGACCTTTCAAACACTGACCTGAATGTAAAATGTGACACACAATTAAAACAGCCCCAAAAAAGCGTTGGGTCAGTGTCTGCGTGAGCCACACAACATGTTTGAATGTCACTGCATTAGATAATAATGTTGCACATGATGTTGGAGCATTATGTTATCATGCTGCATAGGTTATGTGGAATGTGTCATCTGTGCAATTTATAGGCCATGTGGGGAGCTGTGCATTATGTCATTTGTGCAATATGTATTTTATGTATTTTGCAATATGGGAGCTGTTATTAATAACGGTTGTAATATATATTTTTTAATATTATTTACGTACAGTATGGTACCTGTCTTTAACGTATTATAGAGCATGTTTTGTGAGAGAATGTGTTGAGAGATGATTATTCTTAGAATTTTGCTGAATTTGTTTCCACTAAAAAAACAGTACAGTTTTAAACATAATTGTTTAAAATCATTGACGCCTAAAAATTGTGATACGATTTGCTTGTAACGAGTGCTTATGTTATATTTCAATAAAATAAATGCCACTTTGTTTGATATTTCCAAAGTTCCCAAACATTTTGACCAGTAAATTTCCATAAAATTTCTAGTTGACTGTGATGACCGGCTGACAGTTTTTGTTTTTCTTTTTTGATTCATACTGATTCACAAATGAATCATTCAGAGTGACCATTTGACAATTCATTAAAAAAAGAACATGACAATTCACTCACAAATTGCACATCATTGTGAGTTACAAGCAGTTTTTACTCTTTTTAAACATCATGTACAGTAGCAGATGAAATATCTTAGTTGGAACAGATCATAAATAGCTAATTTTATATTCCACAACAAAATGTTCCATGCCTTTTCCCATAATTTTTAAATATTCAGCCAATAAACATACAATACACACACTACACATACAGTTTTTGTGACAATAGGAACATTGTATTTTACGTAATTCACTGTCATTCATGCTTGAAGTGCATCATTTTATGTTATTTATGCACACTACTGTTTATTTTTGAGGGTTGATCTCTTTCTTTTAAGTCTCTTATGCTCACAAAGGATGCATGCATTTACAGTAAATTTCTAATATACTGATTTGTTGCTCAAGAAATATTTTTTATTATTATTAATAACTAAAAACAGTTATATATTATTATAATATTATTATTAAAAAAATTGTGCCGCTTAACATTTTTTTTGGAAACTGTAATTCGCTTTTTTCAGGATTATTTGAAGAATAGAAAGTTCAAAAGAGTTCTTTCAAAAGTTCCTCTGAAGTGTTTTAAATGTCTTTACTGTCACCTTTCATTACTGTAATACGTCCCTGCTGAATAAAAATATTGATTTCTTTTTTTTACTTCCAGACCTCAACCTTTTAAACAGTGCTGTATTATATATGTAGAGCCATACTTAATTCAACAGAACAATTTGCATTCTGTTAAAATGTTATTACTTGCTATGCTATTATCCATCCTGCAGGTAGTAATTTATAAGAAACAAGGACACAAAAGGACACATGTGAATTCTTTCCAAGCAGAAAAATTAATTAGCATTTGAAAGGGGAAAGGTGACTTTTCCAGTCCCTGAGGTTACTTTATGAAGAGCCATTCTGTGGGAATGAACAGAGCTAATGAATCTGCCTTCTGTGTGAAGTCGTCTTATCAAAGACATTTGTGGGGAAAGCGAGATTGCTGTCCTTTAATGAGAATGTAGAAACAGAGGGCCGGATTTGGGACACTTGTGCTCGCTTTGATGTCTACAATGAATAGCACAGCCTTTCTAAATGGAAATCAAACATGTTTTAACTCATTTCATCCACAAATTAAGCACTTATAAGACCAAAAAATGGAAATTCTCACGCTAATGCCATTTCAAACCTGCACACTGTTATTTGTTTTCCTTGAAACGCATACAATTTCAGAGCTTTAGCAAAGGTGAAGAGTATCAGTCTAAAAATTAGAGCCAGACAGATATATCGGCAGGCTGATATTATCGGCCAGATATTGGGCATTTCTTTTTAAAATGCATTATCATATTATTTTAGTTAAAACTCATAATTAACTACAAATAACTAATGTTAGGGAAATCTGTTAATGTTTTGTTGCACGTTTCTGGAAAAAAAGTAAAAAAAAAAATAATAATAATAATCGACCAATATATCGGAAAATCGGATTTTAAGATTTTAAAACCAAAAAATATTTGTATCGGTATCGGCCATCAAAATCTTTTATCGTTTGGGTTACACTTTAATCGTTTGGTTACACTTTAAAAGTGGAGAAAGCAATTTCTGAAAACGCTGATGAAAATTTAAATCAACACCTAAACCAACTATTTTGTAATGGCCATTCTGCATGTGTGCTTGTTTGTACATAATCCTCACTGTGTAAATAGGACAAAAAACAAAAGTGGATCTGACCAAGCATCAAAACACTCTTGTAGCCAATCAGCAGTAGGGGGCGTTTCCACTCATGATGGGGGAGGAGCAAGAGTGTTTGAAGTAAGTGAGTAAATTTGAAGAAATACTGTAGAAAAAGAGATGGTTGTGATATTACCAAAAAGGTAAAGGTCAGATGAATATAATTGGAGGAAGAAAGGTCACGACATGGCAAAAGCTTTAAGCGTTAATATTGAAAAAAAATAAAATAAAATTCAAGTGCTGGAGGTTGCTTTATGTCTGCCCGATACACAAGTAACATTGGTTTTTGTCATGTTTCACAGAGCAAAGATATGCTGTTGTTGAATTACAGCTGATTCATCCATACTTGCGAGAGTTGTGTGACGCACTAGCGGTTAGTGGTTTTCTGTGTTGCATATTTTGGGAGCGTAGCAAAGAAGGGAGAGGCGTGTTTGTTTGAGTGTCGAGTTCAAATATTAACAGAGTTTCTCACCTAAGAAAGGTTCTATATAGAACCTTAAAGGGTTCTGTCAGGCGCCTCATACAGAACCGTTTAGGGGTTCCCGCCACTATATGGATTTAAATTTAATAAATGCATTCATTGCATTCAAAAATTCATTTTTAATTTAAATAATATATATATATATATATATATATATATATATATATATAATATTTATTTATTTATGTAGCTTATAAACATACTTTAACTCCAGAAAAATTGCTAAACAAAGTATTAAGACATTTGTCCTTATATAGAATAATTTTTGGCATGAATGGTTCTTGAACCCTACAAAAAATTGAACCCTACACTGTAAAAGATATAAATGCAACCTTTCAAATTGTTTAACAGTAAGTTTCCTTACTATAAATGGCGATCTAACCTTACATTAAATGTAATTTTAACAGTAAAATACTCCGTTTTTGTGAGAGAAAAAGAACAAGTCATTGTATGTGAAAAAAAATTAAATACATATTCCCAGAATTCTGTATGTGACATCACATTCAATGTAATTTTGTTGAAATCTTACTTTATTTTTTTCATTCAGTTATGTACATTAGGGTTTTATACATCTAATGTGGTTAAATTACTGTTTATTGCATGTGTTTTACCATGATGGTGTTTCGTGTTTTATGTAAATGACTGAAATGTGCACCTTCTGAATAATATAATATTATCTGAATAATAATATTTACCTTCAGCTTGTGAAAAGGCTGCTTTGCTTCATCACGTGACTTTCTCATCCCATATGTTTTCAGTGTTTTGCATAAATACAAAACAGATATTAGTATAGGTTGGCATATTAACATTATATTAGTTAATGAAATATGGGTTTTACTGCATATTTAGGTTAAATATGTAAAACCTAAAATGTTGCTACTGTATTTTTTTACTGTAAATTTCTGGCAACCACAGATGCCAGTTTTTTTACCCTAAATTTCACAGAACCTTTATAAAATGGGAAAAAAATATGGAGGGGGAATAAATAGTGAGAGAATTTATTTTTGGCCAAACTATTCCTTTAACTTGCTAGGTAATTGATGATTCTCCATGGTTGTTTGACAAGCATCAGGGATAGCCACAGGGATGATGATGCACAACTGAGACAGCTAGTCTCATGGGCTGGATGTGGAGAGCTTGTTAAAAGGAAACAGAGGCAGGTGTTAATGTATTCGCTCTACTGTACCTTACTGTCTACAGGAGAGTCAACAGCCCACATAGTCATTCAGCACAAACAGCAAGGTTTCAAGGGTCATCAAAACATAATGTATGCCTTTAAGCATTGAGCGGTGTGGAAGATTCAGGCCGAAAGCAAATAATGTGTCATAAATAACACAAAATGTAGTCTCTTTGACATAAAATGGTGGTAATTATGACCTTCATATTTAAAGTAATTCCAGGGTTTTAATAGAAGGGCATAAATCTACATTCATAAATTCATAATCTCTAATGTCTGACGCCAGTCTTTCAACACCAATGGTCGTCTGAATATGCAAATGTACATTTAAAGCCCACTTAAAAAAAAAAAACTATTTTTTTTAGTTCTGACTCACAGATCCCGAAAGGACGTTTAAACTAAAGATCGTATCACGCCATGAATAATTTCTGACCTTTTAACTCTTTAAGGCTTTATTTGCATGTCTGTCCAGGGCGAGATCTCATAATGAGTTGCATAGTTGAAAAGAAATGGTGCATGCACTTGTCCATTCAAAAATGATGCTTTCAAGTTAAAAAACACAAATTGCAGAGTAAACGAACCATCAAAAGAACAACGGTTCATATGCCATTGTGTTAAAGGGGTGATGAACTGAGAAATCAAATTTTCCTTGAGCTTTTAACACCTAAGAGGTCATAATATTATAAGAATATCCTGTAAGTTTCAGAACTGAAAACGTCCTTGTTAGTCCAACAAAAGCTTTTATTGACACCAGCTCCAGCAAACGACTCCGTTTTTCAAAGTGGGAAACTATGACGTCATAGAGGATAAAACACCACCCCGCAGAAGAAGATCGAAGCCTACTTCAACACGGCCGGGTTAGCCCCGCCCACCGATTCTGCGCATTACACGTATAGCTAAATAACAAAGGCCTACCTCGTGATGACAAACCGGATCGAGAGTGAAACTCATTATAATATGCAAAACTGTTATCCACTTACAGCAGTGGGCGTTTACTTCCAAGTCTTCAGTGCGAGACGCCCATAAAAACAGAGCGTTTCTGAGCTAGGCTCAAAACTAGGGTAGAAAATAGCCTATTACTTATTCATTTCAATGTTTTTTAATGTAAAAACCAAGCATGTCATAAGTTGACCTCGGACAACAATATAAAAAAAAAAATTAAAAAGCCAGTTCATGACCGAAGTTTTCTGAAGCCAAATACGTGTGAGGAACGGCCCGAAATTTAAGTCATTATTCGTCAACAATCATTGCACAAAAGATCATCAGACTTCAATGGCACACGCATTGCATCAGGTTTTTAAATAATATAATAAAATATATAAATAATAAAATAAAATAATGCATTTATCATACACAAATGTCAGCTCAAATATGCAGGGTAAGTATTTACACTACTGTTCCAACATTGGAGTCATATCATATTAGAAAGAAAAATGTATGGATCATGTGACACTAAAACCTGGAGAAATGGCTGCTGAAAATCATCTTTGATATTAATAAAACACATTTAAACAGAGAGCATTCAAAATTGCAATAATATTTTAAATTATTGGTGTTTATAATGCATGTAAAAGAACATTTTTGAAAAAATTACTATAAAATAATACATGAACATACCTAATGAAAAATCCTTATTTTGTTTCATTGAAAAAATAGATTCCTGTATGGGGATTTGAGTGAATTATATTTTTTTGTGAACTATCCCTTTAAACCACTACTCTAACATGAAATGATGACGTCGCCAGTTCTTTTCACACTCCTCTGTGTTTTATTGTTGAATGATAGAGACATTCAACGTGAGAATTGCTGATTTATGGCTGCGCTGCATGAACCGAGCACCGACTTTTACATGGATCATTTATCAAGGATTTGGTGCTTACATTTACAGTTACATTTGATCTCGGCAGACATTTTTTATACCCAAGTGACTTAGAAGAAACATCTTTCATAAGTGGCAATTGCTCAAGCAGCCAGATGAGAACGTAACTCAAGAGCAGGGGTCAGACTTTATGAATCAAGGAGAACTTCATAAAAATGATACGACTGCATGATAACGGCAAGTACATTGTTCAAAAGTCCAGAAGGCTATCAGATCAGTAAAAGTAAGTTCAGTCAATGCACACTGTGCAAATTAAAGTTCTAGGGGGTACAGTGTAACAAAATAACTTCTTTCAGCTGTGATGAGTCACCCACATGAAACTGCTTCTTATCACCAATTCTCAGATGGCACATAATCAAGCAACTCCTCTGAGCTCGAGACAAAAGCTTTCTGTGATTCAAGGTTCTGGAATAAAATCACATTTTATGAAAAAGGGGGAAAACACAATTTTCTTCATACATGAACAATGGCTGAAAATGGATGCTTATTCATTTTATATATAAAGGTTCAAAATATTGGTATTTTGATGAAGGGAATATTGGGAATGCCAGAGGAAGAAAACCAAATGCTGTGCCTAACTTTCTTTAAAATCACAAACCGCATTGCTTACATTCATTGACATTCTCATTTCCATTCAAACAGCTCAAGCTTAAACAGCATTCAGAAACTGCCAACATTTCACAAGTATACAGTCAAAACCAACCTGCCATTTCAGAAGACAAGCCAAGACAGTCTGAATTATAGATGTCAACCATCCTGAATAAGACAGAAAGGTCCTGCATTTCGGTACTGATTTGAGCACATTTTGTATTTTAACATACAAGGTGAGGTTTATTGCATCTTAATCAGTTTCTAATACAAGTGTCAATGTGAAAAATACACATTAGAATGGAACAAGAATTATGAAAGATGTTCAGTCGATGTGAATAGCCCTGATGCTACACTTGACAGTGGGAAGAAGGTCAAAGAAGATCAAGGAAGAGTTACTCTAGAGCCAACTATTATCTGTTGAATTTTTGTAACGTTTGGATCATCGTAATGTTTAGTATTATAAATGCTGGAAAAACCATTTCACTAATGCATGTTTCACTGAATTTATCGCCATGTTACGTTCATTTCGAAATATCGTTCCAAACATTTTTCTGCTGAACACAAACAAAATACATTTAAAATATATATATTTTTTTTTATTAATTTTTTTTTTTAATCAATAATTTTATTCAGCAAAAATGCATTAAATTGATCAAAAGGTATTTTAATATTGCGACAAGATTTCTGTTTCACATAAAAACTGTTCTTTTTAACCTTATAGTCAAAGAAGAACTGAATTTTTTGATCAGTTTCCTCAAAAATATGAAGCAGCACAACTGTTTTTAACATTGATAAGAAGAAATTTTTCTTGAGCATCAAATCATCATATTAGAGTGATTTCTGAAGGATACATGCAACACTGAAGACTGGAGTAATGATGCTGAAAGATTCAGTTTTGATCACGGGAATAAATTAAACCTTACAATATATTCATATAGAAAACAGCGGTTTAAAATTGTAATAATATTTCACAATATTACTGTTTTTTTGTATTTTTAATCAAATGAATGTGACCTTGATTTATTATGAATTATGAATGAATGTGAGACTTATTTTAAAAAGATTTAAAATCTTACCAGATACAAAACGTTTGACTGTAGTGTATACTATAAAATGGAAGTCACTTTGCATAAAAATGATAAATGTCAAATATAAATAAAAATGCATTTAGCACTTAATTCAGTCTTTTTACAATATTCACTCTATCACTGTAAAAATGTGTCAACTTTAAAGTGTTCATGCATGCTTTAGTCAACTTGAAATATGAAGTTGTGTTAGGTTACAACTTAAAAAATAAAAGTTCAAAACACTTAAAATGAAGGCAGCAAGAACTTTTTTTAGTGAATGTTCCCCTTCACAATTGTCACCTGCCACTGATGGTTTAATTAAATCTAAAATAGCATATGTGTGTATGGAGTGTCCCTTATTTCCCTCTGCTAAAGTTGGCAGCCCCCGAATGCATCAGATGTTCACTTTCAGAGACATGCAACGGTTCAGCGAACACCGGGTACTGAGCTGATTGAAATATTGTTGCATTCTGAGCTCTTTGTACACAGTGTTGGCATGAAAGATAAATGGACTTCATAGACCAATGGCTATCAGTCCTTTACGCAGTGTTTAGAGGCATCCATCAGGACCTGCTTTAGCCGCAGCAGGGTTACACAGAGTATATTTAGTGCCATGGTTGCTCTGAGAAATATTTCCCCAACACATCAGGTAATGAGCTCTGCAGATCAAACCTGCCGAAGCGCACATGTGAACTGAAGATGGCGTGTGTGCTAAAATCCTATATTACCTGTGCTGTCAGTGGTTATTTTTAGCTGGCTGACGTTCAGTGAATGGGGCTGAGGTAATTACAGCGATTTCATAGGGCTCAGATCTGCAGCGCAATAATAAAGGTGTATGCTGCGCTTCTCTCTGGTGGCCACCAGTAACAGCCGTGGATCTGAGGACGAGTGACTCATCATGACGCCTGTGGCGAGGAGGAGGACGCCTGAAAATGGGTAATATAGCGCAGGGAAGCTTCCAAGGATAAAGAGCGGATCATTAGACGAGATGGGGAAGGGGTGAGGTTGTGTATAGATTTTTGCAATTAAAACAATTTTTAATCATGCGTTCGATTCAAAAATATTGACCTCCATCCCGGCTGTCATGTGCTCTAATATCATGTCTGAGATCTCGTCTGGAACTGAGTGAATCTAATTGCACTGATTGAACTAAATTCTTGAATTAATACAACATAATGCCAGCTTATTTATAATTCAGGTTATATAAAAAAAATTATATATACAAATTATATGGGTGGTGATGGCGCAGTGAATAAGACGCATGCCTTTGGTGTGAGAGACTCGGGTTCGAGTCCACTGTGAGACACTAATGTGTCCCTGAGCAAGACACTTAACCACTAGTTGCTCCAGAGGTGTACGACCTCTGACATATATAGCAATTTGTAAGTCTCTTGGATAAAAGCGTCAGCTAAATGAATAAATGTAAATGTATTAGGGTGTAACGATACACAAAACTGAACGGTTCGGTTTTCCCACGGTTTTGACGTCTCGGTTCGGTTCAATTCAGGTTCAGAAAGCTAAAATGGCTTTTTTTGCTGTTTTTTAAACAGTGATTTAATGAAAAAAAAGGTCTTTGTCTTTAAATTAATTCAATTACAATTAAACATTTCACAAGGATTAAAAAAAAATCTGCTAATGCTGTAAACTATATAGGGAGCCGCACATTACTAAAACATTAAAGGTTGTAGCCTAGACTTTTAACCTAAATTCAGATGCTATTTATTTTTTAGATATAATAAATCAACACACAACACATTGTATGAAAACATGTACACTGAACATAAGGCAGTTTTTACATTAACTTGTGTTTTTACTAAATTTACACAGTTGTCATTTTCATGAAAGATATTTTAAACATACATTAAATAATCAAGATATCATTAACAGGTTAAGTAAAATATAATATACAGGCTAACATAGAGCATTTATTTAGTGCAAGAGTTCCTTTGTAGGTTCGGATACGCAATTGACAGTATCGCGATTCGAAACGTGAGTTCAGTATCGCGGTTTTTCGGTTCGAGTTAGAAAAGCGTTACACCCCTACAATGTATATGTGAATATTTTGAAGCATGGGTGAATAGACTTTCAAACAGGTTTGAATGACATGAGAGTGAGGGTGCGTTCACATACAGTAGGGCTGCAACATTAATCTAAGGTTTTTTACGATTTTGGCTTCCCACGATCAAATTTGCATGAACGAGCGATATTTAAAATACATTGTCCATGAAAGAGACGAAGAGCACGGGTAATGCTCTTAATTTCGTTAATTGCCAAAACAATTCTTTCAATAATCGTACTCAAAGTCTTCAGTGTCACATGATCCTTCACAAATCACTCTAATATGATGATTTTATGCTCCAAAAACATGTATGATTATTATCCATGTTGAAAACAGTTTTTTACATTTTTATTTCAGAATTCTTTGATGAATAGAAAGTTCAAAAGAACAGCTTTTATCTGAAATGGAAAGCTTTTGTTACATTAAACACTACCCTTTAAAAAGTTTGGGGTCAGTAAGAATTTGTATTTATTTTTGGGGGAAATAAATAAGAAATCAATACTTCTATTCATCAAGGATGAGTTACATTGATGAAAAGTTACAGTAAAGACATTTATAATGTTAGAAAAGATTCTAATTAAATAAATGCTGTTCTTTGAACTTTCTATTCATCAAAGAATCCTGAAATAAAAATGTAAAAAACTGTTTTCAACATGGATAATAATCATACATGTTTTTGGAGCATAAAATCATCATATTAGAGTGATTTGTGAAGGATCATGTGACACTGAAGACTGGAGTAATGATGCTGAAAATTCAGCTTTTTTCAGAGGAATAAATTACATTTTAATATATATTAACATAAAAAGTCATTTTAAATTGTCATAATATTTCACAATATTGTTTTTTGTGTATTTTTTATCAAAAAATTGCAGCCTCGATGAACAGAAGAGACTTCTTTTAAAAACATAAAAAATCTTACCGATCTTAAACTTTTGACCGGTAGTGTACATCTGATCAAATTTAAATACTCAAATCAATGTTTATATTCAAATATTTTGAAGCATGTGTGAACAGACTTTCATATGCTTTTTTGAACTGACATGAGAGCGAGTAAATGACGATTTTCAGTTGCAGTTGAACCTAAACATATGAATGTGTTGAGAAATGGAAAGCTGTGCACTCACTGAAAACAATTACTCTTCTGCACGACAAATCTGATCCGTCTACAGTCATTTATATCACTTTTACAGTTCGTCTCAAATGAAGCGGTTCAACTGTAAGACGCAGCAAAACCTCTGAGGACTCAAAACTACCAATTTGAAGTTCAGGCGTGAGACGGCACTCTCACCAAACACAATCTCATCCTCCCAGCAAGAGCATTTTGATACAGGTTTCCATTAAAATAGAACACTGAACACCACAAATATGAGAGATGTTTTGAAAGGCATGTAGAAGATACAGAGCGATTTGCAAAGTAAAGTGCGACATGCACGAAAAATAGACATCACTCTCAAAGGGTTGTATTGGCCATTTTTTTTAGCAACTGGGAACTGATGTCACCCATTTGACATATTCATTTTCCACAGTTCAACACCAATCACAACATTTGTCTTTGCTACTTTTCAAAGATTTGTAAACTGGTACACTTACTTTTCAAGACTACGTTCTACTTTATGCACTCTTGTTTCTTCTGAATGCTAATTAGATCTCATGAATCAGGGCTTCTCAATTAGGAGGTTCGCAACCAAGGAGAAAACTAGCATTTGTTAGCATTTACATGTGAATGTGAATTGGGTTGTGAATCTCACAACCCAATGTGAAACCTGCAAACTTTGCTCATGAGAACTGTTAAAGCCAACCACCTGAGCTGCAAATGAAATATTGACGGCATGACGTCAAAGCCAGCAGTCAATTTCTTGCTTATATATTTCTAACCCCAGAAAAAAAGTATTGGAATATAGTGAAATATTAACGATTACATGCTGCATCAGAATACAAGGCTACTATAAAATGCCATTCGAAAGGAAAAGAAACTAGAGCAGTTGCAGCATCCACAGTAGATAGGAAACTTTGGTAATGGTCATTTTTGTAAACTTTGTAAAACTTTGGTAAAACTTAGCTAATTTAATTACCTTCTTACATTTGCATGTCTCTAATATTGGAAAGGTTATGTAAACACAAGCAAAAGTCCCTTCTAACAGATTTTCAATTTAGTCATAAACCTCTGACAGTTCTATAGATTACAGATAATATAAAATTAAAAATTAAATAGATATGGGTCAAACCAATTCTAAAAATAGAAGATATGCGCATGCACAATTAAATATCCAACATAGTTTATATACATTATATCAATATAAATTTGGATAAAATATGAATGCATTATATACAATATATATATATATATATATATATATATATATAGCGACGAATAGCGTGCAAGCATATTTGTCATACTAATAACTAAAATTTACTAAAATTTCAGCTTCAGGATCATGAATATTGTTATTCTGGTGTCACCATTGTCCTTGGGTTACAAGCACCAAGTCCAAGCCTATTCATTTAAACCCACAATGTAATATCGAAGTTAGTCTTGGAGTATCGCAATAATATTCGTATCGTAAGTTCAGTATCGCAATATGTATCGAATCGTGACATGAGGGTATCGTTACACCCAATATTATATATTCGAAAGGAAATATTGGAAAAGACTGTAAAGACTGCATTGTGACAAACCCTCTTCCTACGGTTATAATCTGTTGACATTAAAAGCTCTGCATCCAAACAAAATTCAATCTGTCACTTGGCAAAAGCTAGCCAAATGAGGCAGATGCCAACATAGACAGGTTGTGCTATGCTAGACAACAACAAAAATTATAATCAGTCTACATATGCAATGGAAATATATTAAAAACATTTTGTTTACTCTTGCATGACAGTGTTGGGACTCTGTCGAGTGTGAGACAAACATGACTCTTTTCAAACAGAATGACTGAGGGTGGGCATATCAGCATTGGTCCACGGGGTTATAAAGGAAAAGTAGTCTGTTGTAATTTAACAGTCCTCTTGTGAATGGAAACTGTGACATTCAGACCGGCATGTTTGTCTCATCCGATTTGCGTCTAGCTCAAAAGGCATCGTTCATTCCCCGCTGTATCCCATTCCCATTCCGCCGCCTCCCTCGGAAGCTCACAGACGCAGGATGCAGAATACCAATGATATGTGATATTTAAATGGTCGTGATATTTGCGCAATTCAAACAGGCGCCTCTCTCACAGGGGTCGCGCCGGTGACAAATACATGCAAATTACCAGTGCAGAAAATGTGCTAATGTCATCTGTGGAGTTCAAAGCACTGCTCTGCTTTTCAGTCGAGCAGTCTAGTGTTCTGCAAACCTCCCGTTCTGGTGTCTGATATAGAATCTAATCAACTGAACAATCAAACCATTTCATCAGTGCAATGAAGCAAAAATATCCCAGTGTGCAAATCAAAAACTGCTCAATTTCTTTTTTTTTATTTAATTCCATTAAAGGAGTAGCTGCATGTCTTAATTTGTGCCATAGCAATATCAAGATCCAGCAATTGAAACTGGCACCTCTATTATTCTTAAATTAATTATTATTATTATACTTAAATTTTTATAAAGCATATGTAAATTCCATTACAGGAGTTGCATGTCTTAGATCCCTAAAACTAGATTTGCCACCTCTGCATTTGAATCTAACAGTTATGATCTATATATTTGTTTAACTGCCACCATCCCAGTACTGGGATGCCTAAATTTACTTCAATATATTACTATTAAATCCTAATCTAATTATGAAAAATTATACATCGTTGGAAAGGTCTAAGACTTCTAAATAGATATTCTACCCCTGTATTGAGTTAAAAATTATGCAGGAAGAGTAATTGATAAATTTATAGACAACAGTGCACCTAAAAAATATCTGCATCACAACAGGAGGTCTGACCTTTGTCACAAAAAGTCGATGCAACTACTTTAAATCATCATTTTAATGCTACAAGTTCATGATAAACAATCTACTATTTTTCAATAAATTATAATACAATATTATCCTCTACAAATTATAATATATATATATATATATATATATATACATACATATATATACATATATCTTATCCTCTAAAATATAATATCTTTTTATCACCATTTTCATTATATCACATATTTTAGTTGTTATCATAAATTAGGTATCATTTGAAAGCTTATAAACTCAGAATTAATCCTGTGAGAACAGTTTTATAATTGAACGTTGTGTTACCATAGAAACTGTACTTATTTATCAGGCTCCTCCCCTTTTGGCCATCACTATATTTCATAACTTATGATCAAAACCTTTTCTAATCTTGACAAAACACATATTGTCAGAAAGGTCTGTGTCTCAATGGTTCAAAATTTGTGACAGAATTGATATTTGGACAGAACTTTATTTAATTTGTTAATGCAGAATGTATACAACTAAATTCAATGGAATTCAATGGCACCCGAGTGGCTATTTTTGGTATAACAGCCTAAACAAAATATCATGGGAACTTCAATTTTTGTGATATCAACTTCAAATTTGGAACACAACTTGGTTAGATTTATGGCTTTGATTTTATAGTAATTTTAGAGTAAAAAATATTTTGTAAAATATATATTTTATATGAAAATATAGTACAGTATATTTGATTTAATGTAAATTTAAACTTCTATAACTTTTTCATTCTTTAACTTTTTTAATTGTTTTACTTCAGCAATAATCTGCTGAGTGTTTTCTTTAAAACAAGACCAAACTTGGCTATATATATATATATATATATATATATATATATATATTCCAAAGCGTTCTTGAATTACAACCATTTAAGCTTTCGATACCGCTTCTGAGGACCATTTCTTAAATCGTATGGTGTTATTCACCTTCACTAGTATGCAAAGTTCTTCTTTTGTGTTTCACAGAAGAAAGAACATCATATATGTTTGGAAAGACAATGATGTGAAGTGAATAAGCAGCCTTCAAAATCTTCATTATTGGTTGAACTACTCCTTTAAGAGAATCTGTCACACTGATGTTTTTTAATCTAAAGAGCAGAGGCTCTTCTTGGCTAGCAAGCAAAATGATGTTATTTACACATTGATTACTTGGATGCAGAAGGTGAGAAATGCTCCTGCCGCAGCGCTGTCGACACACACCTGACATCATGCTGTGACACACTCACTCCCAGCATAATCAACAAAGCTGCAAACACTGGCAGTGTGGCAAGTGGTTTACAATGTAGCGAACACTCACCCACACTGCCAAGGTGTTAACCTCACTCTTCCCATACATGACCCACACACTTCATTTCCGTGAAACAAGCTGTTGCTTGAAAGGTTATTGATCGCCTAAAATGCCAAGATGTTAAACTGTTTGTAAAAGTATCATTTAAAAACATCTCACATTCCCGTAATGGAAGATGGCATTGAGCTTCAGGAGGAATCTAACAGTTATTAACACAATAACACAGCTTGAGATAATGGAGAAGGAAATGAATGTTAACAGGCACCAGACATGGATATGTTCTCTTGGATTGCACAGATGAGAGTGTCATATGTTGCTTGCAATTTGCTAAGCTAAATAATAATGGTGTAACCAAGAGTGTTTTTGCTAATAATGCATCACCTAAATCACCCAATGCATCCGACTGACCCTAAATCTGCTGACATTAGCGCTTTGACACAAGCTCCGGTGCATATATATGGGACTCTGTTAACGGCTCTCAGTCCCTCAGAAAACGTGGTTGAAGGTAGGAGAGACGCTGCTAAATTTATGGTCCGGAAAAGATCTCCCTTTGGACCTGAGTCAGCAACCGAAGAAGCATCGACTCGTGCAGTTTCTTCTCACGCTGGCCAAACCGAATTAAGAATCTCAAAAGCCCATTGTTGAATTTATCTCATATGAAAATGGATGAAAGCCAAGCTTTAGTACCCAGCAATAAATTGATGCCGATAATGCGTGAATGAATAAGCGTGTGAATCCGAGAAGTTTTCAACTATATGAAACCTGTAACAACGATATTTTAAAAATTAGAAATGTGGCTGAAAGCAATGCTCTTTTGAAATGATCTTTTTATAGATATGTTGTTTCACCTGTTTGTGTTCTTTTGCATTATTACGAAATCTTCAGATGTCTCTGAGATGCCTTCATCATCAAAACAAAAGAACAGTGTACAGAAATAGTGCATGCCATTAGAGATTCCACAAGCAGAACAGAAGGGAGTTATGGAAACCTTTACAAAATATGGAAGTTAATAATTCGCTCTAATGCCCAAAAGAACAATTATATAAAGTATTTTTAATAAAGTATTAAAAAAATACTAAATACATTTTTTTTAATTTTTTTATTATTTAATTGTTATTTATTGTTTTATTTATTATAGTTAAGTTTGTTAAATGTACTATAATAAATAAAACAATAAATAACAATTAAATAATAAAAAATTACAAAAAATAATTTATTTAGTATATTTTTATTTAATTATTATTAGTATTTATTTTATTTAGTTTATTAAATGTATTTAATTTAAAAAAATGTTAGTATTTAATTGATTTTAATTTCATTTATTTAATTTATACTTTTGTTTTTTAAATGTTTTTTTAATCTATTAACTTTTGTTGTTTTTATATATTTTCTTTCTTTCTTTTTATTTGCCTGCATTTTGTGTATTTTAAATGGATGTGACTGTGAACTTAATATAGAGAAACACAAGCATCTTTAGTATTTTTTAAATTTAATTAAATTAATTAAATTTAAAAAATACTAAAGATGCTTGTGTTTCTCTATATTAAGTTGTTTTGAATGAACGCGTCTGCTAAATTAAAAATTCAAGCTTAAGGTCAAATGCAGTTTTTTTAACGAATATTTGACGACACTGCATGCACTCAAGCGAATTAATTAAACCTTATGTTCATCTATCTATAGGCCTCAACAACAGTCAAAGCAATTATAATTCAAATATGTACCTGGGACAAACGTGGAACTGAAATCATAGCAATGATTTTCTACTGTTCTCATGGCAACATTATTATATAAGCCGTTCAATATGGCCTCAACCAGAATACAAGTGATTGATACGCTCCATTTCATTCATGTCACGATCTACAATCTACTAAAAGTTGCATTTTCATATTTTATGTACATCCTGCATTAGTGACAAATCTCTTTTACGCTTTCGCCTCGAGTGGATAAAATATCCCTCGAAAAGAGCCTTCTGATCCAAGACTATTATTATTGGTTTTAAACTCTGCTCAAATAGCTATGAATGAGGACCAGTGCAGACTATAGTAAGCTGTGTGCCGTTGCCAAGGCAACCGTGTACCTCAATGTACTTGATTGTTATCTGATGATTGAACCATCGGTTGCTACATGAGAAAGCAGGCTTGGCTATTTCTCAATGCAAGAGCTTTCAGGAACATAAATAAAGGCTGTGGCTCATTCAACAGATCCAGTATTCACCGTGACCTTGCAGTGTGCAAACCGCGCGTAATTAGCACCCTCGGTTTGATACACAAAGAAAATATTCAGCTATTTAAACTGCTAAGTTGACATTTTCTGTCACATGTTTGAGCACGATAGCGCTTAGAGCGTCAAATCGCTTTTGTGAAGCCCATGATCAGTACCGGAAGATGACGTTTTGACAATGCACGTAAAAAACTTTAATCCGACAGTCTGCGCTGGCTTCCTTATTTCTGTATAGTGCACTTTTTAATTTGCCTGTATTTATCCAATATGCTTCCCGAGATAAAGGCGTCTGAGTGGAAATGCTGTCTTTGTGTGGGATTTGAGGAATTTTAAGAGTGTTTATATTGTGGCACTTTAAGCACTTAAATAGCTTCGGGTGTCAGAATGTGTTTTATGAATTCACTAAACCTGTCCTGAGTGTTTACTGCAACAGCAACTGTATTAAAGTAAACAATGTCTCCTTGTTTCCATTCTGACAAATAATGCATGACTAAGCGCAATTAAATATTCGTTTTGAATGCATACTTAAGGCCTATCGCACATATTCAATAACAACATCTGCATGAAATACTCCCCACATTTATAAAAAAATCACACCGAATGTTTGTGATAATTAACATTAATTATATTGAACAAAATAAAAGCAAAGGCCTATTCACTCAAATATTGTTCACAAATCTGTAAGTGAGCACTTCTCCCTTTGCCGATATATCCATCCCCTCACAGGTGTGGCATATGAAGATGCTGATTAAACAGCATGATTATTGCACAGGTGTGCCTTAGGCTGGCAACAATAAAAGGCCACTCTATTCAGAGAAGAAATATGATTGAATCATAGAAACGCACACAGTGAAGTTTCCTGCCGCCAGCACGTACTCTCGGCCAGATTGCGCTTCGTCAGGCAACATTGACGCACGCTCGCGAACACACGGAAGTAGGGATGTCACGGTACCAAAATTCCAGTAGTCGGTACCGATACCATTAAAATGTCACGGTTCTCGGTACCAATTTCGGTACCACAACAAAATTAGTTTTTTTTTTTAATTTTATTTAACTACTTGAAAAAAATATATTAAATTAAATTCAATCACTTTATTATTTATGATGGTACATTTATGAAAGCTTTGAAGGCTATAGCATGTTGTTTAAACGAAAATATTGATGATACTGAGAAATATTGTTTATAATAAAAATCAAGTGAAAAATACAGCATTCAGTGGATTTAGGCTACAGTAGTATTTTTAATAAATGGAGACGTAGTTAAATATATTGTACAGTAGCCTAATATAATTATTTCTGTCCATTTCTTTAAGTTAAACCAAACTTTTATTTTGACGGGTTGCCGTAGAGACCTTTGACTTTCTGTGTGTGTATGATATATGATATGATACGACCCTATGGATATGATGATAGTTTTTCTCAAATGAAACGGTAAAATGCTTATGAAGTGACTCTCGGAGATGGAATCATGAATCATGTCATCATATCGTGAGGCAGCAGAGACTGAAAACAGCGCGAGCGTCACTCTTGCTTCAGTGTTTGTGTGTGTGTGTGAGAGAGAGAGGTAACGTTAAATGAAACTGCGCGTCTGCGCCGTTAATTCACATAGAGACAAGCAGAACATGCAGGGTTCATATTCTAAACGGTAAAATGCTCATGAAGTAACTCTCGGAGATGAATGGATCATGAATCATGTCATCATATCGTGAGGCAGCAGAGACTGAAAACAGCAGCGAGCGTCACCACTCGTGCTTCTGTGCGTGCGTGTGTGTGTGTGTGAGGTAACGTGTACGTTAAATGAAAGCGCGCGTTCAGCGCCGTTCATTCACAGAGACAGCGCAACATGCAGGGTTCATATTTTAAATAGTCGTTTTGCTGTTTAGTATACACAGAAACCACATCAGCAGCGCCGCTGCTTTCATGAAGAGGACGCAACTTCACGCCCTTCGTGCATGCATGCGACATCCAGATCCGGGTTTGACCGGGTATTAGGTACCACTGGCACTTGGTACCGTGAATTGTTAAATTTTTTCAGTACCAGACTAGTACCGAAGTACCGAATATTTGACAACACTACACGGAAGTTTGACGGAACATTCTCGTGCTATTCGTGCTAGGTAACCAACAACATCGCGCGAACACACGTCGTGATGAAGGGAAGAAAGCTCGTCAAACATTTTTAGGCTAGAACATTTGATATATAGCCCATCGTATACATTATTATTCATGCAGTCAAAAACTCTACAACTACTTTGCAACCAGACCAGAAGCTTTGGCTCAGTTTGGCTATATAAGGGAAATGTTAGTGGGTATGGGAAGGAATGAAGATGTATTTCTTCATTTATTTTAAATTATATATTATACTCTATTAATAGTCTTTCTAGTTACATTAAGGCTAACGTTACATGTATTAAAGCAGAGTGCTCTGGGTAATATTTTATATCCTGTCAAACATACATTAATTATTGCCATTGTATTTTTCAAAGATCTCAGAGAAAAAAGCAACACACACGCACCTTAATATGTGTACACACACACACACCTTAATATGTGTACACACACACACACACCTTAATATTCTAAAATGTCCATTTGTTCACAATGTCCCACCACACAATAATATACCATTTCGACTATACACATTCAAAATGCAAAAATATTTGCTTTTCCAAACTGTTTGGAGCAATTTGTTATATTTTTGTCATTTTTAAAATATTTTTATTAATATAACATTAAAGAGTAGGCTATATTTGATGTGATGAATTGCTCTGTCATTTATGAGATTTACTAATTGTTATAATTTCACTTTGTGCTGGTTAATTATGAACAATGGGTAAAATTGAGGGGCGGTAGGCGGGTTAATTTGGGCTCCTCCCCTAACCGCATGTGATCTCACTCCAAGCTTTTGATAAAACTTGAGAACCCTGCAAACCAAATGAAAAAAATCTTTCTAGATGCTTTGGGAACACACACAAAACACACAATCAGGCTGGAAGTAAATTTTATGTGGCTGAAAATGAGGCTGTGAGGGATAAACTTAAGCCTTTTCAATAGCACACACTATATAAAGGGTCCTGCAGATCACATGCAATTTTCAAAACTCACAACATTCAAACGTTTTTGTCTACCACAAGTTTTTTGGAAAGATCAGCTTAACAATTAGCGTGCTGTTATACAACACACGGTGTCTTCTATCATTTTTCAACGTGACGTCACCCTCACTATTGTGAGTCATTGAGGACCATGCAGCATCAATGGGTTTGACGTCAGTCATCAAACACAATAGTTACAGCTCCATCAGCGTAGTGACAAGTGCTGGGAAAGCATGCACAGATAAGCCTTGGCAGAGAGACGATTTCAGATGTCAATGAGTCCCTTATGTTCATCTGCACTCACACATTTTCAACCTCACAGAGAAATCAGACCTTCTAAATTGCAGTAAATACCATTGATGGCATTGATCCAGTACACAATGGGAGACTCTCGATCTCCCCAAACCACAGCTAACAGCCTGAAATCGTTAAATCTGCCGCTAGTGCTACTTGGTAACCTTAAAACACAAAAGGTCAGTCTCAATGCATTAATTCACTAGGGAACTCTAACACTTCAGTTCTTGCCCATTTATTCAGAAATAGTGCTGGGTTTAACCAAATGCTGTTAAATTTAGCCTCAAACATCTGACAGGTCATTAAATGTAAACTACAGTTCAAAAGTTTGCTGTCATTTTTCCACAAGGACCAATTAATTTGATCAAATGTGATAAAAAAATATTTATAATGTTGCAAATATATATATATATATATATATATATATATATATATATATATATATATATATATATATATATATATATATATATATATATATATGTGTGTGTGTGTGTGTGTGTGTATGTGTGTGTGTGCATATACACATATATACAGTATATACACACATATATACAATGGTTTTCAACTTTGATAATAATAATTATAATAAGAATAAATGTTTCTTGAGCAACAAATCATCATAGAATGATTTCTGAAGGATCATGTGGTACTGACGACTGGAGTAGCGATGCTAGACAATTTATAATAAATAAATTACATTTGTAAATATATTCAAATAGAAAACAGTTATTTTAAATTGTAATAATATTTGCAATTTCTGCAGATAGAAACATTAAAAAAAAACAGACCCCAAACTTTTGAATGGTAGCATTTAACTCTTGTCAGATACAACAACACTAGAACAAGCCAAAGCACATCATGACCAGATTAATCACTGGGTTTATAATGGAAATGTCTTTTTTGGCACTTAGATTCATTCATGCAAAACCCCTGATTATTTTTAAGCCTGAAATTGCTGCACAGCATTAATCCAATTCTAAATGTCATCTAGATGATTGAAAAAAATGCATTGTCCCCTCAATATAAGCTACTAACAGAAAAGTAGCTTCTTAACTTTTAAAAAGGTAACGTAAACCTTAGAATAAAATAATTTACTCACGCCCATGTCATCCAAGATGTCCATGTAATTCTTTCTTAAGTCAAATAGAAATTAAGGTTTTTGGATTTTCTCCATATAATGGACTTCAATGGGAACCAAACAGTTCAAGGTCCAAAAGACAGTTTCAGTGCAAACTGTTCAAGGGGCTTTAAACGATTCCAGATGTTGAATAAGGGTCTTATCAAGCAAAACGATCGCTCATTAAAAAAAAAAAAGTTGAATGGTTTAATAGTTTAAAGCTTAAATGGTCGCCTTGTTCTGTTCTGCTGATGCGCATTCATGACTTTCCCGTTCTAACTCGTTCATCAAAATGAACGAATCCCTTTCCGAGGCAATTCGTTCATTTCATTCTTTAAATGAACCAAATGACTCTAAAAAAGATTCATTTATTTGAGTTTGAACAGGAGAGTCACAGACGCGCATGAGAGAGACAGAGCAAGCGCGACCATTGAGCTTATAAAACTTAAACTTTGTTGTTGTTTTTTTAAAAATGAGTGATCAATTGCTTGATAAGACCCTTATTAATCATCTGAAATTGTTTAAAGCCCTTTAAACAGTTTGCAGTTTGCACTGAAACTGTCTTTTGGACCTTGAACCGTTTGGTTCCCATTGAAGTCCATTATATGGAGAAAAATCCTGGAATGTTTATCAAAAACCTTAATTTCTTTTCAGACTGAAGAAAGAATGACATGTATATCTTGGATGACATGGTGGTAGTAAATTATCAGCAAAAGTTTTTTTAAAAGTGAACTACTCCTTTAAAGTATGAGTAGGCTGCAACTTGGCAAGCAACAGTATTAGTCTCAGTGAAGTTTTCCAACACTATTAAGTAAACGTTTAGTCTTCTCCCAGAGCCTTACATAATATACCTAAAGCCTTACAAAATACACCTAAAACAGATCAATTCCCAGGAATGCTTTTGGATACATCCGACAAATTATTTAAGCAATCGGAGTTTGTTCTCGAGTTACTTGCGTGCGTGTCTTCTTAATATTTTCATGAATGAAGATCTAAGTGTTCCAGCTGGAGGGAGAGCTTCTCGCCTTCATTACGACACTAATTGTGCCGGAGACAAAGCTATAACAGCACAACCTTCTGAACCAATAGTGCTTTTTCATCCCACCTCTGTTCCCTTATTAGCTCATGGGTGAATGTTTTAGAAATGATCCTGGTTTCATGAACCGACGGAGCACTGCATATCAATGGTTCATTGACAATTTCTGACTTCCTAGATTGGGGCAATTTCAATATCTAGGTAGTACAATGACATTTTGTGAAAGACTTTCCACCATTGCCCAGAGAGCCTTTTACATGGATATGCACTGATGTAATACCGGCAATTATTTGCACACTCATTTCCATGCTTCTTTATGTGGTCTCCTGACAAAACATTATTTCATAGCCTTCAGTTCTAGAATCATAACAAGTGTTGAGAGAACACAATGTAATAGTTTTCTTACAGCAAATAATATTATGAAATGAAAAACACATACGTATCCCATACTGTGTTTGCCCTCAGAGCAAAATGAGTCATATACAAAAGCAGAAAATAAAATTTCTTCAACTCCATTTAAGTTAATCTCTTAGATTCATAATACGATTTAAAAAGTTTTAATCTTACCATGAAAATAAAAAAGGTTTAAAATCAATAAGAAAACAAATCTAACACTTTTTACAGTCTAATTGAACATTCCTAGTCTTAAGACGCTTGTCTTGTAATCTTTTATTAAAAAGAAATATACTAAAACTTGAATACTCTGACTTTGATCGAGTTTCTAAAAGATTTCACACTTACTTCCCAAGTTCATCCAATTCCATTTTGAGCGGATTGGTATGAAACATGAGACACGAGTCTCAAATGTGAGATTTTGAAATCATCCTCTTTAAAAGGCGAATATTCACAAACCCACATCAAAGCAGGCCTTTTTTTATCACGGTCTCTTTTCTTATTTCCCATCACAACTTTGTCCCCTCGAGTCACCGTATGGCCTCTCCAGCAGACAACAGACTAGTTCAAGCGAGACTGGATGGCTGCCTTGTCGAATTTGATTGGCGTCTTCATCTCTGGCAGTGGTGCGAGTTCAGAAAATCATCAGATCTCTTGGTGGTTATAATCCAAACCTGCTCTCCAAATTGAGCGGAGATGTCACTGATTGAAACAAATGAGTAATTCCACACTCCAGTGGACGCAAATCATCCAGAAAAAATATCGAGATTGAAACAGGTCAACGCAGAATTCTTTGTTCAAAACAAAATGGACCGAGTCTGCAGGATCAGATCGATAAAGACAAGCATTTAAAAGGACATTTAAGCCACAGTCTTTGCCAAGAGATACTGTGTTAAGTCAAAGCTGGAGATAAGATCGAATGTACAAGACCAAAATGTTAAGAAAGTATATTAACTTATTTATGGTCATTATTGACAGTTTATAATACAGAATTATGTAAAAGTATTTATCAATATTACATTAACAATGGAAAAAAAATATTTTCATCTGCTAGAAGTAAAACTGAAACAGACAGGCAAAAAAACAAGATGATAAATAGGGCTGTCAAACGATTAACCGCATCCAAAATAAAAGTTTGTGTTTACATAATATATGTGGGTTCACTGTGTATAATTATGTTATATACATCTATAAATACACAAACATGCTTGTTTATATTTAATAAATATTTTCATGTATATACTGTATAATTTATTTATAATTAAATTTTATATATATATATATATATATATATATATATACAATACATATATATATATTCTTAAATATACATGGATGTGTGTGATATAATATACACTACACACACATATATTATGGCCCAAATCATAAATATTCAAAAAAAAAAAAAAAAAAAAAGATTTGCAAACTTTAAATACAAATATATTTGTAACTATTTCACCCAAAAAATAAAGTACAAATAAAAATAAATGGGTAATAAAATATCAAAATAATTATAGAAAATAATTAGTAAAATAAATGAATATTTAAGGAAAATCATAACAATTCTGCCCCACCTTCCATAATATGGGTAGTACTAGTACAAAAAAAGACTTGCAAAAATAAATAAATATATATTAAAAGAAAATGATATAAAAAATGTCTTCAATAATTTCTAATAGTAAAAAAATTAAATAATAGATAAATAATTCTGACATTCATTCGTCTTTTATTTCTGTACATTTGATTCTTAATGTTTAGCTGATAATTTTTTTTACATATTTCCTAGCAAACAATGGCAGCAACAATATCCAAATTAAAAATCCTGAAATAATAGAACTATAGTGACTTAACACATTTAGACAACCATGTCATTATTTCTAGCACCACCACCATCTTTGGCAAAAAAAAGTCGTACAGCAGAACCATGCGTAACATGATTAATACGTAAGAATCAATTAAAAACTGCTGACTTAGTAAATTAATAACATCTCTGTACAATGTTTGAGCTTTAGACATTACCATAAAGTCTTAGCATGAAATCCATTAGCGTAACCACCATGAGTGCTGAAACGAACAGACTATCAGACGGCACAGTCAGGCATCCTGAGCAGGACGGAGGGAGATTACAGCGGAAATCAGCTCAGCTCACACAGCCTCATTGCCTAATATAAAGACATGGATTTAACAACATCTACAAGACAGCGTTTCTCCTCAAACTGTGACAATTTTTTAACCAATTCTAACAAATGCTTCCAAGACAATCACACAACATTCTTCAAAAAGAATGCGATTTCAACAAACCCTAACCTATCTCAGCCAGCCAGACAATATTTCCTTGGTGACGTATGACTCAAACTGCAACAACAATGTTCAGTTTATCACCAAGGTTTGAAAGATATGAAAACAACCAATTCAAGATACAGTGACGGTGCATCATTGTTCCAGTGGGGCGAGAGGTGGATCCGTCAGCTGGGCCCAGTAACAACACACACTTGAGGATACTGCAGCACAATTCACTTTCCACAAGCATTTGCCCTGTCAGGTAAACAAGCATCACGCAGAGCACTAGCTGAACTATGACACTGAAGGCACATATACAAGATCCCTGAGTGTTTGTGCAGACAATAACGTTCAAAAACATCATAAAATACCAAGTTGCCAAACATAAAAAATTGCTAAGCCACCACATTTAACTTATGTCATGCTCTAGCCATGAAAAAATTAGATTGAGGTAAAACTAAAACAACTAATTATATTTAAGTAAAAATCTATAGTCGTGTCTACTCAAAATAAATTGCATTTTAATATTATGAATATGAAATGAAGAAAAAAAATCAATACTTGCAGTAGCCTAATAAAATTACATCTTTAACAACACAGCAACCATTTTGGGTAATGCTTCATATCTTGTGCCAAAAAAAGTATTTATTTATTATAGGGCTGTGCAAAAGTTAATTGCGATTAATCGCATCCAAAATTAAAGTCTGTGCTTACATAATATATTTGTGTGTGGTGTATATAATTATTTTGTATATATATAAATACCTATGCATGCATGTATATATTTAACAATTATTTGCGCTTACATTCTGTATGTATATATATATATATAAAAATACATAATCTATATTTTATAAATATAAATATTTTATATATGAATAATACATTTTCTTAAATATATACATGCATGTGTGTGTATTTTATATATACACAAAATAATTATATACAGCACACACAAATATATTATGTAAACACAGACTTTTATTTTGGATGCAATTAATCGCAATAAATTTTTGCACAGCCCTAATTTATTATAAAGATTTATTATAAATAAATAACCATTTAAAATAAATATAAATATTAAAAAAATAAATATAAAATGGACTTAAAATATAAATAATAATAAAAAAAAAATATATATATATATATATATATATATATATATATATATATATATATATATATATATATATATATATATAAAATGTAAAATTAATATGAAGACATTTTCAAATTAAAATAAATAAAATGTAAAACTACACAACATGTACAACATAGGAAAAAAAAAACAACAACAACAACAATCTAAATATATGGCCCCAAAGCAAAATTAATGCAGTTTACTAGATTTTAAGGGTGGCAGAGCTTACCCACACTCTTAGAAGAAAAGGTTCTATATAGAACCTTAAAAGGTTCTAAAGCGCTACATATTTGGAACCCCTAAAATGCAATGCATGTGAATGATCACAAAATTCAAGATATGGGGGTTAAAAAATGTAATTAATCAATATCACACGAAGAGTGCCATTTCAGTTTTTATCCTCCAAAAATCTGCATGATTAAAATGTGATTAAGTTACTATAACAATTTAATAAACTATTTAATTACAACAATAAAATGTTGCAGAATAATGTAGTACATGACTGAATAATAGTCTTTAAAGAACCTTTGTGCCAAAAGTGTTCTTTCTTGTCATTATTGAACCTTTTTTAGAATAAAATATCCTTTGGAGTGGAGTGAAGAACCCTATGCTACATATATAGAACCCTTTTTTTTTTTTAAGAGTCGCATCTTGCCCTATCTTGCCCAATTGGTCACTGGTCCTGACATGCATGTAAATAAGCAGAATTAATAATAATTCCCTTCAATTTCCAATGGTGAATTTCTGCAGATCGATACAGAACTGTTTGGGAAAGAATCACAACGCATCAGCGAATCAATCCCCCCACCAGCCCAGATTTATTATTCACACTGCATCAGAAACTGAGATGTCGACATAAAACCAAATACAGTGAATGAATCCCCACACATCCCAAGAAGCATATTCACATACAGCTCAGCATCAGTTCCCACAAAATCGCTGCAAAAGTGTGAACATATTATAAGGAACGCTGACCTGGCTTTACCTTTAATAGTGGTGGCATTCGTTCTCCTTCCAAAAACACTGGCCTTTGACTCGCATGACTCATTTATTAGGCAGCCTTCGCACACTTCTAGAGAATGATAGCGTCAGGAAGCTCCTGGAAAAATTGTGCCGCTTCCCAAAAGCATCATAAAAGTTATTGATGTAGTCTGTATTGAGACACCCCTTCTGGCAAATCACCCGCATCAAACGCTGAGTATCATAAGACGACGATCATAGATGAGTTGCGTCGTCTTCTGAGGTTCCCTCGGCCGTAACGACATTGTCTTTTATTGCTAAAAGCCACCTCAATCTTTTCACGTCTCCGGGGCTCGGCAACAGTTAACGTGAGAGAGAGAAAAGTGAGGCGAACCTCGTCTCAAAGAGGACTGTGAGCAGTAGGTCAAGATGAACATTGATCAAAGAGTGGAAGAAAAAAGGATCCAGGCTCAAAGAAAGTACATGATTAGACTTCAGCAGCTGTTCTCATCCACAAACGGTTAGCGACAAACTCTCAAAGAGAAACTTTGTGATTGATCACGAAACAAAAAGAATCGCAAGGATCTCCAAAGTCATTTTTTTGGATGAACACAAGCTAATTCTGCTCTCATGCAACATCAGTGCAAAGACCTTTCTTTGTTTACATAGTTTCTTTAAACTTAGAAACACAACAAATGTGAACAATAGTGTAATCTAGAGTGAATTCCATCATGTCAGCTTGAATCAAAAGGCCATGAAAGTAAATTACCATAATTATAATCATGAGCAGTTAGGTTGCTCTTCCTGCTTTTCTGACATGAAACAAAATGCAGTTATAAAAGACAGAAGATGCTTGAAAGGCAGTGTTCAAAAGACAACCATTATGTGATTTTTAGGTTTATCACACTTTTGTATTTTCCTGACGTAGCGTGAACGGGGCAGTTAGACAATGCATTTTCCTGTAGTGTGGAGCCTTTTCTTCATTGTGTATTGAAATAATGGAAGCATGCTGTGGTAGTACATCAGACAAGAAAAGAGTTAAACAACCAAACACACTTTGACAACAATCGGACTATGGCCAGTTTTACTGCATTATGGGTATTCTGGATCACTTTGGGAACAAATTATCAACAATTTGAGCACTGTCAATTTGTTGGACGATATGAAAACACTTAATTTTGTGGTGACTGAGCATGGATAAAATCAAACTTTATCTTTAGGGGTGACCATGACTTTGCCTGAATCACCAAGAACAACATTTCCTGCAAACAAACTAATGATCCTAAAGCCAAAAATATACTTCAGTGTTTTCAGGTACTTAGAGGGTACAAATACAGATTTTGTTACTAGAATAAGCACAGTAACGCTTTCCTTTTACAGTCCAGTTACCCATGTAAATACTATGTACTTATTTTAGTAACTACAATTACTGGGTAATAACTAGTACTAACCCTGAACCTACCCCTAAACCGAACCCTGTTCCATGTACTTACCTTACCTTAAGTACACTGTAAGTACCCTGTAAGTACTGTACCGTAAAAGGAAGCGTTACCAATAGCACATTTCTTCCATTATCTTTTCTTATTTTGCAAGCAGAATTAAAAGAAAAACCTGCACAAAAAAATACAATTGGGGAGACCAGAAGAGCTGTGCACCAAAATTCCTGTGACGTCAACGTCACATTATAAATATCAACCACAATACTTCACTGACGCAGTCATGAAAAATTCAACCCGCATGTTGAACAGTTTGTCTCGAAGTCGAACCCCAAAGCAATTACATAGAATTAAAAGTTCTTTAAGCCAATTATATTCTGTGCCTGGACAGAAATCCTTTAGTAGAAATATAATAGTATCATGCTCACCAAGGCTGCATTTTTTTTTCATCAAAAATTCAGTAAAAATGTGTTAAAAATCACAATTTTATTTTATTATTAACTTTTCGATTTTTTTTCCTGTGATGCAAAGCTGAATTTTCAGCATCATTACTTCAGTCACATGATCCTTCAGAAATCATTCTAATATGATTTGCTGCTCAAGAAACAATGTTGAAAACAGTTGTGCTGCTTAATGCTTTTTGAAACTGTGATAATTTTTTTTAGAATTCTTTAATGATTAGTTAGTTCGAAAGAACAGAATTTATTTGAAACGAAAATCTTAAAATCTTCTGTAATAATGTAAAATTTGTCATTTTTTATCAATAATGGATCCAACAATGCAAGATTGTGGCCAAAACTGGTACTGCAATCACTTTCAAATTACTGTGGAGCGGTGTATCCCCCTCCTTCCCCCATGACTCGAGGTTGCCAGATATGCTGCAGGATCCAACAGGACCGCTGCTACAAGAAGCTTCCAATGGCAAGTGACGAGTCCTACACAGTGAGTTTGTTTTTTTCTTTTAATTATTTATTTTGGACTTTGTCACAAAGTTTTCGGATTCATATCAAGTTTTTTTTTTGGTTTCGCAACGTTAGACATTTTCTTTATCCAATTCCAACACGTTTGTATCTGCAGCTGTGGTAACGAGAGATGATTTGGCAACCCGAATGCCACAACACTACTGACTCCGTGATTTGTTCTGATGCATCACCCTCCATCGATCTACCAAACACAACATGACAACATCAGTCGAGGGCTGCGACTTACTTTAAATGCATATCCTGGCCGGACTACTGTTGTCAGTGATATATTACTGACTCTAAACTGCTAGTTGCTAGTTTTTGATTGATCAGGCAAATTTAACAGCTGGTGTGCTAAGAGGACTTAACTCATTAATGAAAGGATTAAATAAAGCATGATGGACAACCAAGTCCATCAAAGTGACGGGTAATGATTATCTGTGGCACAACCTCTGCATCCACACTGTCCAAATGTCCAACAAATGGATTAAAACTCACCAGAATTTAAAACATTGTGAGAATACTAAAGCCATTGTGTTGTGTGAAAAACCTCACTAAACCCATTCATAATGAAGTGGTGAAGCCATTTAGAATAAGTGACTGGTTGGACAAAAAAACTGGTCGCAGCTCAAAACTGGCCCGTAAGACTTCACGGCCCGTAAGCAACCGCCAAATCAGCCCTGTGGTTAATCTGAGATTGTGTGTCCCACATGGGCATTACAGCTCAATGTGTTTGTGCATGTGCCAAACGCTGAATCCTATTTCAGACAGGGCAAAATGTTTCATAATATTGGCTCATAATTCACATAGAACTTAAATCAATAATGTGCCCATGAAAAATTCCTCAGTATATTATAAATGATATAGAAATTATTTAATTGTAATAAAATGCATTGTAAACCAAAAAAAATACATGCAATTTTAGTGCGACAATCATTATCAGGCACATAATGTACACACATTATAAAAAAAGTCAGCAAAATCATATTGATGATGCCACAAAGCTACCCTCTCTGAATAATAAAAAAATACCATAAAAATGCACCACCAATATTTCAGTGGACTAAACATAGACGTTGCACCTCTTGCACCTAAACTGTCCAAGAAGCACAAGCACTAGAATACATAATGTGCAATGTCTGACTAAGACATAAATGCATGATGGGAAAGACACAGTAATGTTTTGTTTCAAAGATGTGTGCATGAACCTCAGCATGGCTGTTTGTGACCAACAGTAATCTGACAGCTATTAGAGTACTTTCACAAAACAGTTATATATACACACACACACACACATTTGTGCATATGCACACACAAAGCGACTGCTTTCAAATCATCTCAACTACCTAGTGAGTGTTTGTCATCATGCACAACAATAGCAATTACCCTTGAATGATTTGCAGTGCAATGCGATGCCTTGTTGCCAGGCAACACTCATGTTAATGAAGAAAGCCCATTCTCTAAGTAAAAAAGTATAGGGCACGTTACTCGGCCGACAGAAGGGGGGCTTGAAAACGATCTGGATCACAGCGGTTCAGCTGTGATGCTTAAGCAGCTGAAAACAGATGTACCTAAGAGTTGTGCTTTTGAGTGCTTAAGTCCAAGCATCCAGCCCTTGAGGGCTTCAAGAACAACACTGAATGTCAATAGATACTTGGGTTTTCCTAAGTACATTTAATTTTCATTAAGACCAGATTTCTCTCTAAACTAGGTAAGTGCGCATTGGGCCCATTCCCAATGGTTTTACACTGGTACTCAGCATTGATGTATATATATTGTTGATACCTGATCGCAACACTTACTTTCATTAGAGTCAATCAAAAGCCACTTTAGGGAGAATTAGAGAAATGTTTTGCACTCAGAGTTTATGGCACTCATAGTCCAGTTAATGACCCCTCAGATATTAATTTGGTCATTTAGGATGCTTATGATGGAAATCAAAAGGTAAATTATACAAAATGAGAAGGTGAGTATGCTAAACACACAAAATAACCTGTCTGCTAAGTACCTTTATATTATAAGGCCATTATGTCAAATAAACTTGACACGTAATCGGTTTTCCCAACAATGAAAGTATTCTAGTATTTACTTACCCAAACCTATGACTTTACAGCTTGGAAAACTAAAGGAGAAATTATTACTGGTCATGAGAAATATTTGCTTTTTTCATGCTATTACTTTGAAAGGGAAGTAAAAATTGACTATGAATGGGGACTGAGGCACTCAAGCTTCAAAAAGCATGTAAAAGCATAGTCCATATGACTCACTACATACAGTCTTCCAAAGCCATGACAGTTTTGTAAATAAAAACCTACATTTCTGTCTGCATTTCACACAAACATATTGCATGACTTCAAAGGACTTGGCATATTGTGCATACATCATATGGCCTTGGTGTACTTGTCTGGTCATTTTGAAGCTTTCAAGTCATCATTCACTTTTATTTAATGAAAAGAGTGATCAGAATATTCTCTTTTTGTTTTCCATGCAAGAAAGTCAAATTAGGACAGGTTAGAAATGACATGAGTTTTTTATTTTTATTTAAATGTGAATTATACCTTTAATTCTATTGTCACAAATATGAAAAACATACAATGTATTGCTTTGAGGTATAAAGAAGACTTCTCTAATTTCCTACCCCTTCCATGTCTGACATCAGCAAAGTTCTTATTATGATTGTGCATGCTGATATTTAAAGCATGCCTCCTAGAGGCCTTACATTAACCCCAATGTCAACAACAACTCCATTATGTTAGCTTAAGTAATCTGTTCCACATGTTCAAACCAGGATCCGACAATAAATTAGAGTCAGTCACAGGTTTTAACTCCACATCCGGCACGTAACTTGACATTATGCATATAAATCAAATTAAACTGATATGCAAAGTTCAGTCTATAGCTTTTAATTTGATCAAACTAATCCATGTTGTCTCTATAATCAATCACTCGTTTTATGCATCTAGTTTTCTTTAGATTAGAGCTGCTAGCACAGAATATTAGAGCATTAAGATATTGTACATATTCCAATCTTAAAGTTGCAATTCTGTCTCTGCTGTCTGAAATTCATCTTGCTTTAGTTGTACACATGTGTGAGAGAGTGAGAGAGCATGTGTACTACTCTTGTAATGTCTTAGAGTAGCGATTTGAGAGTCATTCTTGATTTTTACTACCCAGAAGCCATTGATTCATAAATGTAATTGCATATTTCAACCTATAGATTTCTCTGCTGGAAATGGATTGGTGGGGAAAAAAACTACACTGCACAAGCAAAAAACGGAGAAGTCTCTTGGTAACAAAGAAGTAGTCGGAAAGAAAAAGAATATAGTTTGCGTAATTCAATACACACAGTCTCAGTCAATGGCCTGTTGTACCTCATGTCAGGTGATATTTGCCTATAAACTAAAAGTGCTTGTATATCAAAACTTTTGACAGCAGTAGAAGAATATACCACCATGGTAACTTACAGTGGTGAAGTTTGGAGGGATGCAATCCTCCCCTCTGAAGGTGCACTGCAAGAGCATTTCGTTTGATATCCTGGCCTGTGCGGTTGTAGAAATCCATCATGTTGAACTGCTTGGGCTTGTAGTTGGCAAAATTAGCTTTTTCCTTCAACAAAGCGAGGACTTCCGGCTCAGCCAAGTGAGGGTTAGCGATCTGATAGTTCTCGTTGAGCAGTGCCAGCAGCTCCCCAACGTGGTACAGGTCGTTCTTTGTGATCTTCGAGAAACGAAACTCGTTGAGGTTGCAGAAGGTGATGGCAGGAAAGGTGAGGATGGGCGCCGCCACCTCATCAAGTTTGGTGACGATGAGGGAACTCAGAGAGTAGTGAGTACACTCGGTCCATGCACACAAACATCAGCAGAACCTAGAGAGCCCAAGAAGGACAGTGACCATAGGAAGCGACGGAACGTCATGTGCCCGTAGGCGCGAATATGTGGCTCATGCCATGTAATGTAGAGGAGTTGGCAAAAACTTGAAGGCTGGACGGCCTCTGTGCTTTCAATGCTGTCTTCGGAGTCTCCCTTCATGGCTGTCATTTTGGTATCCACTGAAAACTAGGTTTACAATCGGTAGAAAGTGTGCAAATGAAGCAATTTAACAAAGCAGCAAGTCTTTGAAGGTAGCTTTTCAATTAGTGGTAGTCCTCACTCCATCTGCAACCTCTTCCACTGTCTCTGAGAAGGCAGCTGTCATTCCATGCAGAACCAAACACAATGACAGCTCCAAAAAGACCAAGTCGCACGAAGTGATGCTGTCCGGTTTCTAAGGGACGAAGCACAAAGAAGTGAAGGGAAACCAAAAGGCACAGAGGAATTGTGGAAACGTAAACACAGCAGAAAGATCTCGCTTGGCGAGAACAGTTGATTGGAGCGTGCCTCCTCCGGTCGGCACAGAATGGCTTTACATCGCTATGACAATGCCATGGAATGGATTCGTGAATGGGAAGATTACAAGAGCCGAGCGTCTTCGCCGGCTACGTCCCCCTGTGCCACTCCCCTGCTGAAAATCAAGGGTCATAGACCTCCTATCCCACCTCTGCGTTTGACAGCCTCAGCTGGGTTCCCGGTCTCTCCTGCGGGAGCGCTGCCTCTTGGTGTTTTGGAAAGCCAATGTGGTGGTCTCGCCTCAGACAGCGAACGTTTCTTCCTCCAGATCTGGAAATGAGGATTTATGCACCTCTGCCGGCTGCCTGCCACCCCTCCTCTCTCTCCGCTGCTCTTTAGTAGTCAGGATCCATCCCACTGCTGAGCGTCTGCTCCGCCACAGCCTGTGTGTGTGTGTGTGAGAAGCATGGGGGAGGGTGCTTGCGAGGCTGGGGGTACTTCGACTCCAGGTTTTGTGTGAAAGAAAAGCTCTCAATGTGCAATGCTGTATTTCAGCTACAGGTAGTTGCAGAGAAGCAACCATCTGTGCCATGTGATCGCATCTGAGGAGGTTGGATCCTCATTTTCCCTAGTTAACCTGCATCTTAATTTAGTTGAGATGAACTCGCATGGTTTTTTTATCTTTTCAAGACAGCATTTGAGTGACCATCAACAAACACACTCGATTTATGGACTGAGGTTCAATCAATCAATACCAATATGCATTGTATTTTGAGGGTTAATAGTTCAGGGATCCCTTCACAGCCCTTCAAGTGACACAAGATTACAGCCACTATGATGCTCAAAAGGAGGAAAATTACCATAACAATGGGGGAATGGTCATGGTTAGAGATCTTTCTCAACCAAATTAAATCAATATCCAATCAATGTCACAAGGTGAGGTAACATGGGAGCAAAATACATATACTTGCTTATATTTAGTTGTTGCAAGGTCTCATTTTTAATAAAATACAATTCTATTAAATCTACAATATGTATGATTTTTGTAAATCTTGTACTTTACAAGATTTTTAATTTCAGAGAAATTCCAATTTTAAATTGGACAGTGATGCCACTCTTGTATGTACTTTATTAGACAGGTGAGCAAATGTACAAAAAACTAATCAATGTTATAGATCCCTTTTCAGTTGGTGAACATAGTGACGTTTTTATGTGGGTGGAGCTAAGGTGGAGGGCAAAACGATCCCTCTGGCCGCTTCACTAACGCTAGTTAGCAAGTTTTATTAGCTTGTTTTTTTGTTTGTTTTTTTAACAATGACTGAAGAAAATCTGATTTTTTCTTAATGTGTAAGGTCACTCACTGTCCAGGACCGCAATTGTTACGTTCAAAAGTTAATTTTAACAGACGGAACCAGATCCATAGCCTTCGCCTTCACACGCTCACTAAATGCATGGACGATCTGACAGGATTAACATTCACGTTACCTCGGTTGAGTGGCCTGACTTCTACATCTACCTTATGGAGAAATCCGATCGTAAAGATAAACTGAGGGCATAGAAATTTTTAGATGCCTATAACTATGTGCTACAACACAATAATATGATATTTAATAATAACAAAAGTAATTTAAGCTCCTTATTATGTAGCCGAATCTGTGCTGGTTTGTATTGGCTGCCTCCAGTTTTCACTTTGTTTTGCGTTACCTCAAGTTTAATAAGTCAAATAAACTGACCAGTGTGAGTATTAATTCAGCACTTGCGGGTAATTTGGTAGAATGAAATGTCCTTATATCCATGAGACTTGCGTGTGTCGCTGATATCTTGTCTTTTATTAGCAATCGCACCCTGCTTCAATGTTAAAAACATCAATGTTTTCATTCATCCGTTAACATTATTATATCATGACAGCAAGTTCCATGATTCCGCTTATTCCACTGCATCATTCGATCAACGCCTTTGTTATTGTAAGATCTTCAGCGACCCTAGCGCAGAAAAAAATTTACATAGGAGCTTTAACGTCAAATTTAGATTGCACTCTGCATCCTGGCCAATGGTAAATAAAAAATAAAAAAAAACAGTTTCAGAACTGTTCACATAGACCAGATGGAGTCTGTGTGTATATGAATTTATATTCTGACTTTTACACATATTGTAATGCCTGGATCCTGTTTACAGGCTCTCCATTATAGCAAATATGCTGAGTGTGAGGATTAGCATATTACAATATTATTCTGCATATTTCTGCATGTAAATTACTGAGCGGCATCCTCTAAATCCATTGTTATGCTTAGACTGAGCAAGCTTGCCATGTGTAGGTAGCATATCCAAAACAAGTGCTTGAATAAAAGGCAGACGGATAATGCAATAACAAAAATGGGTTTATATTTCACATACCTCTGCATGATTGATTACCAGACATTTCCGAATGCGACAGATGCGGTTTAGCTATTTGGTAACAAGGCAACCAATCAGTAACAAAGAAAAGCAGTTACCACTGAGACACACTATGAAGAAATTCAAGAATGATAGAGCAAAATATGGAAAAGCACCCGTTCAGTGAAATAAACTAAGATTCAATCTTAAAGCTGGGCTTTAAAAGGAGGAACAACACTTAATCAGAGAGAGGGCACTCCAAACACCATGATGGAGCTTTTATAATGCCAATAGCCTTACCAAATGTGCTAACCACTTTACACTCTGGGGAGTTGCTGTTTTGAGTATGTTCCTACGTACTTCCTACTATCACCTGAAGGTTGAATGAATAAAAGATTGAACCTGGTCACCAGTGATCAACAGCTGAAATCATATCTGAGTCACCAACAAAACAACCATAAAACTAATTTGCTCAACAAAACCATCAAAATATAGCAAACTATTAGTTGCTTTTAGCCACCATTGGCAGAAAATCAGTTACAGGCTATTTGTCTAATTGTTTATTGGTCTCCTACATTGACCTGGAGAATTTTTTGCTTCGACTTCCTATAGCAATGCATCTTTTGAGGGCTTTCTTACTTGCACTGGTAAAGATCTAGTGTTAACTCACTTGACATCTTAATCCTTTTAGACAACAATTTGCCTTTTTTTGTCCATTTGTCAAACCATTTATGTCTGATCCAATGGATTTCACTTTATACATAGATACATAAATAACACCTGGAACAAGATTAAAACTCTGAAATAGAAGTCACATCAGTAAACACAATTAAAAACAATTAACTTGGGAAGATGTAGAACACATTATTTTGCCACAGGACTGAATTTAGAAGTAAAGAACTGTCTCCCTTTCAATTCATGAGTGTGAATGTGAATTGGCCACACCACAGGAAGTTACATTGGAATTACAGGAAGTGAAAATTAAGCATTCTTCCACCCTGGTCTATAAATGTATTAAATATAAAAATGTGAATATAAATTAAGCAAAAATCTTCACAGGTGACATTTCAAACAGATATAATTGAAAAAAAATGTCTCGAGTTCGTCTTGATAAACATTCTTTCTAGTTAAATTACACTTATTGCAGTTATATGAATTTCTTTTTAAATTCTACTTTTCCATTTAAATTTCAAATCTGCTTCCTGTTGGCTACTTTAATTCAAATTCAGCAGTTTAAACGGAATTTGAAAAGCATTTTCAATTAAATTCCAAATGGTGCAAAACACTTCTGTGCAATGTGCAATAAGGAACTGTACACTACAACTGTACACTGGTCTGTTTGACGTATAATTAATATAATCAAAGCTTGATTCAATACAACCCAATGAACACTTGGCATCTGTCAGGAAAAGCACAACAGCTTGTCAATGCAGAGATATTTTGGCACAAACCATTAGATTAACACCTCAGGGAGTTGACCTCAGGTCATAAGAGGCCATGAGGAACAGGCTTACTGTCATTCATACACTGGTTCATAAGTACTGGACTATTGGCACTCTCTAGCAAACCCACTAAGACTTCTCTTCTCTTGTCATTGTAATACAACAACAAATAAAAGTTATAGGCAGAATATGAACTTAAAGTTAAATGAGGACCAATGGTGTTTGGCTTCACACTGACAGCATGTTTGAATGGGAAATTAGATTTGAGAAGATCAGTTAAAAACAATGTTCAGAAGACCACATTTATGATCTTTTTTATGTGTTTTTCAGGGTTGAACAATATAAAAATTTCGTCTGCTACCAATAAATTATAATTATGTCCAACAACTGTTAAATGACGCATTGAATTTCTTTACTATTTTGTCAACATGAAAGAAAATTACAAAAAGTAAATAAAAAGCAAAAATAAAAAGCTTACAAACACAATTGTCTGAAGTGTGAGTTTAGGCATCACAACCATTTAAATTGTGAAAAAGGGATTCAATACTACATTTAAAGGGATATTTCACCTCTGGAAAATGAATGTGTATATAAAATGGGTCATTTATGTAGAAGAAATGTGAAATTATTTTTTTTAATTTGGAGCATTCTATACTGAGAAAAGCCAGAAAATGTATTTGTGGCTTATGTGGATGAAAGACAACAACTCCCAGAATGCACTTGAAAGGAAGTGAGGAAGTGAAAGAGGTAAATAGCGGATTTCTCTCGTCTCAGGGGAAAATGAGAGAGTGTTGCACGACCATTCAATAGTATGACTGGATTTCTAACAATAAAACACTTAAAGCAAATGGGTGGAGTGACCCTTTAAGAAAGGATTTTAAAGATTAATTTTAAGCAAGTTTTAGATGATAGCACAGCCATGCATCTATAAAAATAGTTAAATGAACATGCGCAATTAAAAGTCAGATAAATATTGTCAGATAAATCAATTTAAATATCTGATGACCTGACACATCACCAATAAATTATGCAACAAGCCCTAGAAACAATTTAATTTCTTTACATGGAAAAGAGCATGAACATGCTGTTTAACATCAAGTTTTGTGTTCATTGGAGGAATGTGGGTTTGGAAAAGGAGAAATGATGACGTTTTATGCTGCATGAAATATCATGTATGCAGGAGCCAAAAGACAAATAACTGCTCAGTTGTCTCTGAATATAAAAAGCAAATAAATATATCATTCCATCTATACAAGAAAATAAGGGCAAGACAGGAGAAAAAAGTGATACAGCAGTGGACATTCACATGTAAAAGCAAACTCACCAGACACGTCATTTACCAAGTAAAAAATATATAATTGTTTAGGCCTAATGGGCAGTTGGAACACACTCAAAATCCCATTCAGCCGAGAATATCGCTGAAGTCAGCTCAAAAGCAGGAGTGAGACATCCACTCTCGAAGAACGATGCTGCAGCTAATATGAAAGTGCAAGCATCTTAAAACTGAGATAGATTTGAAACCACTGAAATGTCTGTCACAGGCAGAAGAGCATCAGGGTCTCTTCTCATACGTGCTGAGATACGCTGTAAACACTAAAGGATCATCAGCTTTGCAGTTTTGCAGCAGCCTCTTGAGACTGCTTACTGAGAAGCGACGGTGAGTATAATGACACGGGCCACCCTGCTTGACCCAGGACATAAATCAACCCACATCTGCGCAATCTAACGCAATCTAAATCTGTGTCGCAACTAACAGCAGAACACAGCGTATGATGAGGTTTAAACACTTCAGTTATATCGAAAACATTTTTGTGTAGGATTTACTTGAATTGAATACAATTGAAACAATTTATTAAAACAATCTAAAAAATTATAGAAAATTTCACAAATAATTACATGGAAATGGCAAGTAACACTGAGTTAAATGGGACGTTTTGAAGTACTAACATCTTGCAAAACATACTCCAATAAAAAAATTATTTTTTTATTTACAACATCATTCAAGAAATACCATACCAGCTACCACAGCTATTTATGGCGAAAAACAGGTTAAAATGTAGCAAAATACAAAATAATAATAATTTACAAAAGCTGTCTTTTTAAAAATTGCAATAATTTTTTCTTCACAATTGTGACGTATTCGAGTGAAACGGCTTTCTAGAAGTAGAAAAGAAAAAAAATGTAGGGCGGGTCTTGATTTTGTCATTTTAAAATTGATTGGATGGTTGTGGTTTGCTATTGGATCTCATGTGCAGACTGATCTCATGAAATTGCATATGTATGACACGCCAATTCCTATTTCCATTTTTGGTGTGCTATCAACACGCATAATCACTTTTCAGCGTATTTATGAACGCAGTTGACTTAACGTTATTACTGTATATATAAAAATATGACCTACCCCAACCCCGTCCCTAAACCGAACCATCACTGGGGTTAATAGCATTTATAAGTCTTCCCCTACCATCCTAGGAAAAAAAAGATCACTCCCCAGATGTAGATGTACGTTTTACTCGGACATTTAAAGGCGTGTGCATACACGCGAAATCAATATATCGGCCGATATTTTTTTATTTAAATTTTTTCAGAAACGCGCAACAAAACATTAACATATTTCCCTAACATTAGTTATTTGTAATTATTTATGAGTTTTAACTAAAATAATATGATAATGCATTTTAAAAGAAACTTTTTTTTTATTGTCACAACAGAACAGACTGATGATAGTGGCATTAGCTAGCTTTGTGGTTCGCTAGTCTATGATGAGCCATAATTTAGCAATGGATAACGTCATACTGCAAATTGTAAAACATACATTTTCAATATAACAGGCTAAGGAGAGATGATACGACTCATTGCTATAACTGTCACGCGCTATTAAAGAAATACTTCAGTCACATTGTCATAAGTTAAAAGGACAGTCAGTCAACTACACTGTAACAACATAACGCGTAATTATTACTAACTAATTACGCAGTTAACAATCTCGGCTTATTTAACAGCAGCAAAACTGGGCATTATAGTCACAAATTTTGTCATGCTTATTTGAGTTAAGAGAACGGATGGGGATGCTCTTTTAATTGTTATTCAAGCAATGTATGTCTCGTGACCAACTCAACGAGTGTTGCCAACAGGCACGGTGTAGAGTGCCCTCTGGTGGACAAACTATACAACTCCAACTCTCATGACATGGTTCAAGCATGTTTTCATCCATTTTTATTTTATTTTTGAAATATTCATTTATCGGCCATTATAACTGCCGATACCGATATTTTGGAAAATGGCTAATATCGGCCGATAATATCGGTCTGCCGATATATCGGTCTGGCTCTACATGGAGCCAATAATTATGGCCAGCGTGTTTGAGAAAAGCATTTATTTCATAATGGGATTTACTCCCAACTTTCAATTCTTTTTCTTCAAAGAAAGGTTCGGGTTTTTTTATTTTTTTTAATGAAAGATCAAAAGGATAAACAATGCAGATTTATTTTTTACAGTCATTTTTGATCACATTTACCAGGGGTGCCATTTATTCTAACCTTCTAATAGTAAAAAAAATAACTAAAGAAGGTCTGGACAAAACATACAGATTTACTAACAGAATGCTTTAACACAAATACTGATGACGAAGCCTTCTATCAAGTAATCACATACTGTATGTTTGGCTTTTTCTTGCAAAGTTTGAGGCTCAGGTAAAAATGTCTGCTGTAAATAGATAAAGGCGAGGATAAAAGAAAGGATAAACCACCTTTATTGGAAGTGGAGAGAAGTCTTAAACCTGAGGGTGTACATCAGTCTTGCCGTACAATGAACTTGTCAGAACGGAGGGACTGTGAAATTGAAAATATCAAAAGGTCTCGTCCAGTAACAAAAACGTGAAATTGAACACAAGGAGGAATACCCTGCAGCGCACAAATCGCTGGTCACAAGCTGAAAAGCAGAGCAAACCTTTATGATCGAACCTTAATAAACAGACAGACCAGGCTGGCATATTAACTGGATATTTACATACCAGGTAAGTGCTATTACAATTAATGAACAGTGCAAATAAACACACCTAGATGTACTAAACTGAGACATATACACCTACAAAGAAATGTAAACATAAATAGATATGCAATTTAGAAATATTAATATTCTAAATACAGTTCATTACTCAGCCAGGCAGATGTATGTGATGCTTATTTGCTTATGAAGCCCTGACTTAATCCAAGCAATTCACACTGCAATTTTATCAAACTGTTGGCTGACTGCACAGGATGACCTTTTACAGCGAATGGCAGTCCAAACATATGAGTCACTTTAATCATATACACAACACTCAGCTTATCACTCAGGGATGAAGGTATAAAAAACAAGATAATAAATGGCTGAAAACCTTCTATTAGTCAGAGCCAGCAGGACCGGGTCTCTCCTGAGAGACAACACCTATGGGGAACCTCCCACATGCACCAACTTTGGGTAAAGTGGATCATAATCAAACTCAACAGGACTAAAAGTAATTGCACACAGTTCTGTGATTTGTATTGATGGTTTATTGAGTGTGTGCCACATCTCCTGCTGATGTAGTGCTACATCGGCAACAAAACGGGATCAATGATCATGAACATTGAAGGGAACACTTAACAAGATATTAAAAGTGCAACTATTTTAATGTAATTTTAAATATTCCTAATTTTGTTTTGGATGTCACTTACAATAGGTTTACATGCTTCCAAGGTGGGTCTCATTCATGAAACATTTGTAAATATACGAGTAAATATGAGAGTGATTTGTGCATAAAGAGACCTTTCCGAAAACTCTTCTCCTGATTCACAAATACTTCATAAACGTCAGATGTGATAGTGAAATGTGTGTGTGTTAGTGAATTACAACCAGTCGCAAACTGGGATGCACATGCACGTTCAATCTCAATTACCATAAATCCCGCCCATTACATCCGGACTCGACATCTGCTGTCGAGGGGAATGCGCGTGACGTCACCGTCCGGTCACGTGCCTGCAGTTACTCATAGTGAGTGGCAAAAAGACTGAGCGGCTGTATGTGTTTTCAGTGTGAATGCCGCAAAAAAACAAACATAACACATATAAAGTGGGAAAGAGCTTTGCGATTGACTGTACAACTAGATTTGACAAAAAAATCTGAGGTATATTTTTACAGACTGCTATAGAAAGAGAACAAATGAATGCTGCAATTCACAGAAACAACTGGACTCCAGTCAGCGAAAGGTGAATTTGCAGTTATCATTTTGTGTCAATATGCTGAATTTAGCTGTAAAACCATTCCCATATATTTTGTATTGTTATATATATATAACAATTCATCAATTAAATATTTATCATTGCATATTCTGCATTATTGGATGTTTCTTAATAAACACTGACCAAAAAACAAACAAACTATAAAGTTTTAGGGCTGGATACAATGTAATATATGTATATAATATAGGCTATATTATAACACAGATATAAGCGATCACTCGGATTTAGACCTACATTGTATTTTATATAAAGCGTTCACAGGCAAATTTGCTTTATGTTTACCGTCTATATTGCTTTTATGTCCCCGGCGTCAAAATCAGGCAAACATAAATGTCAGGCGACACGATTCCTGGCTGCATGTCAATATCCATGGATCACTGGATCTTTAGTAAGTTGTGAGGAACACTAAATTGAGTCCAACATTTAGTTTAAATTGATTAAATTGTTAGTTTTAGTCGCATTTTCGCAGTTTCCCCTATTAAATCCAGTCACGCAGCAGATCTTTTGCCACTCAGTCAGGCTGAGGGGGTTGTTCCGGCGGGAAAGTGACGCCAATGCATTCCCTCTATATAGCTAAATAAAAAGTCAAGCTAATCTATCCCTATACCAAATATTCAATAAAAAAATATATATAGTATAGTGCAGAAAATTAATGATGTGAGAGTACACAACTAATTGCGGCATATTATGCATCAACTTTTGTTCGATTATTTGAATAACATCAGAATTATGACCACGCAGACACTCTGCTCTGAAAAATCCCTATTGGTCGATCAACAAGATTACAGTCTCGAAGCTCTGGTTTCACAGACAAGGCTTAAGTTTGGTCCCAGGTTAAAAAGCATGTTTGAACTGTCAATAGCACTGACAGGTGCTTAAGCCTTGTCTGTAAAACCAGGGGACAGTATTTTAACAATGGCACTTGATTGACAGCACTCGCATATAATCACACAACAACAACAACAAAACTGAATCATTTACTAGTGAGGCCAGTAAAGTAGGCTCTCCTGACGTTCAAAATTGTACACGTAGCACAGATATTAGCCTCTCTCATAATTTGCTATGCTGTAATGAGTATGCTGCAGGTGCAGCTCTTTAACATAATTGGCATATTATGCCGGAAGCTAATTAACTGTAGGCGTGACCAAGCAATTTGCATCCTTTCACCACCTGAACCTTGTCTCTACTCTGGCCAGATGTTTCATGGATTTGAAAAGTGATATTTGGTGCAGACTACTTTTTTTGAAATAATATGCAAAACACTGTAAAATGCAACAACATGCTTCATTTTGGAACATGACTGTCACTAGGTTGAATGTTTAATTCATCAATATCAGTAACCAGTTATCCTCTTGGAAATTAAAACATACATTTTTAATACCGTTTTGTAACAGTGTCTTAACTTTGTCATTTAATCAATAAATTAGTTAAAAATTATTTCTGGGTCATTCATCATGGAAGATAAAATGTCAAGCTCATTCATTGTGCAATATTCCTCCTTATGGCAGTATAATCTCTTTAGTTTTATAAACAAGGAAAATAGTTATCTGCATATTTGTTATGGTAGCTCATAGTTCGCCAAAAAATGAAAATTATGTCATCATTTACTCCCCCTCATGTTCCTCTAAAACTCTATACGTATTCTTTAGATATTTTGATAGAATATTAAGATATTTTGAAGAATGTCCGTGACCCAACAGTTGATGGCCCCCATTGACTTGTATTGTAATATGGAGAAGAAGACGAAAAAAACTCACAGGTTTGAAACAATGAGGGTGAGTAAATTATAACACTTTCCATTATTAGCTTAACTACCCCTTTAACTTATCTGTTAACCAACTAAAATGTGACAGGAGGTAGAAAAATAAAACGACACTTACTGGGTCTCGTGAAGGATGAGTGGTGATCTGACTTCCGTTCGCCACGCGAGATTGAGAGCAGACGCTTTTCCAATTAGTGTACACTTCCGTACACGTCATAAATGGCTGATGAAGGCCTGCTGAAGACCTGCCGAAGCGGCAAACACGTAGCTGAAAGCAACAAATATTGCTTAGTGTTATTAATAAACAGAAAAATCCAGTATGTCTAATGAAGGAGCCAAAAAAAAGGGAAAAGTACCAGGAGACAAAAAAACAACTAAACGAAAAGCAAAGAGGCGGGAAACTTATGCAGTGTATATCTACAAAGTTTTGAAGCAGGTGGGTATGGTTTCATAAATAATAAAGATTATCGAAGAATACTTATCAAACGGATGATTCCTACTGTAAATGTTGATTGATGACCTGCGTTTGACGCCGCCACGTGCAATCGACGATGAATTCGTGAATGAATCATTCTTGCGAGTAGAATCTTTTCGTTGTATCGGTTGAATCGCGAGGTTCTCGAAGTCACGCGTGTTTTTGACTCACTGAACAAAGAACCGTTTGTTTTAGATCTGTTCGATTCCGGAACAAATCTTTATAACTTGATTCGCCTATATCATAAATACCCACAATAAAACGTTTTAAAAATTGTAAAATAAAAAAAAAATTTATTGAAAAAAAAACCTTTTCATCCAATAAATATTTTTTATAATGTAAGCTAACGTTTATCCAGTTTCTAAATGACATTATCCATATAATCCATAGAATTATCTTTGGTACACAACATTTAAATAAACCCTTTGTCTTCTTGTCAAATCAACTAATCACATCTAGTGTGTATGTGTTTATCTCAGTAGTCAACATCTGAAGTCAAGTGGATCAACTTTTCATCAAAGTTATACATGAATTTTGAACAATAGCCTACTTGTTCTTGTCTTTGTTAGGACAAATTAGTTGGGTTTACAGTTATTAGGCCAATTAGCTATATTACCAGGCAGGCAGAAGAATTGTTTACCCTCATTATTGGATGTTAAAATGTATTATTTTAATGACAGAACTGTTGTTGCTTATTGCTTATGTGTGTATACATGCATTCATAGGTTCATCCGGACACTGGGTATCTCCAGCAGGGCCATGAGCATCATGAACTCGTTTGTTAATGACGTGTTCGAGCGCATCGCCACAGGCTGCCGGCTCGCGCACTATAGAACAGAGCGCTCCACCATCACGAGCAGAGAGGTGCAAACCGCAGTCAGGCTCCTGCTGCCCGGGGAACTCGCCAAACACGCTGTGTCCGAGGGAACCAAGGCCGTCACTAAATACACCAGCTCCAAGTGAATCACCTGAGAGCTGTCCAAGGGCTGGGAATCTTTTCAACTAATACAAAAAAAAATGTAAAGGCCATGTTTGCAATCACTATTCAATATTAATAAATGCACACAGAAACTTGAGTGGAAACTAGTATTCGTTATTCTGGTTTAGAAAGCAATCTCTTTTGCTCAGGTTTATTTATGAGTGCAGAAGAACACACTGAGGGAATGATACTGATTATGCACTTATGTACAATGTATACCATATTACAAAACTGATTTTTGCTGATTAAATATTAGTTTATAAATGTCCATGCTGTTACCATAGTACTCTGAATATTCTGTACATGATTGTTAGTTTTATTAAAGGGTAATTTGTCCTAAAAATTAAAATTGGCATTACTCACCCTCATTTCATTCATCTTCAGAACACAAATGAAGATATTTTTGAAGCACTTTCTGTCCCTTCATTGAGCTATGCAACTACCACTTTGACTCTTAAAAAAGTTCATAAAGAGATTGTAAAGCTAATCTACTGTATATGAGTTGAGCGGTTTAGTCCAAATTTTCTTAAGAGACTTGATCATTTATGTGATAAACAGAATTAATTAGGCCACTAATTATCCCTTTAAGATTCTTCTTCTCAAATATGTATTGAGGGTATAATTGGGATAAAATGTGACTTAGTGGCCAAGGAAAGTCCAAGTTTCTCATTCAAGCTGCAATTTTGTTAAAGGTTTTTTATAGCGTAGCTATAGTGATTGCATACAGTTGCGAGTGTATAATATCTTACAAATCAGGACATGATTTATTTCAGTTTACCATCAGGGTATCAACAAAGGGCATCTCTTCTGCCAGGTGCAGAGATGCTCTCACACTGTAGTGTTGTATCTCTTGCCACTAGATGGAGTCATTTCAACACTATTGAGACCTGAGCAAGTCATTTTGACTTTCTCATGAGTGACTGAGTAGAAGTCTGGAACGGATAGGAGCAACACTTTCATTTGCCATGTGCATGAGTTTGTTTCCACACTGGATTAATTTTACATTTGGAAAATGAATACTGAAAAAAAATTTAATTCAAATGAATAAACAGCCTAAGTACAATCACACCACAAAGCCATTTGAATTTCTCTGTATTTCAAACAAACAGTGAATCTAAAACTTCTTACAAAAAAAACAAAAAAAAAAACGTTTAACGAATATATCATATGAGGTTGCTTTTTTAAAATGGGAATGTTTGTGCTCAACCTTTTTGGGTAACACTTTTCGAAGGGGTGTGCATACGACTGTACACCTTATAACCATGAAATACAATATGTCTTGAATATGAAGTAGGGTTTATGTACTGTTTATAAACTGTCATTAAGTGTCTTTTGCCTAATAATGACATTTTGAATGCAAATATGACATTTAAGATGTCTTTGTTATGACATCTTGACATAAACCAATACATCATAACCTGTCAGTGTCTTTGTCATGACAACTTGACATAAAATGAAGTTAAACTGTCATGTGGTTGGCTTTGACATTGGCTGTCATGAGGCATTATAACTGTGTCATGAATATTTTCGTGATCTCAACTACAGTGGTACTAATTGAATTTATCATTAAAAAGTTATAATGGCTTCATGACAGCCAATGTCAAAACCAACCACCTGACAGTTTAATGTAATGTTAACCAATAAAGCTAGGTGGTTTCTTAAGTTTGATAATTAATCTGCTATGTCATGTTTATGACAGGTTGTGTTGTCTTAGTAATGTCAAGTTGTCATGACAAAGACACTGACAGGTTATGATGTATTGGTTTATGTCAAGGTGTCGTAACAACATCTCAAACAATGTCATATTTGCATTAAAAATGTCATAACTGAGCGAATGACACTTAATGACAGTTGTCACAAACATGCATTAAACTTCCTGTCATATTCATAACATATGTCATGTTAGTCATATGCACACCCCTTCAAGTAAATGGTTACCCATTTTTGCAACAAAGTTGTGTTAAGAAAAGATCAGGACAATTAGACATTTCTTTCACCTGATATATTCTGGCAAAATTATTATTTTTATGTGGCAAACATGATATATATGGCATTTTTGGTGCTAAACTGCACTGTTTTCTTAAATGTATGGCAAACTGTAGCTACAAAACTAATCACACATACTATAAGGTGCTTACAAATTGTAATGAATAACTTTTACAAACTTGTAAATGCTGACAAATGTTCAATTTGAACTACAGTAATTGGATTTTCCAGCATGCGAAGCGTATTTATGGACATGAAATGATCTATACGTTGAGACTGAGAGAGCAAAGCTACGGGTCACATGCATTGTGAGAGACTCGTGCATTTGAGAAACCAGAATGGGAAGCATTAAATAGGCCTACAATTTTACTTTTGTATTTAAAAAGCTCATACTGATATAATAATTTGTCCATTTTACAGTCTAGTAGCTGACCAATGAAGTATTTCACAGGAGGAAGCTTTGGTGAAAACAAATCATGTGTTGCCCTTCATTAATCAGGGAAATCTGAGGAATAGTGGTGTTCTGTGTCCCCAGCCCTCCCTCTCCGGCTCCTGCGATAAGCCTTACTGATGATCTTATATATGCTAATGATGGCATGTCTATGGACATATTACAGCGGCGAGGGTGATGGTGTCATTAATGACAACGTCTACAGCGTTATCGTCATCATCACCATGTTCCCCTTGATCTTGCGGTTCCCTCATAGATCCCCATGCGCTCATTTCATTTTTGCACACACTCTCTCTCTCTCTCTCTTTTGGGTGGTATAAGCACATTACGGATGGGGACATTAGTAACTAATGCAGGCGCTGGGCCCCGCATTTGTTTTGGTGCACAAGTACATCATTAGAAAATGTTCTACTTGGCAGGGAAGCGTGATCTAACTCGGCTCGCAATAAAATGAGGTTGTGATCAATTGTTAAAGTTATCGAGAGCTATTACGTTGAAATATGAACCTCTCAATTGCCATAATGAAGAGGGTGCCTGTCGTACACAATCAACAGAGCAACATACACCAATGCATTGTGGGTTCTGGGCGCTCGAAAGAACGAGAGAAAGCAATTTTGCCGAAAGAAAATGCAACCGCGTCGCCCTAACCTCGTTACAAATTTCACCTCATTACTAAATTTCAATAATCTACTCAAAACGTTAGGACCAACCGGCTATAAAACAGAATTGCAAGCTTTTTTTGAGCATGGGACAATGCGGCTATATCGTGAAGAATTACGTCTCGTAATGCCAGCTAACTTTTGATGTCGAGTGCCAACGTTCGACTCACCGATTTTGGCAAACTTGACGCATAAATTAATTTGATATAATATTCTCTACTGAGGCATATTGATGAGTTTCAGTCTCAGAAATTCAATTAATCCCTCAAAGTTAATGTTTCAGAACTGAACAGGGGCCAATCTGGAGGATAGCAATGGAAGATGCTACATTAAAGTTGATCCTGTATTGTTGAATCAACTCAAAAATGTACAACAGCCTATACAACACCTTCTGCTGCAGGTTCTATATGTGACAATGCACAATAATGACTAGGCATGAACAATATTTGCTCATCCGGGCATTTTACTATTTAAAAGTTTGAGGATGATTACGATGAGTACGAAATGATTACTTTAATTCAGCAAGGATGCATTTCATTGATCAAAAGCAATAGTGAAGATATAGTGTAACAAAAGATTTCTATTCCATATAAAATATGAATCTTGAGGGAAAAAGGGGTTCCACTGAAATAACAGCTTTCAACATTGATAAAATAATAAGAAATGTTTTTTAGCAGAAAAACAGCATATTATAATGATTTCTGAAGAGAACAGTTATTTTAAGTTGTACATCTAAAAAATGCTAGGTTGTTTCAACCCAAATTTGGGTCAAAAATGGACAAACCCAAATGTTGGGTTAAAAATCTAATTTAAAGTTTAACCCAACTTTCACATTTGTACATTTTTTATTACATCTTGTTAACCCAACATTTGAGTTTGTACACTTAAAAATGTTGGGTTGGTTTAACCCATCTTTGGTCAAATAAGGACAAACCCAATTGTTGGGTGAAAAATCTAATTTAAAGTTTAACTCAACTTTCACTTTCATCTGAACATTTTTTAATTACACTTTTGACCCAACATTTGCATCTGTGCACTCTAAAAATGCTGGGTTGTTTTAACCCATCTTTCGGTCAAATATGGACAAACCCAAATGTTGGGTGAAAAACCTAATTTAAAGTTTTAATCCAACTTAAACTTTCAACTGTACATTTCTAATGCATTTTTACCCCAACATTTGGGTTTGTACACTCTAAAAAATGTCGGGTTGTTTTGACCCATCTTTGGGTTGTTTTAACACATCTTTCGGTCAAATATGGACAAACCCAATTGTTGGGTGAAAAATCTAATTTAAAGTTTAACTTAACTTTCACTTTCATCTGTACATTTTTTAATTACACTTTTTAACCCAACATTTGCATTTGTACACTCTAAAAATGCTGGGTTGTTTTAACCAATCTTTGGGTCAAATATGGACAAACCCAAATGTTGGGTTAGAAATGTAATTTAAAGTTTAACAACTTCACTTTAACTGTACATTTTTTAACCCAACATTTGGGTTTGTATGCTCTAAAAAATGCTGGGTTGTTTTAACCCATCTTTGGGTCAAATATGGACAAACCCAAATGTTGGCTTAAAAATATAATTTAAAGTTTTAACCCAACTTTCACTTTCAACTGTACATTTTTTAATTACACTTTTTAACCCAACATTTGTGTTTGTACACTCTAAAAATGCAGGGTTGTTTTAACCCATCTTTGGTTGGGTTCAAAAATGGACAAACTCGCAATTGGGTTAAAGCCAAATTTAATTTTTAACCCAACATGTGGGTTTGTCCATATTTTACCCAAATTTGGGTTAAAACAACCCAGCATTTTTTAGAGTGTAATAATATTTCACAATATTACTGTTTTTACTGTATTCAAATAAATGCAGTCTTGGTGAGCAAAATCCTATACTTTTGAACAGTCTTTGTGTCATGACTTCATCCTAAGTGGTGTTTATTGCTATTAGTCAGTGAGTAAGCACCAGATTGGCCTCTTGGAAACAGTTTATGGTTATTGAGAGTGTGCAGGACTAACTATTACTGTATTTTATACTTCTGAAAGGAAAGTCCATTAGATGTTCAGTTTACAAACTAATCCTCTTCATGAAGTTCTTCAATCCATCCGCCTCAAAGCTAAGTTCATTCGCAGCAGCACCATTTAGACAGCATTCAAACAGCTCATAATCATGTTGGTTATTCCTCGAGAATAATGATTGTTATCAATTAGTCTCAACCAATTAGCTCGCATTTCTAATTCTTGGTCTTCTCTTTGTTCCTTTAATTAGTAAATTCATTAGTAGCGTCTAGTGTCGCACGCCAAGTAGGCCTAGATGTTTCAGCAGTGTATTCTTATGATTTTAACATGAGGCGCAGCAGTCTTAAGTGGAAGATAATCAGCAGGAACTAATTGTCTAATTGCACTGATGAAGGTTACGATCATTAGCCCGTTCTGGAAGTCCAGTGACGGTCCTCAACAGCGAGTGTGAGTCTACACCGGACCGGCCGAACCCTACAGATGGCCTCACTGTTAAGCTCACGGCAGGACAAAATGATAGACATCTTCTATCCACAGGGAGCAAGACAAACGAGTGTGTGTCTGTGTACGTGCATATGTATACGTATATGCGTGTGTGTGTGTGTGTTGTCCGCAGGGAGTAAGACGAACGAGTTGGAGAGGAGTGCTGATTCAATGCACTTCTTTCTTTTCTTGCTTGAGAAAGTCCCTGCCTCCACAAAAATTGAATGTCCACCATTTGAGAAATGAATTCATGGAAGTCACTGTCTTTTTTCCCCATTAGTAAGTGTTTAGTTCAACGTTTTAAATAATTGCGTTACAAGGAATGATATTTAAAATACATTTGGGAGGCAATGGGCGGGAAAGTGCCTACATGTTTTGCTGATGATACCCGGGCCATTTGGAAGACATCAGAAGTAGTGAGGAGGTAGCCCAGATGCATATTATAAACTCATTATGTGTATCATTTAAAAGGATGTACTCCAGCAGCAAAACAATCTTCCCATTCTCTGCCTCGCCTGTAATGTGTCTGTCGCAAAGTCGCAGACTTTTGATGCCTTCAGTCAATGTGACAGCTATTACTGCATGGCAAAATGGAATAAATGTCATTTATATTCCTATTGGCAGGGTCATTAACATATGGATAAGACATCGCGAGGCAGTGTCTTTAGAGCAAACCGGAATGTGGAAAAAAAAAAGGAGATGGTGGATCAGTCATTTAAGAAATTATAATCATAATTATTGCATTAACATGCATTTTTATATTGAGAAAACATGGAAAGATAAATAGATTGAATTGAGAATGCCTTTTAAAGTGCAATCCAATTCCTGAACTCATATTGAACTGAGGTAGCAAGCAGGATGCAGAATTGCAATTTGAAATTGAATGTAAGGAAATTAATGAATTGCAATTAAAAAATCATTTAACTCATAAAAGAATCGAAGATATTTACCAAAAGAAGCAAAGCCTTTTTGAAAAACAAGTTGAGAAACATTTAAAAAAACAGACAGACAGACAGACAGACAGAACAAGACAGACAGACAGACAGACAGACAGACAGACAGATAGATAGTGAGATTGGCAAAATGTTTTTAATGTCTCTGGCTTCTCAATTTATGAATATATATAATTTTGAGTATACAAAACACCCAAGAGTGTATATATTGATTCTGATTTTTATTGATCTCAAAAATACTAACAAGGCAGAGCTGACCTGCTGGTAAACGTCTGCTTTAGATATACTGTAAACAATGAGTCACTGCCTTTTATATACCGAACATAATCTGTAAAGCATGTCCACCCATGTGACACTGTAAAAATAGTCTCGATGCACATGTGGCCAAGTTCCAACTCAGATGTCAAAACAAGCCCTCCGAGCAGAAGGCCATTTGAAAGATCCCAGGCCTTTCAGTGTGAAGACCAAAAGAATCTTATATACATGTCTCAAAGGACTCCCATGTATAATCCAAGCTCTGGCGTTCAGAGCAGGAGCGGCACCAGATGAGACTGGCTGCCCCGGTTCTCAGTGGGTATCTGCTGAGGAAAGAAGCCCGGGACAGAGGGTTGCCTTCAGGCAGACCGTGGGAAACCCTCCGGTGGTGTGCCGAGACCTTGTTGTTCAAAATGCCCTGTACACTGGAAACATAGAGGCCGTGAAGAGCTTTTCTCCAAAGGCTTTCCTTCAGACCTGCTCATCCAGCCACAGGGAGGAGCCATGCGCTATGCCCCAAGTGGAAAAGTGAGAGGTAAGAACAAGCTGTTGTGCAACCGAGCTCAGCTTTGCCCAGTTGTCAAGCTCAACTTTGCATTGGTCTTCTAGAGCTTACAAGTATTTGGGTTGCCCCAAAGCGATCTGTTTCGATTGTCACGACTACTTGAATTGATTACTTCTCAGACAGCCTCGGGTTTCTGGACCGTTGTAAAGGTCATGCCAGGCGTCCTTAAAATAGCCCCTTTCTAAAAACAGGCAGCAGACTAAACCAAACATATTCAGGGCAAACATCTTTAACATTGTGCCCAGGCTGAAAAGCCCTCAGACAATCAACACAACCGTGAAGAAGAAGCTGGATTCGTAACGGCTCTTTGCTTTACCTCACACATGGGGCCAAAGATTAAATTTCGCAAACAAAAGAATTATCGCAGCGACGTGATCGCAACGGCTAAAGCGTCAGGATGTATCCTCCAGTTCTGGAACGCGCTTCTTGTCGGAGATGACATCACTGTTATCGGTATCATTGATGACCCAGAATATGCTTATCTCATCGACGCCACATATGACACCAGCAACATAGAGGAGTGGAAGAACTTCAGGTTCAACTACAGAGGGCTAAGTATGTTACAGGGACACACAATGAAATGATGTTTGGGGTTCATATGATGTTTCTATGCAACGAGGAAAACATAATTCTTGCTGCTTGTTTAGTTTACTTAAAACAACACAATTGTTGAACATTTGACCACATCTGAATATTGTTATTAACAATAAATTGTATGTTTAAACTACATTAATTTTGTGTAACCATTTGCCTTGGTAAAATCTAGTGTGTGCTTTTTGTTTAGGTAGATTTTACTCAATTGCAATTGAAAAATCTGAGTGTAAAACATGCAAAAATTAAGTACGCTTTACTTGTTTTTTAGCAAGTAAAATGTATTGAACAAAGTAAATTGCTCAAGTCCAGTTTCTCAGTGACTTTAATAGGCATTTCACACATGTGTAGCCTATAAAACTGATTTAAATGTCATTTTTAACCCCAGGTTGAGGCCATTTTTAACCTTGGGTTAAGAGCTTCCAACTTCGAATTCGACGAATGATTAAAAAGTGGCTAATTCGTAACAATTCATACGGCCTCACTCGACAGAATTAGTCAGATCAACTTTGGTCAATCGTACATATTTTACGAATCTGGCCAATTCGTATGAATTGTACGAATGACTTACCCCTTACCCCGCCCCTAAACCTAACATCACGTAGGTTTAGCACAAATCGTACAAATTCGTAATCGAGTGAGGTCGTACGAATTAGACACTTTGATCATTCGTCGAATTTGGACGAATTGGGCGTGAGATAGTGTTGGTAACTTCACACTGTTAATTCTGAATGCGTTTTAGTGTAACATACGCGCAGGCCAGTTAGAGCTGAGAGCGTAAACCTCACTCCCCCTGGCCTCAAGAGGCATGATGACGTCTGATGCTAGGCTGAGGTCTTTAGCATCCGAGCGCACCCGACGAGACCCAGTTAAATCCCGAGTGGGTCGAGTAGGACGGGGTTAGATAGGCGCACTTTCAGACCTCCAGCGTTGGGTTAGCATTCAAAATTGTGAATAAGTCAAAGGTGACATATGTAATGTCACTAAATAATTGTTTAGCCATTAAATATTTGAGCTTTGTTATTATTTAGGGAGAGAACTTTTATACAGTGTGAAACTTGCTTGAGTTCTGAGGGAAACAACGTTGAATATCATTTTTCTTTAATGTTTTACACTGAGATGGTTAGAACAAATCATTCTACAGAATGATAAAGTAATCAAAAATAGTATGATGAAGTACTAAAAACCTGACCACCCATAATTAATTATAGCAGTAGAATAGTAGAATATAGTGTGAATAAAATAAATTATTAACTAATTTAATAATAGAGGGAATGCATTGGCGTCACTTTCCCGCCGCAACAACCCCCCTCAGCCTGACTGAGTGGCAAAAGATATGCTGCGTGACTGGATTTAATAGGGGGAACTGCAAAATGCGACTAAAACGAACAATTTTATCAATTTAAACTAAATGTTGGACTAAATACAGTGTTCCTTACAGCTTACTAAAGATCCAGTGATCCATGGATATTGACATGCAGCCAGGAATCGTGTTGCCTGACATTTATGTTTGCCTGATTTCGATATCGGGGTAAATAAAAGAAATATAGAAGGTAAACATAAAGCAAATTTGCCTGTGAACGCTTTATATAAATACAATATAGGTAGGTTTAAATCTGGATAATCACTTATATCGGTGTTACGTATATAGCATATATATACGTCATATCGTCCAGCCCTAAAATTTTATAGTGTTTTTTTTTTTTGGTCAGTGTTTATTAAGAAACATCCAATAATGCAGAATATACAATGATAAATATATAATTAATGAGTTGTTATATATATATATATATATATATATATATATATATATATATATATAAACACATACAGGTGCTCAGTTTTTTTGCCACTCTACTATGAGTAACTGCAGGCATGTGACCGAACACGGTGACGCGTCACACGCATTCCCTCTATAATTCAAAGATCATTTTGTCATGTCATTGTGTCTGTCTACCTATAGCAATGTATACACTAGCGCTTAAACTTTGCCACTAAGCGAATCTTCATTCCCAGTATTTCCACGTTCAGACTGGCCTGCTGTCACAGTTATTTGTTCCCCTATGTGTTCCGGTTACACATAGATTGCTCTCTTCTTCATTGCACCACCCCGACTGTGTCTTTGAGGTTGCTTCGGGGTTCTTTTATGAGTTTGTGTTTATGCGTGTTCCCTTGAAACTTGATAAGAATAGATCAGAAAACTGCATTGCATGGGAGACAAACTTTTCTTGGGTGTGTTACATTATAAACTGACTGTCCGCATTGTCATTTAGCAAGTAATGAAACTGAACAAGATTGTCTGCTCATGTGCATCATGGCATCGCTAACTTATTAATCTATAAGAACACACTGTTAAGTGTCAGGCATTATGTTGGATGTTGGTGTTTGACTCATTTAGCATTCTGTTAACAGTAAATGAGTGGATTCAGATAAACCTACAGCACTGTGCGTGATGTTACAGTTACAATGCATCTGGAATGTCATCAAATAAATAAATAAATACAAAATTCAATGGAAATTGCTTTGGATATCTATAGAATTATTGTTAAGATTAAACATGTACCCGAAAAAAGTAACATTTAAAAGTTTGGTTCAGTATAGATTCTTTTTAAGAAATTAATACTTTTATTCAGCAAGGATACATTAAAATGGTCAAAAGTGAAAGTAAAGATATTTATAATGTTAAAGAAGATTTCTGTTTCAAATGTTCTCTTCGTCAAAAATGTATCATTGTTTCTGCAAAAAATTAAGCATAAATATTAAGCAGCAGCAACTGTTTTCAACATTGATAATAATAAGAAACATTATTAATAATTGTGTAAATCTCGTCAGTAAATTTAACTACGGAGTAATGATGCTGACAATGTAGGCTTGATCACAGGATAAATTACATTTTATAATATATTCAATATAGAAAATGTGGTAACACTTTACAATAAGGTTCATTAGTTAACATTAGTTAACTACATTAGTTAGCATGAACTAATAATGAACAGCACTTATACAGCATTTATTAATCTTTGTAAAGGTTCATTTCAATATTTACTAATACTTTATTAAAATCTTGTTAACATTAGTTAATGCGCTGTGAACTAACATGAACAAACAATGAACAGCTTTAAACATCAACAAAGATTAACAAATACTGTAACGAATGTATTGCTCATGGTTAGTTCATGTTAGTTAATACATTAAATAATGTTAAATAATCAACCTTATTGTAAAATGTTACCGAAAATGTTTAAATAGTAATAATATTTCACAATATTACAGTTTTTACTGTATTTTTGATCAGATAAATGCAGCCTTGGTGAACAGAAGAGAAGTGTTACCAACCACAAACTTTTTAAATACGAATGTAATGTAAAAATGAGTCAAAACAATGCACCAAAAAAGCCTAGTGAGTCTTTATGCCCCTTCTCTAGATGTTAGACCTGTCACTTTGGTTGGCATCCACACAAACTGAGCAAAAATCATTGATTTCCCAATCTAAATTCAAAACTAACTGCAGTACATGAATATCGTAATCTTCAGATAATCTCATAACCGTGGTCTTTTGTTCAGGACTGTGGTCATTGACGTATGAACAAGAGCTGACCACACCACTGCACATCACCGCTGGCCGGGGTTTCACCCGAATGTCTGCGCATCTCCTCGTGAGGGGCGCTCGAGTGGACCTGGCACCTGGGGGCACCACTGCCCTGCATGAGGCCTGTGAGGAGTGCCAGCCCGAGTGTGCCAAGCTGTTGCTGCAATACAGAGCCAATGCCAACGCAGCCAATGAAGACGGGCTGATGCCCCTGCACGTGTGCACTGAACTCGATTCCCTTGAGTAAGTGCTTGTTCAGTGCTGTGATTACAGGAAATCCTGTGGTGAACTTCACCATTTTAAATGACTGTCAGATTGACTCTTGAAATGAAGGTATACCACCGCTTAAAAGTTTATTTGTTTGTTTTTGAAAGAAGAAATATATTTCTATTTGAATATATTTTCAAATGTAATTTATACCTGTGATCAAAGCTGAATTTTCAGCATCATTACTCTTAGAGTCACATGATCCTTCAGAAATCATATGCTGATTCTAATATTGCGGCTCAATTATTAATTGTGGTTCTTATTTTTTATTAGGGCTGGGCAATCAATTAATCGCATCCAAAATAAAAGTTTGTGTTTACATGATATATATATGTGCGTAGTGTGTATAATTATTTTGTATATATAAATACACACACATGCATGTATATATTTAAGGGAAAATGTGTTCTTTATATATCAAATATTTATTTATACACATAATATTGATTATGTATAAATATATATAAAGTATATACATGCAAATATTCCTTAAATGAATACATGCATGTGTGTGTATTTATGTATACAAAAAAAGTATACACACAAATATATTACGTAAACACAAACTTTTATTTTGGATGCAATTAATCGCGATTAATCGTTTGCCCAGCCCTAATTTTTATCAATGTATCAATACTTGTGAGGAAACATACACATTGTTTTGGTTTTGTTGATGAATAGAAAGTTTAAAAGAAAAGTATTTATATTAAATAACATTTTTTTATAACATTATAAATGCTGCTGCTGTCATTTTTTTTAGTCAATTTAATGTGCCCTTGCTGAATAAAAGTATTAACTATTGAATGGTAGTGTATGACGGTTTCCACAAAAACATTGAGCAGCACAACTGTTTTCAATATTTATCATAATAAATGTTTTTTTTTTGAGCAGCAAATCAGTATATTTGAATAATATCTGAACGATCATGTGACACTGAAGACTGGAGTAATGATGCTGAAAATTCAGCTTTGCATGACAGGAATAAATTACATATTTAAATATACGACAATAGAAAACTGTTATTTTAAATTGTAATAATATTTCTCAATATTACTGTTTTTACTGTATTTTTTAATCAAATTAGGGCGATGAGCCCTTCTCATAAGTAAATTATGAAAATTAGAGAGAGGTCGCACTATGCATATGTTATTTTTATTTTTATTCTTATAAATGCAACACTAATATGTGTGTTGTATGTCCATTTTTATATGCATAGCAGTCGTTGTCTTTCATTGATGGACTGTTAGAAACAGTGACATTATTGGACTGGATTTCACTTTTTAAAATTATAGGTTTGTGTTAATATGGGTTACTGAAGAAAAAAAGTATAAAGTAAATAAAAATTAAAATAAAACTTCTTACAAAACCATTTAAATCTTACTGACCTCAAACTTTAGTCCGGTAGTGTACTTGTAGACAACACAGACTGTGATGTTAAATAATATCCAACAAAATTGATAGAGATAACGCAGAATGTAATATTTGTGTAATGTTTTTTCAGGTGTGCCAAACATCTACTTGCGTTCGGCGCTCTGATCAACAGTCAAAGCTTGGATGAGAACGACACACCCCTTCATGTGGCGGCCCGCCATGGCCTCCCAGATCACGTGGAGCTCTACTTACGACACGGAGCTGCGCTAAACATACAAAACGATGAAGGAAACACACCTCTGAATGCCGCATGCTCCCAGCCTCAGGACCGCTCGTCTCAGGAGCGCTACAGTCGTGTTTGCCACATGCTGGTCTCTGCCGGGCGGACGTGCAGGTCAGTGACACGGACAAGCAGACTCCACTGCACATGGCGTGTAAGAACGTCAACCCTGACGTGGTGGATCTCCTGCTTAAAAACAAAGCCTTGGTCAACGAAATGGATTATGGTGGAGAAGCACCAATGCACAACATCCTGAAAGTGGTGGCCTACAAGACGGACCACATGAGCCCGAGAGGATCGTTCAGGCACTCCTCAATTACGGGTCCATCAGAGTGTGGCCTGGAGCTCTGCCCAAGGTCAGCACTGGACACTACATCCCTAGTCAAGGAATGCTAATTTATATCCTAATTTGGAACTAATCTAATAAGATTGGAACCCTTTAAAGGGATAGTTTACTTTGAAATTATTTTTTGGTATGTTTTATCTTACCTCAAGGGCATCCAAGATGTAGGCGTCTTTGTTTCCGCAGTAGTTTCAATTTTGATATTTTTAGGTCAAACCGTTCTTGTCTGTCAGTCATATAATGGAGGTCTATGGTCACCACCTCAAAGAGCATGCACAGAGAAGTCCAGATTAAACATGATTCAATGACTCGTAAATGTAAGTACACATTGATGGCCTAAGACACGAAACGAGCGGTTTGTGTGAGAAAACGAACAGTATTTATATCGTTTTTACCTCTTGTAACCACAGCCACGTCCAAGTGATCTGAGGGCGCGGGCGCTTCGGTCTGCGTAATGCCGGAAACCCCCGGAAGTGATCTCTCGCACGTGTACGTCACTCATTGTTGACACAGAACTAGGATTGTAAGTAAGAGGGCTAATTAAAATGGTACTAATTTGCACTTATCCGGGATGTTTAAACCGTCGTAAAAAAAAAACAATTACGGTATGCTCACGGCAAACTCTTCTTCACTTCTGAAGAGATTACTTCCGGCGCTTTACAGCGCCTGCGCCCTCGGATCACTTGGACGTGCCTGTGGTTACAAGAGATAACATACTGTTCGTTTTCTCACACAAAGCGCTCATTTTGTGTCATATTTAGTTTGGACTTCTCTGTGCATGCTCTTTGCAGGTGGTGACCATAGACCTCCATTATATGACTAATAGACATGAACGATTTGACCTAAGAATATCAAAAAAGTTTGGATCACATTTTCATTCATTCCTTCATGTGAGCTGTATTTGTTGACTAACGGTTAAGGAGATAGAGATTGAGGGTTTAGAGGGCGATTTTGGATTCAGAAAGAATCTTGGAACAAGCCGATTTTAAGTACTCTTTGAGAAATGAGGTGATATACAATGTATATTATGAGAGTGTTATTTTTTAACCTTGGATGCATGTAAAACTATTGACATCCAAACTAAAATTAATAATAGGGGCACTTTAAGAGTTATCTGATTGTACCAATTCATGCTGGATATACTGAAATGCTTATTTTTTCAGTTTTAAGAATTTTTGTTTATCTATTAGGTTAATTTTTCATTCTTTTTCTGACTTATTTCCCTAGTTATCTCATAAAGACTGTTTAGGATTGGTTCCAAATTATGATTAAATTAAAGTATTCCTTAAGGATTTTTTTGATAAGTGGTATGCACTACTGATATTTCTAATTTTTAGGATATTTTTGTCAAAAGTGTCAGTAAAGCCATTTATAATGTTATAAAACCACCCAAAAAAAAGTCATGGAAAGGCATGAGGGTAAATAAATTTTCATTTTTACAGTCTATTCATAACTAGCACAGTAAAATTGGGAACTAACCTTTTTGCCACTTGTACAGAACGAACCCACGTCTCAAGAAGACATCCATCTGCAGTCTGTAAATGACAGTTTTCTTTAACACACAGGATATACAGTATTTATCCTATTCAACTATGAATGAATTAACTCAAAACCATCATTAAAGTTCACAGCAAGCAGCATACGATACTTTAGTTGTCACAAATACAGAAATAATCACTTTCAGATGGATTTATTTCTGTCTTTCAAAAGCGCACAGTTAAAAACACTTGACATCACGCATCCAATGAGTCCCACTTGTGCCAAATAAATTGCCTGAGTCTTAACGAGGCAAATGTTAATAGGAGATTAATTAGCAGTAATTGCAGAAATTCCCCACAATCCCCCAGAGGGGGCTCAATATGTTCATCAGCCCAAGTAGTTAATTAGTTCCATGCCATGTTCCCCCAAAACTCCAACTTTCCACCTTTGACCTCCACAACACAGGTGGGGCTGTCGCACCCAGGTGGAAACTGACAGAAACCTGCTGATCTGTGACCGGCTGCGTCTGAAATCACGTACTCTCTCTGAGTCGGGTATTTCGTTTGAATAAGTAATTACTTCACAACCACTAAATCCGGACATACTACATTCGCCATGTTGTCATTATCATGTAACCAGCGTCAGTTGCGCCGCTTTACCTCCATTCAAAAATCCTCTCCTGTGGCCTCATGGGATAGTAAATTGTTTATCGCATGCGCACAAAGTAGTTCATCCGGGTAATTTTGCCATCTGTTTTATGAGTACTGTGAACTCGGACACTGTTTTTCGCCTAATATATAGAGAAGTATGCGATTTCAGATGCTTTTTTTTTTTTTTTTTACTGGGAAAGGGTTTATTCTTATTAAGATCTATTTGATTCCTTGTGATCTATTCTGTTGGTTTCTGAAGAACATTCAATTTGAATCTATTTTCAGAGATTAACAAGACTTTATTCATATTTGATCTTAACATTTATGATATTTTTATTTAGCAAGGATGTATTAAATTTGGTCAAATGGGACAGTAAAGACATTCAAAATGTAATAAGATTTCAACATTGATCATAATAAGGAATTATTAGAATATATTAGAATGATTTCTGAAGGATCATGTGACACTGGATGAGAAATGCTGAAAATGCAGCTTCACATCACAGAAATAAATGACATTTTAAAATATATTCAAATAAAAAACATAATTTTTTTAATTTTAAATTTTCTTTTTCTTGTAATATGAAAGCTTTATTCTCTGACACAGGTGTTGAAATATTGCTGCACATCTCCACGAACAATAGAAGTGCTCTTCAAGCGCCTATGACCGGCTCAAAATCACGGACGCCTGGGTAGAAGCGGTTCCTCCTGAAGTGTTTCAGGTCAGATGATGCCAAGCTTTTGACTTTTTTCAATGTTTTCTTAAATATAATGTATTGAATGTTTAACTGAATGCTCTTTTTAAAGCAGTCACTCATCTCAAAATAATCGTCTTACAATATCAGATCATATGAATTCAGTATGTTGTTTCGGCACAGAAACACCGGGAGTTCTACGAATCCCTGTTTGCACTGAGCCAAACTCCTCGAATGTCTCCAGCACCTGGCCCGCCACAGACTCCGGGCGTTTCTGGAGGGTCGCTTGCACTGGGTGCTCCCTAAACTGGGTCTGCCAACCTTTCTAATCAATTATATAATGCTGGCATTCAAAGACTATATGCACTGAGAGACCACAAACCTGAGAACACACAAGCACACAACCATCCATCGAGTTATTGAGTTTTGTTTAATGCCTTGTGATTGAAAAATAGTCCTGTCTTTACCAAGTTTTTAGTTTAAAGTCAGCATTAAGTGGAAGTTGCAATAGTCTTTTACCCTATTGTGACATGATGAATGTGATTTCACAGTGCAACACTGAATCAACATTTCAATCCACCAATCAGATTTGAAGGATTAGTTTACAGGCTAGGTGCTTCTACATCAGTGTTATATTTCCCTCTGATTTTAGGGTTAACTTTTGGGTAGGATTAGTTTTAGGGATAGGATTACATTTCAAGACAGGACTGTTGTTCCAGGAGGAACAAACTATGTTAATCCTGGAACGTCTTACTTGGAAAAATCATGTGACCATAAATTCTTCATGATTATGTACATGGGGAAATGATTGGATGGTTGTGGTTTGCTATTGGTCGATCTCACGTGAGTGACAGGTTGTCCCGCCCTCGTGCCAGTAAACACATCATCAGAGAAGAGACATCGCTGCAAGAGGAACGGGGAGTTATATTGATTAAAGATTACGAGGGCACATTAGTTAAAAAATAAAATAATTATGTTCCATATAACATGTAACAAAAACAAGAGTTGCCTATTTGATTTAATGGTGACTTTAAAATGTGTTTTACTATTACTGATATCGATTTTAAAGCATTAAAAGAAAGGAAAAAAATTAAAGAGTGTCATGTAGAACAAAACAGGAGGTGTCTGTAGAAGGTCAGTATATAAAGTTCATGCAGTGCAGCACTTTCACCATCTCATTAGCTTCCACAGTGGGCGCCATAGAGCTCTAATGGAATCTGAACTCTTCAAAGTTAGCACTGGAATTCATGCAAAATTATTCAAAACCATTCTGTATGCTTTAATGTTTTAATTTTCTTGTAAAATAAACTTTCAAAATTGTATCTATATTTATGTAATTCATTTTAGCTGCTCGTCTAATTTTATTTCTTATTAATGCTAAAAATGCAACCATTGGGTTTAAAAATCTAAAAAAATAAATAAATAAACCAATGGTTGGGTTTGTCCATATCTGACCCAAACATGGGTTGAATCAACCCATCATTTTAATTAGCAAAAATTGATTGACATTAAAAATGTTTCTTTTTATAGAGGAAGGTTCTATAATTCTATTCTATTCTTTCAACTTAACTATTATTTTAGTGCTTGATTTCATGTCTAATTTGAGGCTTCGCTTACAATACAATACTGTATTATTATGGTACATTTGATATTGTTAGTGATTTCATCCTCATTGATCTATCATCTCAGAGGAATGATACAGGAAATATTGCTGTAACATTACAATTATCTATATGAAAACTACTGTAAACACGATTTTTAAAATGTTTAGTATATTAAGTTTTTTTTTTTTACTTGTTGTTATCCGATCTGAAAGATGAGTGAAACAGGTTCATCCAGCCACATGTGGCTTTTCCTTCAGAGGAGCATTATGGAGATGAGTTGTGTGGAAGTATTATGTGATTATGTTATGGAGAGGCATGCATGACGTTTGAATGATAAACAGCAAGTAAAGGCAGAGCGCAGAATGATTGGGGACAATGTAAGGGTCTAATAATGATCCTGTCACTTTGACTCTTTAAAAAACACTAGCAACAATCCAGTGGACATTTGTTTGTGAATAATACTACTTATTATACAACAATTTTATAAATTATTATAAAGTATCAGAATACAGTGGGACACTTTCTGATTATTTAGTGTTGTTTTAAAAAAATATGATCCAAATGTCACCTATATTAGATTAGGATGAAGCTTACCAATTGGCCTGTATCCATCTTAATATACATGGATAGATCATAATACATTTGATCATAATCCCTATTATGCTGCATTAGTTGGACATAATTGTGCGTCAAAGATAATAAAGCCTTGTTGGTTTGCTCTTTTTTCTTCATGTAGTGAAGAACAAAGGTGCAAAGCAATTGTCTATGAACAGATCTTTGATAAAAGTCTTATATACGATGACCATGAGGAGAGGAGGAGGAGGAGGGGGCTCTGATTGTGTCCCATTCAGGAGCGTGAGAGAGAGAGGGAGAGAGAGAGAGCCAGAGAGAGAGAAGAACGCTGTCTGGTTTCAATAGATCAAAGAGCACTGCTCCTGAATGGAGTCATTTGCAATTATAAGAATAATTAGCATCTGTGGGTCCTCCATCGCTAATCAGAGTCGGAGGTGATGTGTTTATGTCCTCGCGCAATCAGACGGCCAGTTGGAGAGCTCGCGCCCCGCAGGACTCAATAGCGCCTAATCATCATCAGAAAGTGAATTGGCATTTAAACGGTAAAATGATCTCCGATTAAATTAATGCTTAGCGGGAAAGAGAAACCGCTTAGAGGTTGCAATTTTAGACCCCCTTTTCTTTGTTTTTTTCTTCAAATCTAAATTATATTCTCAACTGAAAGTACATGATTCGTTTTCTCTTAAAGTCTTTTCCTTCTTAATTTTCTGTAGCCTACATATTGTCCAAATTATCTATATGATTAATCAAGGACCTTTCCTCTGAATATCTGTGGAGGCCATGACACTCTCTTTTGTCTGGCTCTATTTAAACACATTACAATAGATTACGTGAATGCACATGATTAATATGTTCAATTTATGAACAATCATTTTTATGGTATTTTTTATGTAGATGACCTAACTGTCCGGAGATTATAAAAAAGATAAATGTCTCTTTAAAAGGCTGAAAATCTTGGATAAAAAACACAGAGCCCTTTAGACCCTAACGTTAGCCAAGTTTAAAAATGAGTAAGGCCTATAGTTAGCCTCTAGGCCAATATATATGTAGTTTTTACTTTAAAGAAATAAATAAAAAGGCAGGTTTGTTCAGGCCAAACGAAAAAAATAACGTTATTTGTTATCCATGACCGGGAATTTTTGTCAGTAATTTTCGTGTTTAATCTGTTGAGATCGTTTCACGTAACTCAATTGTTCGTTTCACCGCCCTAATAGGCTACTCTGGTGACGTGAGCCATCTTAACAACACTTTTTGTGATATAGTTTTGATATATTAATATAGAATAAAGTGATAAATATTGACAGTTGGCCTACTTGTGTTTTGTGGAAGTTCCGCCCGGATCCCAACGGAAAGCACTCGCGCCGCCTGCTGTTGCTATGGTTACCCCTCAGGCGAACCACCACGATTTCTTTTCGCTAGCGTGTAGCTTACATTTAGCGAACTTATCTAACTTTTGGTGACTGAAAGTTATTTGAAAACGCTTTTGAAATGTTTTCATTTCTCATTAAAAAAAAAAAAAAAAATGGCTACACTCTAAAATACGTTGGGTTGTTTCAACCCACAAGGGTCATGGATTAACCCAAGCATAAACTGGTTTACATTTTATTATTATGGTTTGAATTAAAAATGTAAACCCGTATGGTTGGTGTTTGTCAAATATTTGATCCAAAACATTCAAACAACCCAACAAAAAAAAATAAGAGTTGACATTTTTTCTTAAAGAAATTGCTTAATTTAAAATCAATTTTTTTGGCCTATAGATATAAGCCAATATCTTGTAATACTTCCCTATTTTATCAGCATAGTGTTCACACAGATCTCTACATTCAAACGTCATTTCATCAGTAAAATCTCTCTCTTGGGATAATTGTCTGGCCAGTATTCACTCTTTCTCCGAACAGAAAAGAAAGTACTTCTCACAGAGGGCCGAAACATCTGCCTCTCCGCCCTCACGACTCCGATGCCATCGGCCTCTGAAAAGAATCAACAAAAGAACCGTTGTTATATATCTTCCCTTGAATACAAAGTAATTACTTATCATCAATCAAAATTAATAATAGTTGATTGGGTTGGTGTGGTTCAACGCAGTCCCCTCACATTCGCTTTCCATGAGAGGGGACTTGACCCACTGGGAAACTACACCCCCCCTCTAGGCGGCCTAAAAAGTCAGGGACTGAATAAGGAAATGAAGCGTAATTTGAGGAAGATGGATGAGTCTCCAGGGCAACACCCCCTTCTATCCTCTTGTATCGATGATAACCGAGAGAAAGAGAGAGGGGAGAGAGAGGGTGCGAGAGCGCGCGCGCGAGAGTGTGTGTGTGTGTGTTTATGTCTACAGTATGTGACAAATAGAGGCTGAGACACTGAGAGCTCCAAGACAAAAAAACGCATCAGGTCCCAGTCAGTTGGACGGCGAGGACCCTACAGCACCATCAGGATAACCGTGGACCACATTTGGGTGATTTGTCTCAGAAGGCCAGTGCACGGGATTTATACGACCAGACCGCGCTCAGTTCACCATGCAGAGACCGAGCGGTACGGGCACGGCGTTTTCCATTGATTCTTTGATTGGCACTCCACAGCCCCCGGCCGGGCACACCTGCTCTAACACGGGCTACCCGATGTTTGATGCCGTACCGACCGCTTATGATTCCACAAGCCCTGTCTCATTCGTCATTACCGTCGGGTATCCCTCCCTTGGCACCGTTGGCATCGTTCGCGGGGCGACTCACCAACACTTTTTGCGCAGGTTTGGGTCAGGGGATGCCCTCCATGGTGGCGCTCACCACCACCCTGCCCAGTTTCTCGGATCCTCCAGATAGTTTCTATCCCCGAGGAGATGCCGGGACCCCGGTTAGGCGCGGACGGGACGGGGATGAACCGGCAGGAGAGCCCGCATGACGAGCTCAAGGGCTCCGAACTCCTCAATTTCACGGAAACTTTTCAGGCGGTTGCAGGTGAGCACCCGGAGACAAACTCACTGACAGCTGGATTCAAAAGTTCTTTATTCAAATTAAAAGTTCTGATTAGAAACCAAAAGGAAAGTCTGATGCCAAAAGTTCTAAAACAAACTTTTATCCTCTACCCGAGTTCTTAAGAAAATACTGGTGAGTTTTATAACAAACAAACCAATATGCTAAATAAAATAACTTTATTTAACCTCAAAAGATAAGATGCTCTAGATAAGATGAGATGCTCTTTTGGTGAAAAAAAAGTTAAAATTAACGTTTTCTCTATAGCGTGGAATTTCATTAAAAACTTTTTTAGTGTCATTAACAAGCAATTAAAACTTGCTGTAGGCCTACATTCAAACAGGCAGAAATGTCATGTGCTTTCATGTATTTTCTATGATATTAATCTAAGAAGTATAACATTTTTTAAAACTTCTGAATCAAAATTCACCTACATGTGGTTTAAAACTGTCGTTTTTTTGTAGCTGTCGTTTTTAAACATTAAGACCTTTTTAAGACCTTATATACAATTATTGAAATACATATCAACACATTTTAGCTTGAAAACATACATTGTCGTTTGATTTGAAGTCAGGTGGCACAGGAGAGTTTCGAAACAATTATAATTATAGGCTATGCTACATGTTTATTGATATTTTTAAATAGTCAGCAAAATTTGATATTTTAAAGTTGGAGTTTGAGCAGGCTGAATCACAAAGAAAACGATACGAACAAAATAGCAATTGCTGTGAAGTTTCAAGCACTTTATTTGACTTCATCGTTATGTTATAAAAAAATATATTTTCCCCATACAAATTGTTTCAATGCTGTCATTTCTATTCGAGCTTTTGAGTTTATACACAAAAAAGTGTAACGACTTTACAGATTAAATTTGCTTTTAAAGCTTGTAATGCATAAACTGAAGTCATTGGTTCGAATATGTAGACAGGCCTTGACGGAATTTTATTATGTTTCAGGATATTTTTAAAAATAATATCTGTACAATTAAAGTTTTAAATGGAGCATGTTACACCATAAATCAAATTAACAAGTATTGTAATGTTTTGAGCTGAATTCAGCATTTTCCTCGTGACATAGAATTCTTAAAAATAAAGGTTCTACACATGGGATTTCGGCAGTGATGCCAGAACCAATTTTTGGTTCCCCAAAGAACCTTTTAGCGAGAGAGACATTTTTTTAAATTTATTTTAAAAACCTAAAGAAACCTTTTATGGAACGCAAAAGTTCCATGGATGCTAAAGGTTCTTTATGGAACCCTCAATGCCAATAACGAACATTCATTTTTAAACTTGATCTTCTTGATCAGTAGCCTAATGAATTCGAGGTTGTCAAAAAGGACTTTTCACTGCACTTCGTCACTTTGGCACCACCTGTAATGTTCTTTCAATTGGGTTTAAATGTTTTAAGCTTGCATACATAAACACTGCATTTGTCCCTACAGACCGGAATATTTGTAACGCTTAATAATTGTCCTTCTGTTCAGGCCAAACCAAACTGTACAGTTCCCACGACGAGAAGCTGGACCTGAAGTCCGCGGAGGCCGCGTGCAGTGACCGGGAGGACAGCTCGGCCGACAGCGAGAACGAGAGCTTCTCCGACGGGAACACCTGCGCCTCAGCGGCCCAGAAAAGCAAACTGAAAGGCGGCTCACAGGACGCGTTACCGCCGGGCGGCTCTGCGGGAAAGAGCCGGAGGAGACGGACTGCTTTCACCAGCGAACAGCTCCTGGAACTCAAGAAGGAGTTTCACTGTAAGAATATCTGTCCCTCACCGAGCGCTCTCAGATCGCGCACGCGCTCAAACTCAGCGAGGTCCAGGTCAAAATCTGGTTCCAGAACCGCAGGGCCAAATGGAAACGGATCAAAGCCGGGAACGTCAACAACGAGGATCCGGGAAGCCCGTCCGGAACCCCAAAATCGTGGTGCCCATCCCCGTGCACGTCAACAGGTTCGCGGTTCAGGAGTTCAGCACCAACAGATCGAGCCGGGCAGCAGGCCATGGGACTCCTCAATCAGGAAGTGACCCTGAACTCCTCAAACGAACATTTACACGGCCCGCAGTCGCACCGGGTCAGGGGTAGCGCAGATACATGAAGCACACCTAAAAGGGAGCTTTCCAGTATCTAGAAGGATATCCAGGTGAATGTTTTAGGTAACACTTTGTTCACTCATACTCGAGGCCTATACAATGCTTAACGGATCATCGGTTTATACATACAATTCTGAATTGCCTATGTATGACTTAAAGTTTATAATATTCGAATGTATTGACACATGACCTGTTAAGCATTATATTATAAATATTTGAAAGTTATTAAGGTGTTATCGACTTTTCAACGTCGACACTGTTCGATTCCTTCTCTCCCCTAAAATTTCTTTATTTTTAATTTATTATTTTGCTAGTTGTAAATATTAAATGTGTCCGTGCGACACACTTGTGCACTATCCAGAGACTGTAAAGAGACGTTTTTTAAAAAATAAGTCTTTATAGTTGCTGTCTAGTGAATTTTTGCATGTGTTGCCATTTGTTGTCTGATTTTAACGGGGCGTTTCAGTTTTTGCATGTGCTCTAAAAGCATTTTGTCGTAGAGGCGAATATCCCCAGTTCTTTGTACGAAAACAATGATGGAAATAAATAAGCTCAAGAACACAATGCCAGAGTGATATATTTACATGGACGTCACAATAAATATGGTGCAACATGGTTGCATACAATTGGGAGAAAATGTATTCTTTGTGTGTATGTTTATTCTTTCTAAATACTGTTTCAGTGTTTGTCATCTGTGCAAACAAATTAATTAATTATACATCAACTCACTGATATATATATATTTTTATACCAAACATTCGCCTAAAGCACAAGGTGACAACTTACAGATATTTATTGACAACTATTTAATCATTTTAATTTGATTTACTCATCCACAAAAGCACATTTAGCATGCAATTATAAAGTGTTTAATTAATAACACAAAACCATATGGCTTTATTTACTAAACAATATGATAATAATGATAATTAAATAGAATATATATATATATATCCTATGTTATATGTTGAATCTTTCAATTTCAAATTACAGGGGGATGTGTTAATCTTGAATGCACAGGTCATAACTAAAATCTTTATTTCCTTTAGAACTTAATCTGACTTTTAAAGGTGTCTTTGCTCTTCTGTGCTAAAAATGAACATGTTTTATTTTTTATTTTTTTATTTTTATTTTTTTATGTGAATCTTCAGCACTTTCTTTTCCTTTTAAATCAGAATTATTGTTATGGACCATTTCTTTGCTGTTTTGAAAACAAACCAAACATGCAATATCCAGAGGTGTACGTTTTCATTTAACATGCAATTATGCACATTTATATGACTTTGACATAAAACATAACTTTCGCCATTTAGACTTACACAAGCGCATTCGTTAGTGAAAACATGTTATTTATCCAAATCATAAGACTATACGCCACATGAGGAACATACTTTAAGACAACCTTTGTGCTATAAAATATGTATTAAGTGCATCCGATGTACTTCTAGCTTACTTGCCCATAACCGACCTAAAAGTCTCACCATGTCCTTATTCCCTGAAAAGTATGTCCTGGTATGTGGAGACGAGACAGACACTGACCCAAAGCAGCAGACAACAATCGTTTGACTCCACGATGACCGCAGATCATCTCAGAGAGAGAGAGAGAAAGTGTGTGTGTGTGTGTGAGAGAGAGAGAGAGGGTTTTTTTGTTAATGAGCACGGGACTCATTTGTCTCTCTTTGGGAGGCCGTGCTGTCTCAGATGGTAGAGTGATGGAGCTCTATTACACTGGTCATATCCAACACACTGTAATGAACTTCAACATCAATCACATTACAGGAGAGAGCGAAAGACCACGTGGGTCGCTCTCGCTCTCGTTCGAAGGGTTGAGTCTCATTCAGTCACTACAGTCACGCTCATCATCAAACTGCTTTGAATGAAAGTAAACTATATATTCACATTTATGGTATGCATATGCCAGATGCTTTTATCCAACTTGCATTGCATTCAAGACACGTATAATCGGTGCACGCATTCCCTGAGAATCGGGCCCATGACCTCGGTGTTGCTGGCATGCTTCTGTTTGAGCTACAGCAATTTAGAGGTTTATAAATATTCAGCACATTTAATTTAACAGGTGCTGACTTCTAATATAGTTCAGATGTAATTGAATTCAGAGTTTAATATGGAAGAAGCTCAAAAATGTTCTCTGAACACGCGAGGAATTTAGTGTTAATGGCGGCTGTTTTGTTGTCTTAGACGCTGATTATTAGCAAATTGGAGCAAAACATGCATTAGTGCGGCTGCTAGAGAGTGTCCTTAGATAATAGTGATTGGAACGGTCTTTAAATGCTGATTTAAATTTTTTAAAAGACATGGGTAACTTAACCCAAATAGTTGGTTTTAGACAAGTCTCATATCACCATAAGAAAAAAAACATTTAAAACCAGCAGGGAAGACTAGTAGTTATAACCAGAAAACCAGTTAGAGATGATTTAGGAATGATTACAGTATCTGCATGTATGGAATACAGGAGTCACAACTGCAAACTGGAATGATTGACACAGTGGTAACCATAGCAACAGGTTGTTGTCTCATGGCTGGAATAAACCTTGACTCCTTTTGGCCAAAGTAACATTAACAACTGCATTTTACCATCCATCATGTTTTCATTATGCTGATCTACGAAGCATCAAGAAGCAGAACTGACAACTGTGTTCTGCTATACAGAATGGGATATATTTATGCATTTGTCATGTGCTTTTAACTCAAAGTTGTATTTTTAAATCAGATCATGACATTCCCTGGGAATCAAACCTATGACTTGTCTTGGACATTGTTCTATGCTTGCAACTGGAATTAGACACAGCCATTTTCACCTGCAGAGTGAACGTAACTGAAAGCCGATTTCATGGCTCCAAAATCGGCAACAGGATGCCAAGTGTAACGTACCATGATGTACTGACACACCAGCAATGTTTTCTCTCATAAGTGCTAATAGGGAAGACGAAAGCAGACGCTGAGATGTGAATACACTGACCTCCTGAAAGAATCCAGCACATCCTGTTGCAAGCTTATGCACTGTAAAAACAAAACATTTTCAGATGTTTAAGTCATTTCAACTTATACTGACATTAAACAATTAAAACAAATTGGATGAATCTGACAATTGCTAAGTAAAAACATGTTTCATAGCTATTGATCATATAATTCGCATTCTAGACCTTATTTTTTTACAATTGATGAAACAAGCTCACTTAAAGATAAGTTAACTTTAAAAAAAAAAAATTCTTCATCAGTTCAAAAAGAAGTAAGGTTTTTGATGAAAACATTCCAGGATTTTCTCTATATAATGCACTTTCTGGGAAAAAACAGAATGGTTTAAGGTCTAAAAGACAGATTTGGAGCAAACTGCAATTTTTCAAAGTGCTTTAAACGATTCCAGACGAATAAATAAGAGTCTTATAAATAAACGAATTGGTAATAAAAAAATAAAAATAAAAAAAAGTTTAAGTTTTATAAGCTCAAATGGTCGCCTTGCTCTGTTCTGTGATACGCGTTCGTGAGCTCTCCTGTTCGAACTCATTTATCAAAATGAACAAATCTTTTTTTGTGTCATTTGGTTCAGTTCAACGGACAGAAATGACGGTTGACTACAGGAAAAGATTTCGATCAACGTTGACGCCGGGCCCTTGGTGAGTAAATTATGAGCAAAAGTCTTTTTAAAAGTGAATAAAACTGAAATTGGGATAGTTTACCTCAGTCCCTATTGTGACGTATATCCATGGCTGGTCAAACAAGAAATAATGTACGGGAAGTAATTTTCTTCATTTGGAATTGGTTGGATGGTTGTGGTTTGCTACTGAGTCGATCTCATGTGAGTGACAGGTTGCCCCGCCTTCACACCAGTAAACGCTGCAAGCAAATGAGGAGATGTTACTTTTTGATTAACAAGGCACATTAAATTAAAAAATAATAATAATTATGTGCTCTGATAAATCATGTAAATAATAAATACACAAAACAAACAAAGAAATCTCAATTTTGATTTCATAGTAATTTTAAGTGTTAAACGCAAATTCCCCTGAACAATCCACATAAATTATGTGCACAGAAACAATCTCATAAACTAATGAGAATATCTGAACTTTCTTGACTTGTATTCTTGGCATGTCACTTGACATCAGTGTGGAAGTTAATTGCTTCAGCCTCCCAGTAACCCGCTAGTGGTAAATGCCTCTGAGCTGTTGCATTTACATTATCCCCTGCGTTGAGACACTCTTGCTCATTAGCATTCTCATTATGCCCAATTATACTCAGCTTTGGTCATTCTCCTATCACTACCAAAAAAAAAAATTATGAATCACAAACCAAATAGCCTACAGGCAGATGCTCTGCCACAAGGTCCTGTTCCGAGGGTGCGGTGAATGGGAATACCAGCACAGCTTGTCAAGAGCCGAACACTCTCATCATGACAATCAGATTAATCGTTTAGGTAAGATCTTTGCCGAGCATTTGTTTCATTAACAGGATCGTTCAGGAAGCGCAAGGGTGCCCAGGCTACTCCCGCTCCTCGGCGTGCCAGTTCTCTTCTACACGGAAGCTCTTCAGAGGAGGCACGGGGAGCGCGAGGCACTGAAATCCTGGGGAGTGTCTGTGGACGCCCCACGCCGCTGATGTATGTGGGCCGAATGCAGTCAAATCACACAGATTGATTCCAACAAGCGACGAATTTCAGTCAGGTGCCATCATCAGCCTTACGTTTGGCGTTGCCCTAATGAGTCGGAGCTCATGGCAGAAGAATAGAAGTTTGTCAGGAGGCCCCGGCTCTTAATGAATTTCTTGCCACCACTGTGTAATCAAGGTTGAGCTGTCTGAGGGTCCGTGGTTAATGGAGCCCTGGAGGATTGCCTCAGGCCTTCAGCTCTCATTACAGCTAATGTTCGGTCTCAGGCAAAATTGACGCACTGAGAGCGAGGAGACACAAGAGTCTACGGAACAAGGACAGAAGAAGAAGAGACAAGTGATAAGCGCTAGACTGAGAAATTATTTTTAAGTTAAGGGGTTTAATAGGTCCGGCGTAAATCAACTCGACCTGATATTTGCGCGACTTGAAAGACATCATTAATGACGTTGTAGGCCATCCCGGAAGTTAGCATTACCTTGGTTCCCTCAACTAAAAATGATCTTTTGGATTAGTACTTTAAGAAATTAGGAGTTTTGAATAACAAAAGATGATGCTTACACGTTTTATTCATCGTGAGAGTCTTCACAAATGCGTAGGCTACAATGTTTAAAGCGTAAACACAATTAGCAGAACTGTCAAACTAAACCACGGTCACGTGACATCAGTCTTTCCAGTGGGCCCGGGAAAAGATTAATAGCGATAATCGCATCCAAAATAAAAGTTTGTGTTTACATAATATATGTGTGTGTAATGTGTATAATTATTGTATATATATATATATATATATATATATATATATATATATATATATCACACACACACACACATGAATGTAAACATTTAAGAAATATTTGCATGTATATACTTTATATATATATTTATACAAAATTAATATTATACATAGTAGATATTTGATATATTAATAACACATTTTTCTTAAATATATACATGCATATGTGTGTATTTATATATACAAAATAATTATACACTACACACACATCATTATGTAAACATAAACTTTTATTTTAAATGCGAATTAATTAATTAATCTTTTCCAGCCCTAATACAAATATTTTCCCTGAAAGTTTGAGTTATAATAGTTTCCAATAGCGTGATTATAAACAAAAGGCTGTGAGGACAAACTGGCGACTACGGAAGAGTTACCTGTTTGGCTAATGACGTTTAACATCCCTGAGAGCCTATAGTCCCTATAGCCACTTTCTAGCAACTGCCTTTTGCAGACAGTTAAAAGCTATTAAAAAATGGGTATTACTGATGTTTTTATTCTAGTCATACAGATAAAACATGAAAATATACTTAAACTTGTATTCACAACAGACAGTATTTAAAGCATTTAACCAAAAACTTATTGACTTCAAGACGATGGAATCAGAAGTGCTAAAATGCTAATGCGTTTCCAGGTTTTGGCCTACAAAAATACGTCATCCCTGGACCACTCTTTACCCCAATGTGATTTTATTTAAAGCTTTTACATGTCAACTAAAATGGGACTCCTCTGTGTTACACTCACACTGTTACAGATTATAGCTCAAACGTTTCAACTTGTAGCTTTCATATACAGATTGAAGTCTTAGTGGTGTGGACGTAAGCTTTAACTTTTGCAGATTGTATATTTTAAGCCTCCAAATTCTTTTATTGGCCACAATGCTTGTTTTCTGTGATTATCCCAAACAAATGGGAAAAAAAACTATTGGCTTTTGTCAGAAGGAATGAGGGTGATGCTAGCTTCCACATTGGCCTACAAAAATACGTAATCGCTGAGAGCGCTCCGTACAAGTTAAAGATGATTTTAACTTTTCATTGGTCAATTGTAAGTTCGAATCTTGTCTGTGTTAGTATTTGGATGAGTTTCCTTTATTTGCAGTCTTTTAGCCCTGATGAAGGCCTGTGTTCTGAAACGCTTTGGCAAAAAAGTAATTATTTTTTTGCCAAAGTATCATTTTTCTCAGTTCCACTTTCTGATCATCGCAAGTTCTGCTGACATTAACTTAAAAATACTTTAGTTCTCATCCACACACTTTTGTGAAGATCACCATACAAAACCCAAGTTAAAGATTATGTCGTTGATATTTTTAGAGCAGGTTTCCTGGAAGATTAACTGTCATCAAAATGCTAATGTACTCTTACATTTGGACAAAATATAAACACAATATACAAAACATGCTAGTTAAAAACTAATTTGGTCAGCTTTTAGGACTACACACTAGCATCGAAGACTGCAAAGCTAATATACACTAGAATCGGACAGAACCACAGATTTTATAGCGTCAAATGTTTTAAAACAAAGCATAGCTAGAAAAGTATCACTATTAAAATTAGCATTTTCTTTATTTCCCACCATTTCTTCAGGAAAATAACATTTTAACATTGAGAAAACAATACCATTGAGAAAAGATTCTCAAGCATACTTTTTTCATAATCATATATGACGAATTAATGTACAAACTTTTCAGCACTCATGGTATAAATCATTTTATTGGAGTGTTTATTATGTCAATATCCAGCCAAGCATCCAATCAGACAACAGCTAACTCTCATGAAAGCGCTCCGTCATGTTCAGAAGGAGCAATTAAAAACAATGGCAAATTAAAAGAACCAGACAGAAAAAGTTCTCAAACAGCTCAAATAAAAGCAACAACAAAAAGAATTATTTACATCTTGCTTTTATAAATATGTCAAATGTACATATAATACACAAAGTACCTTAATGGCCAGACAATGTGCACACATTGAGACCCAAAAACAGTACCAAAAACAACTTAAAAAACAGAACGGTGCCTCTGTGGTACTGGGATACTTATTGAGCTTACAGCCGAATCCCAGCGTTCAATAATCCGGCAGTCGCAAGGATGATTATCGTTTTCAACTGCCATACTCCCAAAAGCTCATCCAAGTAACCTCACAGAGCCCAAACTAGACGTATATTTAAAAAAATGTTCATAACATTTATTTATGTTCACTTTATGAAGGTCATGGGCAGATCACCAAAGGAAACTTTACATGCATGTTGCTCCAAATGACCTTCCAGAATTGAAAACAGGTTTAAAATACAATGTGCAGCAGAAATTAAACGCCGTTGTATTTTAAATCGAATGGCATTTCTCCTAAAGCTTGGTTAGATGAGGGTTACATGTACAGGAATGGGACTAAAACGTGAAAGAAACGTACCTGCTGGAAGGTAAAACTATAGCAGCTGGTTTCGCGCCACAAAATAAATATTGTCTTTCCCCCTCAAATATGAACTCGCAATCAGTGGGAAAAAGCGCTCGCCAGTACAGACTTTTTCTTCTAGAATTACAATGATATAAACGTGCAATTAAGTGCAATTTATTCTTTACTACGTGGCGGAAACAAGCATCCATATGTAAACTTAAATACTGTCTGGTAAAAACTCATTAAAGAGGTTCAACATCTCCCGCTTGCTTTTCCACTTTCCCTTTAACTGACATGTGCCAAACATTAATCAGGGTCTAATCATGAGTTTCAGATTTCAGAGTAAGAGTGTTTTGTAAAAGTTCACGCCAAACACACAAGGGTTAAGGCCAATAGGTTTCGGATGGGTCATCGCATCCATAAACCGCCCACACGACACACAGCTAGCTGCAAGAGGGTGAAGGAAAAGCTATTGTATACACACAAATGTACATAATCCCGCTCATCCCATTCGATTCAGAAACACACGTCTGGATACAAAAACATCCACACCGTCACAAGTGTGGAGGTCATCGGACTCATAAAACTAAACACACACTTCACGGACAAGTGTTTCGTAATATCACGTGTGCGCTGCTACTGAAAGGAGGCAGGAGTGCTTTGCAGCCACGACAGTGTCAAACAGTTAGAGGACCAGAAATGGGCATCCTGGTAATAATACAGATATTGTCATGTAATCAAGCGGTGTTTCTTACCAGGACAATCACGTAAAGGCTAAATGTAAAATAGGAACGAGTATGATGATTTGGGTTTTGTTATCTCGATACTGATGCTACGAATGGTAATGCGTTACCCAGCAGCCTGTAGTGTTTCTGAGTTTCGTTCAAGGGCACGATGGTGGAACAACTATTAAACGTGTGAAGTTTGAGTGAAACAGGATCAAAAACGCATTTAAATGTTTATCATAAATCTGACAAAATCTCACGATTCAGTTGACGCGTTCATGTAAAAAAAAAGTAAATAACTTTTGCATAAAGAAAATTGAAAATTTATTTTTTTCTCCAAAACATCCAATTTTTGTCCGTATATTTCTTCCTTATGATCCTCATTAGTGTAACACAGTATTTTGTACTATATTAAAATGGAAAAATAAAAATATCATATTTTGTCCTTATTTAAACCTTAAAATTAAAGATGCAAAACTTTTTTAATTTGGCTTTGAGGTGAAATCGACGCTCTTGGCGGGTTTCGTAAGAATCGCTGATTTAAAGAGATAGTCCATCCCAAAATGAACTCGCTCATCCTTTTCCTCATGTTGTTCCAAACCTGTATAACTGTTCTGTTTCTGTTGAATCAGTTTTGAGTTCCCATTGACTTCCATTATACAGACAATAAATACAATGGAATTCAAATGGGTTTCGGTTATCAACGTTCTTCAAAATATTGTCTTGTTCCTCTGCAGAAAAAAAGAAATGTCATGCTGGTTTGGACTAAATTGGTGAGAGTCATTTAGTAAACTGTCCCTATAAAAAAAAATTATGATCCATAATTGATAATTTCCAACCTGACGCACCTTAAAAATAAAAACTTGATTTTGTTTAGAACCCCTCATTTCATTTTTTGGTCTATACCCCTAAAAACATAATTTTCTTCAGCTTAAAAAAGCACGTGTTGATAACGTTAACACTGCTAATTGTCTGACGTGTACGCTAGCATTGGTCACAGAGAAGTTGTCACGGGGTGATGACTTAACATGACACTGGCAACGACCTACGTAACCTACGGAAAGGCACCTAATAATGACGAACCGCTGAGGGAAATGAAGCCATTTAACGAGAGTACATCGACGCGATTACATGATGCTAACACTACGGTTGAGCTCACACTGAGCGTTGTTGTTGATGTTGGGGTTGTGTTGGGTGGCCGTGGGTGTCGACAGGCCACCGCTTTCATTGGGACAACCGTGTTGGATGAGGGATATCTGCAGCACTCCTGACTTCCCGCTCGCCGGGGCGTAGGAGCAGCGGCGTCTGACCACGGGAGTCGCGACTCGTCACATCCACGCCGTACTAAGGAAAAGGGACAAATATTTCTGTTGAATGATGATTTTAATGAAGGAAAGCATCACGAGGTGTCTCGAGTGTCCTTACCCAGATGAGCAGCTGTGTGATGACCACATTAGCCATGGCGCAGGACAGGTGCAGCGCGGTGCGTCCATCTCCGTCCCCGTACGTCTCGTTGACCTCTTCTTTGGTGCCGTGGGCCAGCAGGAGATCCACCAGCCTCAGGTCGTCCTCCACCACTGCCCGCAGGAGCTGCTGTCCCAGAGGCACGTCTGACTGAGGAAGAGGAACCAGAAACAACTTCTGCTCGTACTTCGCCCGGATCCAGCGCTCCTTCTCTTCCTGAGGATAAGGATGCACACAGGGATCAACTTTAGAATCAACTGTTCTCTTGTGAACACACGGTTGTGTTTTGCAATTGTTGTTCTAACGCCATTCTAATGTGGATAAATTAAATCAAAACTTTGAATCAACAAAATCAACAAGCAAAATTCAGTTGAAGTGACAATAATTAAATATTTTGTACGTTTAATTTTACTATGGAAACTATGGAAAACATGCCTTTTTAACAAGATTTTATTGTGTATGTGTGCATGTATATATAGTGGCACAAAAGTAATATATAGAGAGTAATTATACATTTTCAGCTACTTTAATTTTTTTTGCATTACAGGGATAGTTCACTTTGAAATTAATTTTTGGTATGTTTTAGCTAACCTCAGAGGCATCCAAGATGTAGGTGTCTTTGTTTCAGCAGTCGTTTCAATTTTGATATTTTTAGGTCAAACCGTTCTTGTCTATCACTCATAAAATGGAGGTCTATGGTCACCACCTCAAAGTCCAAATTAAACATGATTTAATGACTCATAATGTAAGTACACAATGATGGCCTAAGACACAAAACAAGAGGTTTGTGTGAGAAAACTAACAGTATTTATATCGTTTTTACCTCTTGTAACCACAGCCACTTCCAAGTGATCTCTCATGCGTGTACATCCTTCATTATTTACGCAGAGATTTCAGAAGTGTTACCTTTCACTGTGAAGATCTAAACATATTTAAATATACAGGAAATCTCAATGGAAGACGAATTTCGATATATCAAAAGAGTCGTTGAATTTTTTCGCAAACATATTTAGATCACCTCCGGCGCTTGCGCAGACCCGCGCCTCTCAGATCACTTGGACATGGCTTGTGCTTACAAGAGGTGAAAATGATATGAATACTGTTCGTTTTCTCACACAAACCGCTCGTTTCATGCTTAGGCCATCAATGTGTACTTACATTTACGACATAATTTAAATCATGTTTGATTTGGACTTCTCTGTGCATGCTCTTTGAGGTGGTGACCATTAGACCTCCATTATATGACTGACAGACATGAACGGTTTGACCTAAAAATATCAAAATTGAAACTACAGCGGAAACAAAGACACCTACATCTTGGATGCCCTTGAGTTAAGCTAAAACATACCAAAAATTTATTTCAAAGTGAACTATCCCTTTAAATCATTATAATGTATTATTTATATAAATATATTATTTAAATGCAATAAATATAACAATATAATATATTATATAAATCCATAAATAAATGGTAAAAGTGTTTTTAAAAAAATTTTTTTTTTGCATGTCGTATCTTGACAGGGTTGCCAGGTTTGTGTATCAAAACCAGCCCAAATTTCTATTTAAAACCTTGCCAATCACTGCCGAAACTAACCGGTCGTGTTACAGGAGTGGGTTTCCTGGGGTAACGTCACGATTAGGGGGGTGGGGTGGAATGGGTGAATGGTGGGGGGCACTTTAACTAACGGACAAAAAAAACGTAGCCCAATTCCACAGGAAAACCAGGGACTTGGCAACACTGGACCTTGATGCATTAGATAAACTTTGTAACTTATGAATAAATGACGATCCCAGCAGAGTCTGTATTACTGACACAACCTTATCAGTGACTTTGAGGAAGTCCAGAGTAATTCAGCTATGATTATGATCGAGGTCACAAGGGAAAAAGGTTAAAATGTATCACACTCACACACACACACACACACACCGGCAGCGTTAACTTCCTTTAAACAGTTTTTTTCCAGTCAGAATCTAGAGGGTTAAAATCTGTCTGGCTATCGAAAGGTTACACATTGTGAACAGCATGTCTATCAGTGGACAATACAGGAGTGTGTGTGTGTGTGTGGGAGGGGAAGCCGTGTTTTGTCGCCGCTGTCAGTGTTGTCAGTCCTGCCCGGTGAATCCCCACAAAGGAGGCCCTCTCAACACTGGCCCCTCAACCCTCTAGGGGTCCGCCGGCAGCCCGCCAGATGAAGGCCCAAAGAAAAGGGCTGAAAGAGACACACTCGGATCGAGAGAATGGAGTCCAACTCTTCACTGCACACCAGAGCTTCTATCTGTCCCTCTCTATCACCCGGCCGCCCCCTCTCCTCTCTTCTGCTGGCATTCATGGCAACGGTGAGGGTACGCCGCAAAATTAAAATCGATACGAGTGTATCTGGGCATGCTCAGTGCCGGGTTGACCCGCTGACCCCGTGAGGCGGGTGATAAGGGGAGCAGAAAGGAGCTGTTGTTCGCCTCGCTGGGGTGAGTGACAGACAGCAGAGACAGAAAGAGAGAGAGCTGATAGAGGTAAAGAGAGTCTTAAAAGGATGTCGGGTGACGGCTTTCCCTTGGGACGCCACTCCACAAAGACACTCCATAACGGCAGTGCTAAGGTTTACAGTACCAACCAACAAGAGAGAGAGGAATGACATAACGACATCTACAGTATAGATGAGAATGATTACCTATCAAGACTATATATAGTCACTGTCGTATGTGTTAATTTCCCTTTTGACGTAAAAGTTCGTTGAGGACATTTTTTTTCAGAAATAACGATTAAGGCGTATACATTGTCACTATATAATTGTCACTACTTTATATCGACATGGAATATCGAAAAAGACGAGACATTTTTGTCTGTTTGTGGTTGCCAGATGTCACGATTTTAATCCACCCAATTAGAGATTTTCTGTTCAAAAGAATACATTTTCTGCCCGTGTTTTACTTCCTTATTTGCAACTGGCAACCATGTGCACTCGCTCTCTCTGGGATAATGTAAAAACGAAAAGTTGAGCAATTTCCATCTCCATTCGAGGTGTTTTTCTCAGTTATGAACTGAAATAAATTAAAACATTCCAGGATTTTCTCCATATAATGGACTTCAATGGGAACCAAACAGTTCAATGTCAGTTTCAGTGCAAACTGCAAACTTTTCAAAGGGCTTTAAACTATTCCAGACGATGGAATTAGAGTCTTATCAAGTGAAACGATCGCTCATTTAATGAATAAATAACACAGTTTAAGTTTTATAAGCACAAATGCTCGCCTTGCTCTGTTCTGTGATGCACGCTTGTGACTCTCCTGGTTCAAACTCGTTCATCAAAATGAACAAATCTTTTTCGAGTCATGATTCCAAGGGTCCTGATAAGACCCTTATTCATCATGTGGTGTCGTTTAAAGCCCTTTAAAGCTGCACTGAAACTCTCATTTGGACCTTGAACCATTTGGTTCCCATTGAAGTCCATTATATGGAGAAATCCTGGATTGTTTTCAATAAAAAGCTTAATTTCTTTTCCACACTGAAGAAAGAAAGACATGGACATCTTGAATGACATGGGGTGAGGAATTATCAGCAAAAGTTTTTTTTAAAGTGAACTACTCCTTTTAATCAGTGTCTTATAATGCACCACATCAACGTCATTAAAAAATGAATAAGAAAATAAGCAACCAAACAAACCTGACCTAAAATACTAAAAGGAAGCACTAAATGTCTAATTAAACAAGTCAGCAGTTACATCTCAGCCTTTACATGCATTTTACAAGTGCACAGCACTGGCTTTATGAAGCAGAACAAATGTTGTGGCATCTCCAAACTGATAATCAGTATCCAGTGCCATCATTATATTCCCCCGAAGACAATCAATGTGTGTTCCAGCAAGTGTTGTTTAAGTCACTTTGGCAACAATGGCATGAGCTAATTAAGAAAAGCACATCTTTAATGCTGTTTCCCTGAAAATCCTGACAGGTCTTTGTGAACAAGGCAGAGAGCAATTGAATGGACTCTGGGCACAGTGAATCGTTCTTCAGAGAGAAACTGAGTGTGTGTGTGTGTGTGTGTGTGTGTGTGTGTATAATTAGCCTCCCTCCCTCCTCCTTCAGCAGTCAATCTTTCAAAGCTTGTTTTTCTTCTGAGGAGACCCACCCTGTTGTTCTCTCTTCATCTGAATTCTTTCCAGGAAGCCCAGCGCGCCATCACAGGGGTTTAAGAGGGTGGGCGACTCTTAAACTCCTGGAGGAGAGGGGTTTTGGGAAGGAGGAGGGTGAGTTTACCCTGTGTTTAACAGGGGAGAATCACTTTTGACACGTTGAAGGACAGATTCATTTACAGGGCCATCAACAAACCTCAATGCAATGACATTTAAAAGGAATAGTTCTCCCATAAACGGCCAATCACTCATATTCATGTTTTTCCAAACCCGATATGACTTTCGTTTCTCAAGAGGAAAACAGAGATATGTTTGATGAAGGTTCACGCTGATATTTTCCACACAATAGAGGCTTGTCAAACTCCCAGAATTATTAAAAAAGCAATCGGTATGAGTGGTCCATACTATTTGTGCTTATAAGTACATTTATGCCATATGAATTCTGTCTAGATTTGCAATCAAATACGGTGTATTAAGGCGAGACACGGCAGGCAAAAACATTTTTTCCTTCACTGGTCAATTTTGAGATTTTGGGCTATTTGTATTCAATAACATGTCGTCTTTCAGACTTGTGCTGAAAAAAAGTCCAAAATACACATTTAGGTCTTTATTTTAGTACACTTTGTCTGTTTGCGTATGTAGATTTCGCCTAAATTCCTCAAAAGTTGGCATTGTAAATCATTCTGTGATCACGATCCGCACCCTGTTAGAAAGCTCTCTCCTCTTCAATGATGTCGTATCCAAATATGGTGATTTCCTGTTTATCAGCAACCAATCATGAAAGTAAAATGGGCCATTTAACTCGAAATGACCCAATCCCAATGAGTTTTTTCTCACACTTCTAATGACGATTTTCCACTTCTGTAGCACCAAACTTTACAGCCGTATTCCTAACTATATAATGAAGGTTTGTTCAGAGGGATTTGTTGATATATCATTCTTGGCCTGATTTATATGACATTTTATGCCTAAAAATAGGGCGGAAATCTATTTTTTTAAAGGGTATTGGCCTGGGATTTACAGGGTAACAAAAGGAGACATTCATAATCCCCTCTGAAAATCTCTTTTCATTTAATATCAACAAAATGCAAACATAATTTTGAACCTTGTTTTTTCCAATGGTCAGATTCGTCACTTCAAAATAGATGCAAATTAGCGCATATTTAATTAGATATAGCCTTAAATATAAAATTACAGAAAATTTGCAATACATTTTTTCTCCTATTTATGCGAGTAATCAACTTGTAAAGTTTCATGGTGACATCTGTAAGTTAAAAATTGCATCCTATTCACCTGCAGTGTCTCGCCTTAAGATGCATCAGAGCCAGGTTTGACGTCAATGACGATAGGTTGACGTTTGAATTAAGAGATCAAATCATAGACAACCTGTCTTAGCATGTCTCAATATATTTTTGGATGCACGTTATTTCCAGCTAACATTTCATGCAACTTAAAATAAATGATGACAAATAAATACATATAATAATAAAGTAAAAAGAAGTTCCTTTTTTCCTCATTATTTTTGGAGCTTAAAGGGATACTCCACTTTTTTTGGAAATAGGCTAATTTTAACACTCCCCCAGAGTTAAACAGTTGGAGTTTTACCGTTTTCAAATCCATTCAGCTGATTTTCTGATATGTAGAAGATTATCAGTAACCAGACAGTTTCTGGTCTCATTGACTTCCATAGTAGGAAAAAATATATACTATGGTAGTCAATGAGAACCAGAACTGTCTGATTACTGATATTCTTCTACATATCAGAAAAGTGACTGATGCATTCGAAAACGGTAAAACTCCAACTGTTTAACTCTAGAGGAGTGTTAAAGCGAGCCTATTCCAAAAAAAGTGGAGTATCCCTTTAATGGTTTCTGTCCACACTCAAAATAAATTCACATTCACTTTTTCCCCGCATTTTTGGAACTTGGATATCCATTGACATTGACAAAAAGAAGATATTTTTGGAACTTTATGGTATATCAATCCAAATTCAAAATAAAATACAAAAATAGTAAACGGTTCTTTTAGTTATATAATTCTTTTTAGGAACTCAATGGCATCCACATTCACTTTGATTGTGTACAAAATAAGTGTGAACATTCTTTTAGAACATCTTTTGTGTTCCATGAATAAAACAAACAAAAAAAACAATTAGGTTTGGAAAGACTTTAGAGTGATTAAATAATGACAATTTTCGTTCATGGGTGAACTATTGCTTTGCTATGTGCGACTCAGATTAATGGAAGTTGCTCAACTGTTTGTTCTGAGATGACATCAGTTATCAGGATAGCTGGGGAGGATTTAAACATAAATTTGCATGTATTTAAGCATCAAAACATGCAATTGAGCCAAATGATTTCTGTCTGCGGCCCTTTCTGAAGCTTTTAAAGCCAGTTTCTGGTCACCTGTCCTTGAAAAGGAAGAAGGAAGATTTCAGAAGCAGCAACAGGCTTCTCAAATACCCCTGGCCACTGCCACTTGAAAGGAGAAGTGTGAAAGAGAGGAAGAGAGGGGCTGGTAATCCCGCCTCAGACTTTTGTTTGAAAGTGGAGACCCAATCCAAACACAGGGCACTGTGTGGCGGGGTTTATGGGAGAAAGCCGAGAAGCCATGAAAAGACACTTCCTCTCGGCAGGAGGAAGAAAAATAAAATGTGCAGCTTTAGCGTGTCAAAAGCGAGGGAGGGACGAGGAGGCCAGGAAAGAGTGATGAGATGGAGGGAAGATTCTCTCTGCAGGGGAGAAAACCACATTCAGGAAACACACACACACACACACACTGGTACACACATATTTGCAGTGGATATCAGGGTTGCTTGGGGGACATCGGGGAACTCGAGTGTGAGAGAGACTATCAGTCTGAAAAGGAGACCAAATACTCTTTATATCCAACTTGACTTTAAATGCTGTTAACTGCTTCAAAGAGAACAACAATAAAATTAGCACTTCATAATGTCACTCCATAATAAATCATTAAAGTCAACATGAAATTAGTACTGACCCCATTCACTTTCTGAATCAGCGCACATTATTGTAAAGGAAAAAAATAAATAAAATGTAAATAAAAACAAATATTATTGATATTTTAAATATCCATAGATTTAATTATAATAAATATAATTAGCAAGATATTTCCCTTAATTTATATACAAATATAATGCAAATTAATGAATTTAAAAACAAAAAGAAAATCAATTAATTCATTATTTGAATATAAAATATTATAATTAAATGTATTGATATTTAAAATATTAATACTATTTGTTTTTTATTGACATTTTATTCAATTTTATTGTTTTGTTTAAAGATAACAAAGACTTTTTTCGTTTAGAACAATGTGCTGATCAATTGATTAATGTGATTAATGAAAATATCAATGTAATGTGATTACTGACAAATTGCTGACATAAACGAAGCTACACATGAGGAAAAATGTAATTATCAAATTAAATATATTTTATTATAAATACTTTTGAAATATACCAATAAACATTTAAATATAATAATAATATATATATATATATATATATATATATATATATATATATATATATATATATATATATATATAATTAGGGCTGTGCAAAAGTTAATTGCGATTAATCGCATCCAAAATAAAAGTCCGTGCTTACATAATATATTTGTGTGCTGCTGTATAATTTTGTATATATAAATACCTATGCATGCATGTATATATTTACGAATTATTTGCACTTAAATTATATATATATATATATATATATATATATATATATACATAATCTATATTATATAAATATAAATATTTTATATATGCATAACACATTTTCTTAAATATATACATGCATGTGTGTGTATTTATATATACAAAATAATTATATTCAGCACACACAAATATATTATGTAAACACAGACTTTTATTTTGGATGCGATTAATTGCAATTAACTTTTGCACAGCCCTAATATAAATATAATAATAATAATAACGTCTTATACAATTAGTCACATTAACATAAAGCTCAATGAGTGAATTCGCTTTTATTTTTCCTGTAATACACACAATTAAAACCCTAAACATGCCGTTCACTGCGGTCAACGAGAGTGAGATATCAGGTCAAGCTTTTACAAGAGCTTTTCTAGCATCACCTGACCCTAATGATCACAGAAACGTGAAAATGATTCCTGTAGGCTGGCCCGAGAATCAGGAACACATGAATGCACTCCAATACGGAGGAAGAAACAACAGGGCAATTACTCAACCCAGACTGAAACAGCACACAGGGATTTATGAGAAGGGTCCCTATGTAGCGCACACCCGAGGGGAGGCGTCTCTCCGGGAAGGCCAAAAAGCAATTGGACATGCAAGTGAAATGACGAGGGCGTGGAAGAAGGTGAATGCCTTCTTCAACTGACGACCAATCAGAGCGCAGGACCAGGAAGTGAATGGGTTCATGGAGGTAAGTGGGGCTCAGAGGAAGGGGACTCGCCGGCACACACAAACACAAAACAACCCCCAGAAACGCTCAAAAGACACATCAAACAGAGGGGAGGGCAGAGCCGAACAGCAGGGATGGAGTGTTTGTAAAGAACAGAGAGAGAGAGAGAGAAACAGAGGGGGAGTGTTTGCAATGAGACAGTGTCAGTGTGTAGTTCACTTTTATCAATGACGCTTCACGTACTAAACACTTAACAGGCACAACACAGATTCACAAACAAAGAGTTTTAATGTTTCTACCATGCGAGTCTAGCTCTTCTTTAACCATATTCTATAGAAAATATGCTGAAGATTGTCGCAAATGTTTTCAAACTACACTGCGTTCAGATTTATTTATTTTCTATGAAGGAATCCATACTTTTATTCAGCAAGGATGCATTTAATTGATTAGAATTGATGATATTTTTATGTTTTCTATTTCAAATAAGTGCTGTTCTGTTTATCGAAGATCCTGAAAAAAATGTATGACTGGTTCCACAAAAACATTAAGCAGCACAATGGTTTTCAACATTGATAATATTAGGGCTGTCAAACGATTAATCGCGATTAATCGCATCCAAAATAAAAGTTTGTGTTTACATAATATATGTGGGTGCACTGTGTATAATAATTTTGTATATTTTATTATATAAATACACACATGCATGTATATTTAAGAAAAAAATCGTATTTATATATCAAATATTCATATTTATATATAATATAAATTATATATAAATCTTTATACATGAAAATATTTCTCAAATATATACATGCATGTGTGTATTATATATATACATGTATATAAAATAATTATACACAGTGCACCCACATATATTATGTAAACACAAACTTTTATTTTGGATGCGATTAATCGTGATTAATCGTTTGATAGCCCTAACAATAATGCTTCTTGAGCAGAAATCATCATAATAGAATGATTTCTGAAGGATCATGTGACACTGAAGACTGGAGTGATGATGAGGAATAAATTCAAATAGAAAACAGTAATAATATTTGACAGTATTACAGTTTTTACTGTATTTTTGATCAAATAAATGCAGCCTTGGTGATCAAGACAAAAACATTAAGAAATCTTACAGGCAACAAACTTAATAATCATTAACATATAAGTTCAATCAAGTTCGTTACAAATTAGTCTGTGTTGTGAAGCTAAAATAGTGCAAAACGTCTATTTTGGGGTTCACAATGGAGACCTGAATAATAGATAATTACATTTTGGTGTTGATTTTAGATTAGAAATATGATTAGCAATTTATGAAAAAACAAACCTATCCAATCATCTGAACAATGTAAAATTTTCTAAAATAAAGATATTCTTTATCTTGCAGCAGGCTACGATAGCAGGAACAATACTCTGAAAAATGTGCCACAAGAAAGCAAAACATTTTCATGGCTAGAAGGGAAAATGAAAATGTGCGACAGCAAAAGCAATTCATGATGTCAAACATTTATCATTCCAGTTTTTTAAGTCATAAAACGCCTGTATGTGCTGATGTGTTTATAATTACGAGTTCGATTCGTGAAACTGAATTTAAATAGAAATAGATAGGATAGAAACGCTGTAAAAATTTGTATGCAGTTCTTTTCAAACACTATAAGTCATCAAACGTCATTGTGATCCGTTACCATATTCATTACTCGGATTGGAGACGGCTTGAGCTGTCAATCAAACCCTATCTCTCACCTGATTGACTAAAACTTTGGCTTTAAAAGAGTATCAGTCTTCAATCAAATGAAATAAAACACCATCTGAAACTCCACCATCTGAAAAACAGAATGAAAATACGCCGAGACAGGTCCTGCAAACATGGAGGAGAGGACAGGTGGAAGAGAGGAAGGATTGACGGCGTGTAAGAGGGGAAGAGGTTAGTGAAGTGATTCATTTGTATTAGTGCCACTGCCCCGTGGCGAAGACGCAACGGCAAATTATTTCTGAAACAAACTGGAGGATCATCAGAGCTATTACCTGCTCTGGCCAAAGGGCATCGAGTGTGTGTGTGTGTGTGTTTGTATGAGAAACTGTGAGACACACAATCGTTATCTCTTTCAGTCTAGCCTCAAAAGAGCAAAAAAATAAGAAAATAAAAGAGAGGAAAATAAAGAGTTTAGTGATGGACTATATATATATATATATATATATATATATATATATATATATAGAAGTGTATATGTCATAAGTGTCATTTTACTATCACTGATATAATATTATAGTTTTTTTATCATATTTTAAATGTGTTTTTTAATCATTTTTATTTTCTTGTTTTATGTTTCTGTCATTAAAAAAGTCAATACATTTTAAATTTCAGTTTTAGTTATTGTAGTATATTAAGTTAAGCTAAATGAAAATGAGAAATGTTGCCTAATAGCTACAGAATTATATTAAATCATATTTTATTGGTATTATTTCAAGCAATGCAAGTTTATTTATGGGTTTAGTTATAGTTAACTACAATAACTGAGATACAGATACTGTACATATACAGTATAGACACATATTTTGCATATTTTGGAGTAGTTCACTTTAAAAAAAAAACTTTTGCTGATAATTTACTCACCCCATGTCATCCAAGATGTCCATGTCTTTCTTTCTTCAGTTGAAAAGAAATGAAGGTTTTTGATGAAAACATTCCAGGATTTTTCTCCATATAATGGACTTCAATGGGAACCAAACGGTTCAAGGTCCAAATGAGAGTTTCAGTGCAGACTGTTCAAAGGGCTTTAAACGATTCCAGACGATGAATAAGGGTCTTATCAAATGAAACGATCGCTCATATAAAAAATTAATTAAAAAGTTAAAGTTTTATAAGCACAAATGCTACACTTGCTCTGTTCTGTGATGAGCGTTCGTGACTCTCCTATTCAAACTAGTTATCAAAATGAACAAATCTTTTTCGAGTCATGACTCAAAGGGTCCTTGATAAGACCCTTATTCATCGTCTGGAATCATTTAAAGCCCTTAGAACAGTTTGCACTGAAACTCTCATTTGGACCTTGAACCGTTTGGTTCCCATTGAAGTCCATTATATGGAGAAAATCCTGGAATGTTTTCATCAAAAACCTTAATTTATTTTGGACTGAAGAAAAGAAAAACGTGGACATCTTGAATGACATGTGGGTGAGTAAATTATCAGCAAAAGTTTTTTTAAAAGTGAGCTACTCCTTTAAATAGTTTGTTGACAATCCCCCGAATCATAATACATAGTTTAAACGGCGTTGTAAAAGCAATAATATGACGTGAGCGACGCGAGGGATTCAAATCAAAGCCATACACGTGTGTGAATCGTCAGCGTCCCGTCTGAAAGAATTCTCTCAGTCTTGTGGCACACGGGTGCCAGGCAATTAGAGTCGACACGAAAACACACACAACTGCCAATTTCTAATTTAAGCCCAAACAGCCTCGGATGAGCCAACCTCTGCAGCGCCGCGCTCTCCACACAGCAAGATTGATGGCCACACAAGAATTCATGACAAAACTGTGCAAATCTATCATAAATCTATCAATCTGGTTAACAGATTACCTACACAGCTCCATGATTGATTGACGCTGCTCAATAATTAAAACAATATTTATAATTAAAACGGCTGGAAACACATCAGCAGGTGAGACGCTTTGAGATTCCATGCGTGTCAAATCTTGGTTTAGTTAAACAGGAAATTAAAATTGCGCGTGTTAACTTCACAGAGGGAGAAAATATAATAATGATTGAGCACTCTAAAAAAATCCTGGGTTGTTTCAGACCCAACATTTGGGTAAATATGGATAACCCAAATGTTGAGCTCAAATGCGATTAAAAAATGTACAGTTGAAAGTGAAAGTTGAAGTTGGGTTCAAATTTGAAACGACATTTTGTCCATATTCAAACCCAAATGTGGGTTAAAACAACCCAGCATTGTTTAGAGTGAGATTGTATGCTTAAATATAGGGCAAATTCAGAGATTTAAAGAAATATGACAGCCAAATGTGGACAAATTTAACTGAATTTATCCTACTTGGGTTCACAAAACAATCCTACTGTAATACAAACACTCTAAAAAAATGCTGGGTTGCTTTAACCCAACTTTGGTCAAATATGGACAAACCCAGCCATTGGGTTACATTTTTTAATTACATTTTTAACACAACGTTTGGGTTTGTCCATATTTGACCCAAAGTTGGGTTAAAACAACCCAGCATTTTAAACAAGTAAGATAAATACTAGGGTTGTCAAATGATTAATCACGATCAATCACATCCAAAATAATATTTTTTGTTTACAAAATATATGTGGGTGTACCGTGTATAATTATTTTGTATATATATAAATACACACACATGCATGTATATTTAAGAAAAATATTATTATATATAAAATATTTATATATAAATCTATATACAGTATATACATGAACATTTTTCTTAAATATATACAAGCATGTGTGTGTATTTTATATATATATAAAATAATTATACACAGTGCACCCACATGTATTATGTAAACAAAAACTTTTATTTGGATGTGATTAATCGTGATTAATATTTGACAGCCCTAATAAATACTAAATACGAATAAGTAAAATACAACACTATTAAGTAAAACAAAAATCTACAACTTTTAACCTTCATGAGAGCTTAGACAGCATTAATAACAAACTTAAAATAAGTTAAAAAATAAATCTATCATTTTAAATCTTTGACTGCTGAATAAACAAAAAATACAAAATGCTACACTCTAAAAAATTGCTGGGTTGTGTAAAACAAATTGGTCAAACATGGAAAAACCCAGCCATTGGGTTAAATGTTTCAATGACATTTTTAACTCCAACATTTGAGTTTGTCCATATTTGACCCAAATTTGGGTAAAACAACCCAGCAATTTTTAGAGTGTACAAATACATTTAAATGAAATTTCTGACTTTAACTACATTTTTTATAATGATTAATCATTATCATTTAATTAAATAACAATATAAACAATATAAATATATGACTATTTAAACAATGCAAATAATGATCATGAGCGATTGGACAGCATGAAAAATAAACTTGAAAAATCTAAATCAACTTTTTAGTTCTATTTCTAAGTAGCAATACAACCTAATAATACAGCAAATAATAGTAAAACTTAGCTTATTTCATTAAGACTGTGGAGCGAAATTTGTGCAAGACTTTTTCACATTTTGAGTATTTGTGTTTATCTCATAGGAAAGTGTGTACGCAAGTAATCCAGAGCCCATTACGGCCTCGCATGGCTTGTGTTATGGGGTTTAAATTAGTCATCAGGGCTGTAAATGAGCTCGGAGAACACTGAGACTTGTCACCCTCACTCGGATGTTAGTTTTCACCTCCGTGATGAGAGTTAAATCAATCCTGCCTGACTGCACCACAGTAAATCCAGTCCGATTACTCATCTCACTGATGTCAAACGACTTTTTGATGATACATACATAATTGACCGTCCAAATGACCCATTCATACCAATGAGTGAATGACCAACATGAACCAAAAAACCAAGCGCTAAGATCTGAGACATACATACTGTATATATATACACACATATATATGACGCAATCAAATTACACCAGTAATTATTCTCATATTGAGAAACAAACGACATATTGAACATATGTGCACTCTAAATACACACCATGTTTCACCCATTACTCCTTGGCTAAGGAAAATCAGTTATGACGGTAATGAGATTTTCAGTTTTTGTCCAAGCGGGTGAGAGATGAGTGAGCGAGCGAGAGAACGGGAGAAATGGGAGGATGCCGTGAACCATCAGATTCTCCTGACAATGAAAAACATTCCCTCCTCCGGCAGTGAGCCCGTCCTGACGACTGAAGTGTGAGGGGGATATCAGCATCAATAATCTTTCATCAAGTCAAAAGCACTCAGCTGCAGCCCGCCAACCACTCAATAGATAACTGTGAGCCATCACTCGCCACTGAGTGAGAGAAAGAACGAGAGAGAGAGACAGACAGACACAGAAAGCTGAAGCACCCCAGGTGGGGAGTAGATCGAAAGGGCTATCTTCCTTTACATGCTATCTGCGCCACGCACACTTTTTGTAGGGCAGTTGTTACGTCTTTGTTCACGCTCTCCACTGAGGGAAATCCTGATGCTGTCTAGCACACTATGAAGCAGCAGGTCACTTCACTGTCTTGTAAACAGATATTATAGTAGGTAAACAAAGTATATAAACATTAGGTCAGTAGATAGATATTTAGAGGTAGAAAAACAGATCTTTTTGCAAATGCAATCGAACTTTTTCACAAAATACGGTCATTCCACGATCATAAAAACACATTATCCAAACACACTATTAACTAGGGATGCACAATAACACACACACATATCTTAAGGTTGTCAAATGATTAATCACATCCAAAATAAAAGTTTGTGTTTACATAATATATGTGGGTGCACTGTGTATAATTATTTTGTATATATATAAATACACACACATGCATGTATATTTAAGAAAAAATATTATTTATATATAAAATATTGATATTTATTTATAATATAAATTGCATATAAATCAATATACAGTATTTACGTGAAAATATTTATTGAATATATACAAGCATGTGTGTGTATTTATATATATGAAATAATTATACACACTACACACACATATATTATGTAAACACAAACTTTTATTTTGGATGCGATTAATCGCTTGACAGCCCTAATATCTATATATTATATATATTAGTGCTGTCAAATTAATGTATGTGTGTAAATATGTGTGTGTATGTATATATATATATATATATATATATATATATATATATATATATAAATATATATATATATATATATATATATAATATATATATATATATATATATATATATATATATATATATATATATATATATATATATATATAAATATATATATATATATATATATATATATACATATATATATATATATATATATATATATATATATATATATATATATATAATATACATACATACATATATATATAAAATATACATATATAGTATATATATTTATATATATGGTCTGTCATCTATATTGGTTATTGGCTATAGCATAAAAGCAAACAGGATTTTGAAAACACGAGTGGTGCCTGGTGTTCAAGGCGAAAATCCAAATTAAAAAGTAATAGGACATTTCTTCTCATCAAGCCACATCTATTTAAGAGTCATTTCATGTCCGTAATATGAAAATGTCAGATTATGCGCTATAAAATCATATCAATATATATATATATATCAATATATATCAATATATATATATATATATATATATATATATATATATATATATATATATATATATATCACTAGCTATATATGTGTGTATATATATATATATATCAATACATATATCAATAACTACCCATCCAATAGCATCCCTCAACCTGATCAAACAGATAAAGGCATATGATGCAGTTCAGCAGCTAATGCTTTAGCATTAAAATCAGTCCTACATTATAATGCATTAGAGCAGGCCAGGTGGTGTCAAGGTGTGTGACTGGATTCATCCCCTCAGGAGTGACTGATACACCCCCTGAGTGATGGATAGCTGTCAGAGCCACTGAGAGCTCTCCATTCAGCCCCAAGGGGAGTGCTTTGGAACTGTAATAGTGTCCTTAATTGCCATCAAAAACACTCTTTCTCCAGGTCATTAGACAGATTGGGAACGTGAGAGCGCGTGTCAGGCTTAAAGGGGGAAACACCTCGAGACATGGCCTGGAACCAGAGCAGGTGAGCAGCTTCAGACAATGGTCTATGGACCCTATTATCTCCTGAAGCATCTCATCTTCTTCAAACAGCACTAATGGACCGATGATTTTTGACACAGTTCAGCCATTGATCATATAACTGACACTGGATGCAAGGCTTACATGAATATGCTTCCACAGCCTGAACAAAGAGTCCATTGTAACCTCTTCCCTTCCAATACTACACTTCACTTTCTTTAATACTTCAAGCTGCCATGTTTAATGCCAAATGATGCAAAACTTTCTTAGTTAGAACATAAATGGAACTTGATTCCCACTCCAAACATTATTAAAATTGACCAGACGAGCTGCCATTTGGTTTTAAGTCTATGCAAGCTAGTATATAGGCAATTATGTATTAGTATTAAGTCAATAATTACGCTTTCAGTTGAGTCTCAAGATTAATTGTTTTATTGAAAAAACAATTTGTGAAAAAGTGTTTTGTAAAGATCAAATAAGGTACCTAAATTGTGAGGCCAAAATTGTATTTAATAATAATAATAACTTTTATACTATCACAATTCATCTTAAATGTTAATCCAACTTTTTTTTTTTGGTTGAAAACCACAGGAAGCCCTTAAGTCTTCTTTTTTTTGGCAATAAACACTTCAAGACAACTTTGATAAGATGCTTGATAAGGAAGCTTGTTTATCTATTATAATCAGAGTTGTCGCTTGAATTCATGGTGTCTGGGACAAAATAATCTGGTTGTGATGATTTTGTTGACTCATTTTTTAAGGCCACCAGCTAATGCTTTGGACAGGGAACCCACCTGGTGCTGTCTACCCCGGGTTTGGTGTATTCCTCCACACAGCCCTCCCATACGCTGTTGGCCATGGCGTTCCCGATGGCAGTCATCACCATGCTGAGTTCCACCGGCCAGTCGTCCCAGATCCAGAGACCGTACACGGGACAGATGTGTACCCAGGTTCCTGTGCATCCCAGACACTCGATACAGATCAGAGCGCCGAGGTTCAGGCTAGCCCAGTCTGGATCTGAGGGTCAGAGACACAATTCAGTGTACCGTACCAAATCAACATTGTACACATTTCAAGGTCGGATATGGGTCATTTTTTTAGCAATAACTATGCCAACCCTTAAGGAATAGTTGGCCAAACAATGAATATTTCCTGATTATATACTCACCCAAGGCCTTCCAAGATGTATATGACTTTCTTTCCTCAGCCGAAGAGAAATTAAGGATTTGAAGAAAACATTCCAGGATTTTTTCCATCTAATGCAAGTGAATGGTGCTCAATGTAGACCAAAATCTATATTTAGGCAGCTAAAAGGGCTCCACACAACCCCAGTCGACGATTAAATGTCTTCTCTAGTGAAAAAAAAATTATTAAAAAAAAACAAAAAAACAAAAAACAAAAACGGTCCCACTTTAAATTAAGTGGCTTTAAGTACTATGTACTTACATCGAAAAATAAGTACAATGTACTTATTATGTTCAGTAGGGCTGCACAATTAATCGAATTTGTAATCGCGATTACAATTATGGATGCCACAATTATGTAATCATTCAAAGGACAAATTGTCGTTGATGTATATTAGTATTTGTTTCAGTTTTAAAATGGACAGCTGCCTACATCACCACAATTCTCTTGCATTAGAAAAGAAAAAAAAAAAAAAAAAAAAAAAGATCCAGGAACTTTTTCCTCCAAAACCTAAATTTCTCTTCGGCTGTGAAAAGAAATAGATATTCATCTTGGGGAGAATAAATAATCAGGCAATGTTCATTTTTGAGTGAACTACTATATATCCCAGACTGGGATTTTGAACAAATAAGGGTAGAACTATCCAAAAACAATTATTTGTAATATTTTTAGTTTAATGTAGTTTATCACATTATAATGAAATAAGACTTCACATTCAGAAATGTCTCACTCACTGGGGGCGTCACAGTCTGCACAGAAGCTGTTTCCCCTCACGTTCCTGATGGACTGGATGGTCAGTGCATCACTCTGGCTTCCTAAATCGAGACTACGTGCCATAACAATTCAGATATTACAATGTGGAAAGAGCAGAGGGGTTTGTCTGAGTGTGCATAATCTCATAATAGCATCTTACCTTGTTCTTGCTGCTCTCACAGCACTGCAGACTGGCAAATATCTGGCTCTCAATGGCCTGCACCCACAGTTCTCTCTCCTCAAACGTGGAAGCCTCAAAGTGCCACATCTGACCCGTCAAGGACACAATGATGAACTCAAAGGACTCTTCTTGCTCTGAAACACACCAAACGTGAGATGGGTTATACACCATGATCAAATCTGTAAAGTCAAACATTTCTGTGCAAATGATTTGTGGGTCCACAATGTTATGCAACACAACTTCATTACACAATTATCTGAACATATCTGATGTTTGATATATAATTATTAACACTAATTTAACACATTTAAGACTGTGCTTGCGAGGATACTCGAACTTTTGGTGCTCTCTTTAGTGTCTTATTGTGCTTAAATGATTTATAAGCATTTTCATGAATAAGAGCCTGGTTATATGCTGTAACGCTAACTAAAGTACGTATACAAAAATGGATGTTAAATATTTGTAACGCCTTAAACTTAAAAATTAAATTAGAATTTTGACAGCCCTAATATATATATATATATATATATATATATATATATATATATATATATATATAATATATATATATATATATATATATATATATATATATATATATATATATATATATATATATATATATATATATATATATATATATATATATATATATATATATATATATATATATATTAATATATATATATATATATATTAATATATATATATATATATATATTAATAATATATATATATATTATCTGAATTGTAATATTAATATATATATTAATTAACATATATATATATTATATATTAATATATATATATATTAATTGAAAAAAGTAAATATATATTTTAAAAATAAATCAATAGAACATTAAATGATTCAAATTTTAATTGTAGATTAAAGAAAAACATCCTGTATATCCTGTATATGCCATTATTTCCAAGTTAGAGATCATCTTCGCTAAAGGCTGCAAACACAAACATTTAAATGGCCAACATCCAAGGTGCATTATGGGTATCTGCGATTAGTGTCAGTTGCTGTTGTTCATCAGCATCGTAAAATCCAAGTGATTAAAAAGGTAAATACATCCATTAGAGTACTTATCTCATTACCAGTGAAGACTCATTATTATTGCAGCTGCCTAAATAGAATATAATGTGGGTTAATCATTCTGGTCACAGTAATTTCCACATCGCAAAAGCACACGCAAGGTACTGCAAAGTTTCCACGGAGCTCAAATGAGGGGTGAGAGGTGAAAAACAGACCATCATTTCTGCAATTTGCACAACATTCATTTCAAAAGCATGATTACTTTGATGTGTACGTGACGATGATTACACACACGAGTATTCTGGCCGATGAAAGCGGCATGAGGCGAGAAGAAGTTCACAGACTCAATCACTGCAGTAGTTTTACAGAATAAAGGCTGTTTATTGGCATTAAAATGCACAAAATAACACATTTATTGACGCCCACCGTCAATGATCATTAACGTATTTATTGAGGTCTCATTTTTGGAGAAATTATCATGAATTATCAAGGTCATGTGCCAACCCTGTTAATTTTTTTCTTTCTTTGTTAATTTAAATCTTTCCACACACTGTGATATATATATAACAGGGTTAGCTATAATAATATAATCTGAAAATTCAATGTTTTTATACATGTTTCAACAAGTATTCTATATATTTATTTTATCCTCACTGTAAAAAATATTTTCATGATTTGTGATCATAATATTTTTTCTATTGTCAAATCAACTTGTAGTTCAGATAACATAATATTTTGAGTTTCTGATGATTAAATCAATCTCCTTCATTGTATTAACTCACTTTTTTCCAGTTCAATGAACTTAACATTTTATGAACTTAAAACATTTTATATTTTTTTACAGTGTGGTAGATATACAGAGCGGGACATGCCTCAATGTACCATTCAACAATAATTTGTAATGAATAATCCCATTTTTTTTTAGTTAATGTCTGTTAAGTTCTAATAAAATAAAATATAAAGTAGTTTATTTTTTGGACCATCAAAAATAGACATTAAATGCATAAACAAAACAGCAAAATTTCTACCAGATGACACATTTCTACCATCATACCGCCCACGCTTGCATAAAAACTATGCACACACCTTTAAATTCAAATGAAATGATGTATAGGGTTTTAAGGCAGCGGTTTATCTTGAACGTGAAGCATATAAGATCTCCGTCTACTCTCATCTCCAATCAATAATCTCCATATGAAGGCTTGAACCGATACGCTCAACGCATGCGTATCATTGTAAAAGACTCCCGTTCACTTCAGCAGAGAACTTGGCCTCAAGCGGATGGCAACAATCCAATTAGTTTGACACCCTCCTCAATTACCCGATTTATTCACGGGACTTGACTCCAGGTCAGGGATCAATACGGAGCCAGCAGCTTTGTGTCTAAATCAAGGACTAAAGGGTGAAGGTCCGTCGCCCCAGTTGATCTCTCTTCTTTGTTTACATTTCATGCTTCTTTTTGCTGGAAATGAAGCACAAGCGTAAGCCTGGATACACAATGTGGATAAATATGTCCAACAAAGGTCGCTAGGATTCATTTAGGAGGTTTCCTACACTCTTAAAAAAAGGTTTTATTAAGAATTTTAAAGAGGTCTGTCAGGCACTTCATACATATAGCCTATAATTGATAATTTTATAGATTTATTTGTAATTATTTTTTCTTATATAAAACCTTTTTTTTTACAAGAGTGGTCAAAATAAGGGAACGCATTTCATTTTTAGTAACGAATGCATTATATTATTTCATACTTTAGTATCACAGAAGGGGATTTAGTTTATTTGGGTAACATTCTGGCTGTTGTGATATAGTTTCTCTCCTGTCTGCTATTATGAACAGCAAAACAATTATCGTGCATTCCACTGTCCAATGATTATACACCTCTGCATCCGAACACAAACAATTACTCTGTTGGCTGGTCATCTGATAAATTAGCCATTACAACAGGTAATTTCAATGTAGAATTATAACAAAGAAAAAAAATCTGTTTCTGATGTTTGAAACCACAGAAAATAAAAGCTAAGGCAAATTATTTTTTGCTTTAGTTGTTAACCCTCTGGGGTTCTTCGTTTAACAGTCACACTCAGGACCTTCGGGTCAAAATTGGTCAGAAATTCAGGTCAAAATTGACCCGAAGGGCAGGATTCATACTTAAAAAAGAAAATCATATTTTTTTTTTTTTACTTGTTTTTTTTTTTTAGAATATTTTTTCTTTTCTTTTTTGGGGTTTTGAGAAAAAAAAAAAAGATAAAAAAAACATATATACATTTTTTTTTTAAAGCTGTATTTCATTTTGGAGTCAAGCCTAGGCCTCATAAAAGCAATTTTTGAAATTAGATTGATGCCATCTCGTGGACAAACTGAGCTTTTTAAAAATACAAAACACATGTATAATCTGAATTTTTTGGTGTGTTTGTGTATAAAGGTGTGATTGTGTGTGTGTGGATGTGTCTGTTTTGCACTCTTGATGTTTTATAGATTCACCCCTTCACTGTTGTGTGCTTTTTTTCAAGATCGTTGCTGATTTGTAGATTGTACGCACAAAAAAACTATTTTCACATTTTTGCCAATTTCCCATTCATTTCCAATGCGGGTCATTTTTGACCCGAAGGTCCTGAGTGTGACTATTTTTTTACGACCACTTAGACTTTTCAAATCCTGTCCCCAATTTTTGGGGTGTTCATATACCAAGTACCATTAAAGTCACCAAGTTTCGGGCCATTCCGAATGAAACTACGTTTTTTACTTTTTTTTTAACGCCAGAGGGTTAAACAGCACAAAATTACAGTAATTGTTTCTTCTGTAATATTTCTTTGATAAAAGGAGTGTGAAAGTTTATTCTCAAAAACAAGGCAGAGAATTTGAGATCTGAGATACTCAGTGTGGCTGGTAAAAAAATAAGTCATTTAAATGACATTAAACTAAATTAGTTGAATCTTGTATAACATGAACAAGTTGAGAATTGCTTAACTTATTTTGATGAGTTGAAGCAATGTAAAAACATATGTTGTCTTAACTTGCATAGCATTTAAACTCATTCATGATGCTCCAAAATGCGGTCCGAAATCCACAGTAGTTCATTGCAGTCAAAAGAAAAATCACCTGACTATTTCACTTCTCAGAAAATGAACTGTTGATATCAAATTAATTTAATGAATTGTTGTGTCTCAAGATCAATAATTATTTTTTTTAACTAATCAAAATCTTAGCGTCAAATACAGCTGCAATCAAATGCACAATTCTTTACGTTACAGATTCTTTATATTTGAAAGCCGATAACCGATATTTTGGCCGATAAATCTAAATCCAAATTTTTTAGACAATTTTTGATTTTCCTCATTAAAAGCCAAAATACAAACACAATTATGATGTTCCTATTTTAATGTTGTGTAGCCGATATGACAGACTTGTGCTGCACATTTTGCACTTTAACTGGATTTTCCTTTTTAAAGTGATTTCAATCGTATTTCAAGCAATTTAAAAGCATCATGTTGAACAGTGCACATCTAAAGTTACTCAGCTGAAGGAAATAATAGACTATTTATCGGCTTTTAGATATCGGCTAAATGTTCTTGTTGGGCTGATAACGATAACATTAAAAATGATCATATATCGGCCGATACCGATAATGTGGCCGATAATGTGGCTTGGAGCAGAAGAGCATCTCTGAACACAACACACCAAATCTTGAATTCATTAAAATTTATTTAATATTTGTTGGTTGTTCCCATACGTTCATATGTGTTATTTCACAGTATTGATGACTTGACTTTAATTTGAAAATCAGAAAAATAGTCAAAGTAAAGTATTTGTATGCATGTCCCAAACATACGACTGGTGGTGTAGGTCCAAGAGAATAGGACACTGCACTATAGGAAATAAGAAAGCATATTATCTAAAAAATTACCATCAGACTCTGAGGTCTGTTGATGTAAAATGTGCAATAACACAAGCTCCCAATCAGCCACTGGTGCTCAGAAATTAGCAGTAATGAGACGGAGCCGAGCAGGTTCTGCCTGACTACATCCAGTTAAAATCCAATCTGAGGGACTGGAGGCAAAGAGGGCAGAAACAACTTACCTTAATTAATACGCTACAATAAAAGAACGATAACAACATCTAAAACCAGTCTTTCTCTACTCCTCTTCTCCTGGCCCTTGCAATCGTTCATTCACGTTTCTATTCTTTCTTTCGGGTTTCGAAGTTGCTAAGATTTTAATATATATATTTTTAAAGCAACCACTTATGGCTCAACAAGGCTGCATTTATATGATCAAAAATACAGTAAACCCAGAAATATTATTACGATTTAAAATAACCTTTTGCTATTTCAATATGTTTTTAAACGTAATTTATTCCTGAGGTGCAAAGCTGAATTTTCAGAATCATTACTCCAGTCTTCAGAGTCACATGATCCTTCAGAAATCATTCTAATATGCTGATTAGCTGTTCAAGAAACATTTATTATTATTATCAATAAAAAAACGTGATACATTTTTTAGGATTCTTTGATGAATAGAAAGTTAAAAAAGAACAGCATTTATTTGAAATACAAATCATCTTTAACATTTTAAACGACTTAACTGTCAATATACTAGTGATTTGGTCTATTTTGGCCTTTAAGTTGAGATGCATTTCAACCTGATTTTTTTAATGCTTTTTTTGTGCATGATTGTGTTTATAGGGTGCAATATAACATTCTTTTTTAAAAAGTCAAATTTTTCATAAATTTCACCTTTATTGTCAGCCGCGTTCTCCTCTGTCAATTAAATGACCAGTTTACATCCTGAGTCTATGAAACCACTCCCTCAGAAACAGGCAGTGGGCTCAGATTGGTTAGTTTGGGCTGGTGTGTTGTGAACGGATAAACTGTAGTGCACGTTGTCCGGATACTTCACGCCCATTACATTTACAGGCAAAAGTTGCATATGTGTTCTTGTCAAATGTAAATAATGGTGTCGATACTGCAGTATCAGTTTGAGCCAGAATCAGACCCAGAAAGCGGCGAATGAAGAGAGTCAAGCAGAACCCGCTCTTACAAAACGTTTCTGAATGGTAATTTGCCTATATTTTTTATACCTTTATACACATTTGTTTTACACAATAGCATCGAACTGACTGGCTACTATATACACAGCATTGGCACTGGTTTACGTTCTTGATCGAAATCGAAAATAACGTCATAAAGTATATATACATGAAAAATATGTTTACAACATTAGTACTTATACAAAATTCAGGTTCAAAATGTTTGTACGTGTTTGTCGTAGACACGAAATAGCAGAACTAGTAGCCTAGTGGCTATAAAGCCAACGCTGGCATTTGATAAAACTAAAACATTACGTCTCAAATTATACATGCAAATACATTTAAAATAATTAAGTCTTAGCCTACTTACAGGTTGTGGCCCAACAACTGCTGACTCTGGTTTTAAAGTCGGAACTGCTTCATGTTTTAGTAACAGTTTCTTGTTGAATCCGGTGTTGAATTCGTGGAGATTCTGGAAGCTGTCTTCCGTAAATGCGCAGCAGAGAGCTAAATTACGATTGTCACTTTCAGGAACATAATCAAACATAAATTGTGCCCATTGCTGACGAAATACAACGTCCGTGGGAAGTTCGAACACAGAAGACCTGACAGCTGTTGAACACAACACACCCGACGAGCCGCAGAAATATGGCCATGCCCTATTTTGCATGTTCCGGAGGGAGTGTTTGATGCAAATGTATGGGTTAGTGATGTCTAAAACCCAGCTGTAGTCCCAATGGAGTCGTTTTTGTAGGCATTAAACTTCCTGACGATCGATAAAGACGATATCTCTGCTTACATTGAACTTTCCAGATACTGTTCATGCACCAACAGCAACATTACACACTATTTAAAATGAAAAAAGTGAAATCACAATCAACCCCCCCTTTAAAGCAAATTAGCACAGAGAGAGAGAGAGAAGAAGGAAAGGAAAAACGAAGTCACAACATTTACTCAAGTGCATCGTGTCTAATCGAGGCAGATGCTTCTACTCCAAACACCCTCTGGGTCACACGCCTGCTCCGGTACCACATCTGGACCTGCCAGTGTGACCCGATTGCTATTCTGTCAGAGCTCTCCGCCACGCGACCACAGATCCATCAAATCAGCGCCGGCACAAAGCCGCCAGGGGTTTAAGTCAAGGTGTGTGTGGCTCTAAAAACTCAGAAACCTTGAATCCAACACATGTGTGCTAGTACACTAAACAGGACTATAGAGATGCTAGCTGGTGTGTAAGAATTAACGGGCAGCTGGGAGGAACCAGACCTGCCTGTGCCATCTGTAAATGTCAGCAGTGGCGTTTGCTCATTTTACACATCATTAAAGGCAATATTCCTAACCTGTATTAGAGCAATCAGCACGCGCCCATTACTGACACGGGCCTGGGGGATACGGGACAAACACTGAGGAGGCGAGAACGCATTCACCGTCTCCATCAGGCGCACACACAGTGTAAACAAAAACACCCCTATACACACACACACTTCAAACAATGAACTGAAGGTAAATGCAGACAGAAACACTCCAACAATGACCTGATGCGCATGAATGTACAAATATATTTGTGCAATCACATTTTATCTTCTTTAAAAGGTGTAGCAGAGACACGGGGTACGAGAAACCAGCAGCACCAGTCTAAAAACACATGAAGCTTCATCCGCTGCTGGCTGTCTGCAAACCGGGCAAGTGTATTAATCAGCCCGCAGGATCAAAACTAGTAATGCCACATCGTTATATTAGTATGAAAACAGTTTAAAAGTTACAACCATTGATCTTTGTATTTCGATTGAGAAACTGATTCAGCCTTAATTAGCTGTAATCAGAGTGATTATTCAAGTTTTGATTTTTTTAATTATTTGATAAGTAAAAATGATATTTTTTTAATATTTTATTTTCTGCCACTATAGTAACTAAATGATCATTAGACTACAAACCATAATAAAACCATAATAATAACAATAATAATAAATTAAATGCAATTTAATATTTAAATATATAAAAATTGAATTTTTATTATATACATTTTTATTATATACATTTTTATTATATATATATATATATATATATATATATATATATATATTTATATATACACACACACACACACACACACACACACACATATATATATATATATATATATATATATATATATATATATATATATATACACATACATATATATATACATATACATTAAAAAAAAATATATATATATATATATATATACACATATATATATACACACATATATATATATTTACACATACATTTACACATACATACATATATATATATATATATATATATATATATATACACACATACATACATGATTATATATGAACCAAATAACAACAATAATAGTTACTATTATTTTTACTATCAATAATAATATATTTAAATCTTTCATGTACAATAAATAATAATTTTTAAATATATATATATATATATATATATACACACCAAATAATATTAATAAAAATAACAACAACAACTACTATTACTTTTATTATCAATAATATATTAATAATAATAAATAAGATAAAATATTTCGTATTTTGAACGTTTTTTTTTCGTATTTGTAGATTAAACATTTACAATTTAAATAACTATAATATATGTTAAGCTACGGCTTATTTAAAAAGTTGAATTATTATTCAGAAAGTACACAATTTGTGATTTCCATTTTAAACAGCACACTATAACGCATTCAATCCAGTATAATTTAATGGTATATTTAGTTTCATTTACTATACAAGACAAAAAGTTCTGTAGAGTAAGTACATTTAAGAAATAAATAGATCTGTAAAGAGTGTATGGAAACACTGCAGGAAAATAGCCCAGATTAATCAAGATCAGACTAGCAGAGCAGATCTTTTAACTGTACATGAGTGAAGATAAAGGCGCAGGCATTAAAGCTCCTGTCAGTCGACTCAGTGGGAACCCTGGATCATCTTGTAAGCACCTGAGATGTTCATTATACCGCTGTACATCCAGCACGAATGGAGGAGATGCTCCACTGAAGCTGTTCAAATGCAGAAGAATTAAAGGCCTGAACTCAAATGCAAACGGTTTAAATGGTCACGGCCTGCTTGAATCAAATGGATTCATTTAGAGGAATCAGTGATCTGAAATGAACTGATTCACTCAGGCTCTCAGCAAGCACACCCTCAACAATTCATTTAGTTGTCTAAGCACGTCTTAATTGTGGATGTATACGTGAAACCATCAACCGCCTAAGACTATTTGTGAATTAGAGCTGTAAATATCTTCCAGACTTCCCAGAGAAGTTCGCTCACGAATCAAAGCACAAAAAAAAAGTTGCCTCACCTTCTTCAGAGAGCGACAGCACATTTGATTTATGATGCTTCACAACAGCTAAAATTCGATTTCTGCCAGCATTCGAGCGCTTTGATTGCCCCGTAAATGAGATAAACTGATAGCAATTTATTCAAGGATCCAAGCTCCCCCTACACCCCTCCTACTCCTCTGCCTTCAGTAGCTACTACTTGCTCCATATGAGTGATTGTCATACTTAAGCAATATGTCTGTATTCTGCATGCACTCACTAGAGCAGACAAGCGCACACTAATAGAACCTTTCAGGACTGAAGCGGCGCAAAGACGGCGATGTTCATGATGTTGAAGTTCCCACCAAATTCTGTCCGCACACACAATCCGCCTCTGTTATTCTGCCAGATGACCAAGTAAAGCTTAAGTAAATCAAAGGTTAGACCTCATATTCTTGAGGAACTGTCAATTAGACCACATGTAATGAGACAGAACGAACGCTAAGAACGTCTTTAACTCAGCGCTGCCATGGCAAATGACCATGTCTGTGATCCCTTGAGCTTGTAATGTCGTTCATGCACATTTAAAACCAATAAAATAGTCACAATAGTGAAGCTGGATCATTTGAGGCTATTCTAGCTCACGTAAAAACACAATTAAACTTGATTCGGGTTAACGTTTCAGAATAAGTTGAACTTGCTTCTGTCTGAAAAGAAGGGGAAAATCGATAAAAAGATGGTTCAAATGCAAATCCCTCGCTTTTAAACGTCTTAAATACCACTTACAGACATTTATTCTCTTTTATTTCGATGTCAAAGTCGCATATTGGCTGATAAAATGATTTTCAAAGTTTATTAGGAAGCACCAGAGACATAGTCATTGATGGACAGCGTCTATCTAGTTGATGGATTTTGCCTATTGGCAACAGAATAGCCTGAGGGATGTGCTTTTGTTTCCTCAATAACAACCAATTAGGAGACTGTATTTGTCATTGGGATGGGCAATAAAACCAAAGTGGCACTGCGTTCATGATACATCATCTTTGTTGCACATGGCACAGGACAATGGATAGAAATTGAAGTGTTTTCTAATTCAGAAAAGGATTAAATGACTTTATTAGCCACAGGCTAACTGGACTTTTGTTCATTTTTTCACCAAAACAAGCACCAAAGCAAACCTACAGCTGCTAAAACCGCTACTGCTGTTTATGTTGTTTTGTGAACCAATAGAAACCGTACATGGTCATTTTTTCTTACAAATAACAGTTTTGTCCCTTTACCTTCATTTCCTGCAGAAAGCCCGTCTGGTTTGGTGATGCCCGTGCTCTTTTTCCGCCTGTGTTTCTTGCGGTTGGCATGAGGTGACGGCGGAGGCTCAAGTTTGGGACTGGTGGCGCTGCTCATGCCAGAGGCGGAGCTAAGAGGATCTGTCATCCCATTGGCTGGAGGAAGGAAAACAGACAAAGTTTAGTCAACAGAGTCTCTTACCTGAACTAATGATAAAGTATTAATATGTTATTATTGTAATATTATATATGCACATTCATTTTATATATATATATATATATATATATATATATATATATATATATATTATATATATATATTTTACTCTATATATTTTTATATTATTTTATATTTCTTTTTATATTATCTCATAATTTGGCAGCCGGTGTATCAGGCTGCTGTCACTTTAAGACTTGACGCACGGATACATTATTCTGTTTTATATAGCCAATATATTTGTCTTGTCAATACTTTGGCTGTGAGCATAAAATCTGCGGGAATGAGTAAAATTATGCTCAATATGAGCAATACCTCGCCGAAATTCAAGGCCTGTAAACCCAACAATATTCATCCAGCGCAAATGAAACGAGTGAGTGAAAGGATGTGGGTTTGAGTCTCAACTCGCTGTCGGGGAGGTTAGAGAGTGAGAATGCACAGCTGGTATTGTATATCCTGTGGAAGAGTTTCAGATATTTCAGTATTGATATGTTTTTAACTTTTTTTTTTTTTTTTGACAACACTGGATTACGGAGTTACACATGCCACCGCTTAAATGCGGGTGTTAATGTTAAACTTTGTGTGATATATATATATATATATATATATATATATATATATATATATATATATATATATATATATATATATATATATATAATGCAATGTAAATATTATTTAAAAAGTAACAAAAACTAAATATTAGTATTTGCATAAATTAATTATACATAAATTAATTAAATATTTTATTGTATATATTAATAAACTAATAATAACAGAAAACTTGTATTCATATTTGTATAAAAATCAGAGAAAGACATTAATACAAAACAAACAAAAAGCTCTGGCTTTCTACACTCTTAGAAAAAAGGGTTCTATATATGTAGCATAGGGTTCTTTACTCAACTGCAAATGAACTTTTATGCAAAAAAATTATGATAATGACAAGAAAGAACCGTTTTGGCACAAAGGTTCTTTATAGGCTATTATTCATTCATATATTACATTAGTCTGCAACATTTTGCAGTTGTAATTAAATTATTGTTTATTAAACTGTTGTAGTAACTTAATATCCCATTTTAATCATGCTGATTTTTGGAGGATAAAAACTGAAATGGCACTCTTCATGTGATATTGATTAATTACATTTTTTAACCCCCATATCTTAAATTTTGTGATCATTCATGCATTGCATTTCAGGGGTTCCAAATACGTAGCGCTTTAGAACCTTTTAAGGTTCTATATTGAACCTTTTCTTCTAAGAGTGTAGCGAAATTGATCAAAATCCTCAACAGATTACGGGTCAATTGACGATTTTTCATTAATTTTGGACCCTGGTTCCACCACATTTTACAGGACAAGTGAAGATCCACAAGCCCAAGAGATGTACCACACCTCCGTTTCACCTCTATTAGCTTGACGAGAAGGGGACGTGCGCGTGAGTAACAAATGATGATTTGGTGTTGCCCGAGGACCGCGGCTGTAATGGGAGAGGCCACACGAGCATCCAAGCACAAGAGAGGTTGGGTTCGAGGTGTAAGGTGATTTTATATAAGTGATATTAACCTGCCGCTCCACGCCAGTGTGTTTCTGTGACGGGCGATGCGGATGAGAACACGGGGGTGTCAGTGGGCAAGCCACGGCCATCTTTCTGAGCTTCATGACACTTCCACATCATTTCTGGGCGCCCCTGGGACACTATTACCCACAACCCCCCGACCAGCCCAGGGGCAGAAGGGCCCGGCAAAGTGGACCCCATATTGTTAGCGGCCCTCAGAAACACACTCGCACACACAGTGTGTCAGATGTGGGCAGCCTCCTCCATTGTCTTGGCATCAAAAGCTCATTGTAGTGTTGCAAACTCCATTTCATCTCCACAGGCCTGGGGTGTATAAGAGTGTGTGCGCGTTTAAATGTGTGTGCGTGCGCGACAACGGCTCAGGTCTGGGAGTGTCTGAAACCCGCGGAGCCAAATAGCAGCATATTCTAATGGCACTGACAACCATTAGCCTGTGTAGAACATTAGGCGTAATTTGGGGTTTACCTTGAGGGATCTGGAGGCTAGCGTGCTCTTTAAAGAGAGAGATGGAGGCACGCAGGGGGTACAGGAGGATAAACTACAGACACCCAATCCGCGATAGGCACAGATGAGTTTCAGCGTGTAGCTAATGCTACCTTTAACACTTTCGTTTTCCTCCTACATTCCGACGCGGCTGCAGTTTCATCTGGCAAACCGATGCGATTTGTGGTTTTATTGATAAGACGTGGTTAATAATTATGATTGAGGTGTTTAATAAGAACAGCTTGATAATGAATAAATGATGAAGCGGAGGATTACTCAAATGCACTGTGGGATTTGAGCTTAATTACACAAGGCAAGAGACAAATTAGAGGGTTTAACAATTAGCCCCGTTACACAATTCAGATAATTCTCAATCAATATTGTCGCTTTATCAAAGATACGCAAGAAAGATTCGTCCTAATGATAATGTCACTGTGGTGTGTAAATACATAAATAGATTTGTAAATGGTAGATGAGCATGAGATGTCCATGAGCTTTTTAAAATCAAATTATAGGATGAAATTGATATGATAATTCATAAGGGAAAGTGTAGCTACACTCATTTGGGTCAAACATTTGCGTCAAATATGGACAAACCCAAATGTTGGGTTAAAAATGTAATTAAAACATTTATAGTTGAAAGTGAAAGTTAAAGTTGTGTTAAAATTTTTAAAACATTTGGGTTTGTCCAAATTTTGGGACCCAGCATTTTTTAGAATGTAGGACCTTTCTTTTTCACCATAATAATCACCTTTGGTGGTGTGTTTTTATTAGTTTTACAATATTTATAAAAAGTAAAATTAAAAAGTAAAAATTTATAAAATTTACATACAAATATATATATTGCTAACTTAACTGATACTAACTTAAATTTCATTATTCATTTTTTAATAAATATAATATATTGCTAACTTAACTGATACTAACTTAAATTTCATCATTTATTTTTTAATAACTGTAATTATATATAAATATATATATAAATATATATATATATATATATATATATATATATTTTTATATATATATATTTTTTTGGTGAAAATTAACTTGAGTATATTATGCCAAAGTATAATGTTTAATTGGTCAATTATAACAATATTTCTATCAGTCATATAAACAAACCAATTCCTCAATGGTGCTCATAAGCGATCAGCGATAGAGCTAGCACTAAAGCCTCTGTCTTAGCCCAAGATTACTGTGTTTACCATGAGTGCCGTTTAGGCACTACAAAGCAGATAAAGTGATATAAGCTCGCTGGAAACACGGCAGGTTGGCAGTTGATGCTTCATCACTGACTCTGTGTTCACCATTGATATTCATGACTTTAAAAGTCTGCTCACCCTCCCTCGTGCTGAATGGCGGAGCGGCGCTCCCAGCTGCCACACACGTTGTGGCAGGGACGACGAACGTCTGTTTCAATTTCTACACTCCTCTTCCCAACAGCCCCCCTGGGACCAATCATTAGCTACAGCAGACAGCTGGGGGTAGAGGGCTTCTTGAGAATACTGTTCACACACGTACACACATGCAGAAGAGTGGCCATCAGTGGCTGTGACAGCAGTGGCATTGTGTGTGTGTGTAGGTGGAGGTTAACAGTCAAGGGCTGCCCTTGTCCCTCACACCAGACCTCAGATGAATCAACTGAACGTCTGTTTACAGAGTCGTTGCTAATCAAAAAAACGCCATGATACGGCAATGACAATACCAAGGTACATGGCTACAAACGCAACGGTACTTGAAGAAAACTGAATTTTGCTACCCCGAAACTGAAACTACATTGCTACCCCGATATCTAATATAACCATACATGCACTCATTTATTTAAAATCTAATATAAAATAACTGATAATATCCTTGAAAATAATAAACATTTATTTTCACTAAACATGATTAAATTGGTAAAAATGCACTTGGGCTTGATCTGTAAATTTGTATCAATTGGTCAATTTTTGGTCAAAATTGTCATAACAATAAGACTAGCTCTGAATGGTTGAAAATCTGGTTTCCTGAAAACATGTATAAAATATTCTAAATATATAGATTTTTGCTTTTTTATAATGTTTTTTAATGCCTCATGGTAATCGCTAAAATTGCAGCACTACAAATGTAACTTTGCTACTGTGTAGGCTATTTTGTTTCGATTTCAATATATATATATATATATATATATATATATATATATATATATATATATATATATATATATATATATATATATAGGATATATATAGATATATAGATATATAAATAGCTTGCATGATACATTTATTTGTAAAAATATATTTTTTTGTGCTAAATTTATGTTATATAGAAAATTGAATAGGGGTAATAGTCTGGAAATACAGTTTTCTTTTTTCAAAACTTTTCCAGACCAGAAGCTTATTCTATGCTTTTTCAAACTGTGTAGGAACTCTGATTTAAACCAGAAATCAAGTAAAAAAAAAAAAAGAAAGAAAAAAATATATATATTTGCAATGCAGAGTCTAAGGTGAGGAAAATTGAAGTATACAAGGGATCAGAATTCAGTTACAGCCTAATCTGAGCTTAGCTGGAAGCACTCTTCAGGTAGCATTCAAAAATACGGTGGTCAGCTAACCTGCGATTAGCGACCGTTCAGCGTCCGCGGGAAACGGCACTTTACAGCACTATTCTGGAGACGAGGGCTGTGGGTGAGCACAGAAAGATTGGAGGGTGTGAACAAAGAACATTAACTCGTTTCTTAATAGCTCTCAATTTTTCTTCCAGACGTACGTGAGAAGAAACTTCTGATTCTCCCTGTAGCTAATTCGAGAGCTAGCTGGTACGGACGGTAATTTTGCGGCGAAGCCGACGACGCCCCCCTCCCTCCACTCCTACCCCTTGACACGGCATCCGAGTGAGCAACCCCCGTCCGTAATCAATGGCAATGGCTGCAATTAATGATGAAAAAAGTGTGCAGAACACAATCACTACTTCCTTCTTATTATTGTCAATTAGAGAGCGCTAATCAAGGCATGGGCAGGCACACGCCGCTGCTCTCTCCAAACGAAATGTCAAACTTCATTACAGCCAAGAGCGGGGAATCAAACTCCCTGCGCTCGCAGCCTCCTCGAGCTCCGCAGGGGAGAAGTCTTCTCCGCCCCTTAACGACGACAGATTCCAGATTAGCGCTGAACCGCTAGACTACCTCAGCTGCTGCACGCTAATCTACAGACTAACTGAAAGTAGCCTAAGTGTAGATCATCACACTTTACACTTTTGTGCTAGTATGAGGATTGTATGCATGAAATAAGTAAGAAAACATTAGAAACTACATAGCTACTTGCTAGCAACCAATCAGAAAAAAGTGGAAATAAGGATTATATCTAAATAATATAATAAGAAAATCACCAAGCAAATAGAGAAACTTTCGGTGCACCCTAGCAACTGATTAGAACACCCAAGCAACTGCATAGCAGCAAGCTAGTAATCAATTAGAACAAATGTGAAAATGAAGATAATGTGCAACAGACTGAAACAATGCCCTTGCAAGAACCAACCAGAACATCCTAGCAACTGCAAAACAACATGTTATGAACCAGAACAAATGCAGAAATGAGGATTCTGGGCATTCAATGATCTAGGAGTTAGACAACTACCTAGCACCCTCCAAGAACACCCTAGCAACACCCTAGTAACCACCCAAAACACCCTAGTAACTGCATAGCAACATGCTACCAACCAAATCAGAACAAATGTAGAAATTATAATTCTATGCACACTGTACAATGATCAATGGTGTAATACAACTACCTAACACCCACCCGGAACACCCAAGCCACGCCCTAGCAGCCATACAAAACATCCTAGCAACACCCTAGTAACCACCCTAGAAATGGCATAACAAAATGCTAACAACCAATAGGAACAATTGTGGAAATGAAGATTCAAAGCATATAGTGATCAACATAGTAAGAAAGCAACCACCCAGAACACCCTAGGCTAGCAACGCCCTGGCAACCACCCAGAAAACACTAACAACAGCATAGCTACATTCTAACAATCAATCAGAACAATTGTGGAAATTAAGATTTATGTACACAATGATCAACAGAGTAAGAAAGCAACCACCCAGAATGCCCTAGCAACCACCCATTACATCATAGCAACGCCCTGACAACCACCCAGAACACCCTAGCAACTGCAATGCATAGTAACATTCAAACAAACAATCAGAACAATTGTGGAAATGAAGATATGCACACAATGATCAACAAAGTAAGAAAGCAACCAACCACCCAGAACACCCTAGGCTAGCAACGCCCTGGCAACCACCCAGAAAACCATAACAACAGCATGGCTACATTCTAACAATCTATCAGAACAATTTAGGAAATTAAGATTTTATGTACACAATGATCAACAGAATAAGTAAGCAACCACCCAGAATGCCCTAGCAACCACCCATAACGTCATAGCAACGCCCTGGCAACCACCCAGAACACCCTGAGCAACTGCAATGCATAGTAACATTCAAGCAAACAATCAGAACAATTGTGGAAATGAAGATATGCACACAATGATCAACAAAGTAAAAAAGCATCTAACCACCCAGAACACCCTAGAAACCCTAGAACCCTTCATGCCCTGGAAACCACATACAACACCCCATCTACTGCATTTTCTGAAAATGAAAAAATCTATCTCCTTTATAAAACTGTACAAAACAAACACTAAGCTAAGTATGCTCTCTAACTAAGACATGATTGAGATACATGGTGAGAATAAAATTCCATAGCATACACTCTTATGAGGGATATCTAGCATGTACGGCACAAATATAACTAAGAGAAGAGGGAAGATTTAATCAAAAGAATCAGTATTCAGAGTCTGTAGCGATGTGTGGCTCTCCTTATCCGGCACAGCCTTATAAATGAGAACAACACTTACATCATATGGAAATAGTTACAGGGTTGAGATGCATGTGATTGTTGGAGGATATTATCAATCTACCGATGCTCATCTCAACAGTCTTGATCAGTTGGTTGACCTTCAACCCTTGACAAGGATAATGGCATGATTAGGGCATGGTTAAGATCTTTTTACCACCTAAACAGGCATCAAAGGTGAATTTGCGTAAAACATTCCTGATGACACGAATACTTCATTTTTTTTCTCTGGGACACAAAAGAAGAAAAAATGCCTGTGTTCAATTCTTCCACACAATGAAAGTCAGTGGGGTCTTATAATGTTGAGGACACCAGTGTATGAATAAAAACAGTTGAACCATTCTCAAATATCTTCTTTTGTGCAGTACAGTTCAAAAGTTTGGGGTCAGTAAGATGCCAAGATATTTAATTGAGTAAGGATGGAGTAAATTGATCAGTAAAAGACACTTATGTTTTTTGATTTTTAATAATTTCAGCATTGGTAATAATAATACATTTTTCTCTAGCAGCAAATCATCATATTAGAATGATTTCTGAAGGTCATGTGACACTGAAGAGTAATGAAGCTGAAAATGCAGCTTCGCTCACAGGAATAAATTACATTTACATACAGTATATTTAAATAGAAAACAATTATTTTAAATTGTAATATTTCATTTCACAATATAACTGTTTTTACAGTATTTGTTATCAAATAAATGCAGCATTGGTGAGCTGTATAAATGTATATATATATATATATATATATATATATATATATATATATATATATATATATATATATGTGTGTGTGTGTATATATATATATATATATATATATATATATATATACACACACATTTATACAGTATATATACTGTATGTATATATATATATATATGTATATATATATATATATATATATATATATACACACATATATACACATATATATATATATGTATATATATGTATATATATATATATGTATATATGCATATGTATATATACTATATATATATATATATATATATATAAATAGATGTCATAATTGTGCATGCTTCTTTTCCCCTTCTTTACATTTGATTAGATTTAATTTAGTTAAATGTGTTTGATCATAATTACAATTAATTTTATCATGATGCAAATTTTAATATTGTGATGCCTAACTTAAAGCATTTAAATTGATTTTTTTAGTGTTTTATTCTTAATTTATTTCAACAAAATAGCACACAATTAGCCATAACATGAAATTAATTATTAGGATTTTTGTGATATATTAAAATCAGTAGTTTTAGTGCATCCCCACCCACTAGTGGACTAGTCAGCGGTTGCACAACTACACTACTTCAGCATGCACATCCATCCCCACTTCAAATCACTTCACATCAACTTAAGCATTCTAAAGAACGACGAGGTGAAATCTCAAGCACAATAAATGTGGTTTGCTCTAGGTGTGCTCTTTCCGAAGATCTTTGATATAAAACTCTATTATCTCTATTATGACCTGTAAAGCTATAATGCTCTCAGTAAACGCAAGAACCGAGAGGCTGATGGGTAACAGGTCATAGAGAAAATGCATCCACCAAATCCTGATACAGCTAAATGTCTGAGTATGTGTGCTTGTGTGTGACAATAACTATTTTACACCAGGGCCTAATGAAGTGCTGTGCCTCACACACACACACACACACACGCATATGCAGCTCATTCCGTGGCTACGGCCGCTTTGAGTAATTCTGCTTTAGGATGTGGAGCTGATGGGTGTAGACGGGGGGCCGATGGCGGAGCGAGGCTGAAATTGATTGTTCGACAAGCGGAGACGAGCAGAGAAGGGCGAGTGTCGCGCAGCGTCGTGTTCTGTCTGCGACACCACGGGGCCACACGGCGGGGCCTCCAGTTTGCTCGTAAAGAGCGCTCTTTAAACTAGCGGGGCCCCTGGGACCCTAACAGAAGGAGGAGGAGGAAGAGAGAGAGAGGGCGAGAGACAAAAACGGAGAGGGCGAGAGAGCGGGGAGAAACAGAGCAGCCGCTAATGAGAACGACGAGTGCGCAAACATGCATGGAAATGACTGTTATTCTGTTGATGTGCATTTAAGTGCTTTTTTACTGCCAGCCGACAAAGAGAGGGAAATAACCAGTGATGAATGTTGTCCCCGTAAAGCATTCATTTTCCAGACGCGGGAGGGAAAAAAAGAAGTGGTGAAGACGGGGGAAAATGTGCAGCGTTGTTACGCCCGGCAAATATATTATTTGACTTCACTCAAGTGCACTGACAGGATGAGGAGAGAGAGGACTGGCAAGGTGGAGAGACTATTTGGACACTGCTGCAGTGGATGGCAGGACAAGTTACCATCAAAGCCACAATTACTGAATTATCCTGATTAGCCATTGACTTGTTAACAGCACAACCTCTGATACAAGCGATGAACAAAAGTGCCACCAGTACTATAGAGAAATCTTAATTGACAAATTAGAAACATCTAGTCCCAATCAAAGAGAATTTAGCAGATGAAACGGGAAGTAGGGACAGATCTGAAAGGATTATAGAAAAAGACTACAGGTTGTTGATGACAGGACTAAAATGATTGGAGAAATCCTACGTCACAACTGAGTTCCATCATTTCTACCTAATTACTTTTGCTAATGCTGTAAAATCATGATAAATACAAAACACAAAAAAATTCGAATTTTCAGAACCTTTTTGTCGTTTTAATACTTTTGTGATGACAATCGCAGCTGATAACAAGTTGCTTAATCCGCTTAAATACTCAATTATTAGACTGATTACCATGGTATAGTATGTTGGGCATACTAAAAACATGAATAAAACGATGAGATGCAAGTTTTTGTACTTATTTTGCAAATATCATAGCAATGGAAAACCTGCAGCATTTTGAAATGAAAAAGGGAAGTATGGTAGAACAAGAGTGTCTGACCTGCTGTGGTGTTGATAACTGCCTCACTCCACTGTTCTGCACTGGACACAGAGAACGAGCGCTGGTGCATCCCCTCTTTACTGGTCCCCGAAAGCCACGCCGGCCACAGAGCCCCCGGACTGAAGGGAACTGCTGCTGTTCCGAGTGAGGAGTGCCTGGCAAACGAGAAAGAGATTCGGTTAGAGAGACATTCATAGTGTGGAGAAGTAACTAAGCACACAGATGCAGGTGACCCAGTGATTCCTTTACATTTCATTTAGCTGACGCTTTTATCCAAAGCTACTTACAATTGCTATATGTGTCAGAGGTCGCAGCGCCTCTGGAGCAACTAGGAGTTAAAGGGATAGTTCACTTTGAAATTAAGTTTTGATATGTTTTAGCTTACCTCAAGGGCATCCAAGATGTAGGTGTCTTTGTTTCCGCAGTATTTTCAATTTTGATATTTTTAGGTCAAACCGTTCTTGTTTGTCAGTCATATAATGGAGGTCTATGGTCACCACCTCAAAGAGCATGCACAGAGAAGTCCAAATTAAACATGATTTAATGACTCGTAAATGTAAGTACACATTAATGGCCTAAGATCACGAAACGAGTGGTTTATGTGAGAAAATGAATAGTATTTATATCGTTTTTAGCTCTTAACCACAGCCACGTCCAAGTGATCTGAGGGCGAGGGCGCTTCAATCTGCGGTAAAAACAATATAAATACTGTTTGTTTTCTCACACAAACTGCTCGTTTCATGTCTTAGGCCATCAATGTGTACTTACATTTACGAGTTATTAAATCATGTTTAATTTGGACTTCTCTGTGCATGCTCTTTGAGGTGGTGACCATAGACCTCCATTGTATGACTAACAGACAAGAATGGTTTGATTCTAAAAATATCAAAATTTAAACTACTGCAGAAACAAAGACACCTACATCTTGGATGCCCTTGAGTTAAGCTAAAACATACCAAAAATTAATTTCAAAGTGAACTATCCCTTTAAGTGTCTTGCTCAGGGACACATTGGTGTCTCACAGTGGATTCGAACCTGGGTCTCTCACACCAAAGACATGTGTCTTATCCACTGCGCCAGTCACCATATCTCAATCAGATTAAGGCAAAAAACAATAGCATTCCAATGTAGACAAGTACTCGGGTTACTATAGTAAAACCGTGGTACTTTTTAGTCAATAAAACTTCTAAAAGTCAATCAGCAAACAAATCCAAAACAGCTATTTTGCTTTAGATGAGATGAGAAGCACAGTATCAACTTGTAGATAGGACTCAAAGTAGTTGAAGATTTTCCCTTTATCGTCGCCGCATTCGTCTCTCCGTAATACATGAGCAGTTCGACGCCTCACCCCGTCTCACTACTCCGCTCCCTCTGCGTTTCTGCCACTAATTAGCCCTTAATTAACAAGATACACTCGGAACGGTAATTAGCTCTCCCCCACTCTCCGCCTGACACATCCATCTCTTCCCGGCGGAGCTGACGGCTCTCCCTGGCTTCAATCAGCGGATGCCCCGCGTTGGGCGCAATTCACCGGCCTGGCCGGGTCGCATGGGGTCCTCTCCTCCTGTTCTTGAAAAACAGGCTCCCTGCTTGATAGAGATGAGGGCTAATATTTAATTCTCCGCATTCGAGGCTCAAGGTCAGGTTTAGATGAATACCTATGTGTTTCAACATTGTTTGCGCTTCCTTCAATGCTAGTTCATTTTCAAATTGTTTTTTTATGTCCTATGTTTAAAAAAACAGCACATTACTAAAATTACATTTTGTAATGTGCTGTTTTATGATTTTTCCCCGCTTCAGGCTTTAAAGAAACATCAATCTGTAGATATGAAAAAACTTAATTGTGGCATCAGAACACATGCATGATCTCTTAAGTGTTAATGTAAAGCGTATCACACAAATAGAAATGAAAAGTTTTACCCACTTGCACCCGTTAACTGTTTAGCACAAACCCTGCGCAGTATTAACTCTAGCAAAAACTTAAAAAGCGCACAGAAAACATTGATATTTTATTTACCAGGCTCTAATGCATTTCACAGTGGGACTAAACTTTTCTCTGTTGTTTTTCGCTTTATGCAATTTTGCCTTTTTCTTCTAACACGTTTCCCTTCGCTTCCCTCCCTCCTCGGCTCTGATTTGGAGCATGCTAATTTAGCAAGTACTCCACAGCGTGAGGTTGAAGCTCTATCGCTCCTCCCTGCAAGAGACGCCCTTCCCCTATGGGGACCGCAAGATTAATATTCTCGCACCCAACAAGATAATTACTGATACTAATTAGACATGATTATGTGAATTTGATACACTTATTACTCTCGCTAATGGTTAGGACGCATTAGGCTAACAAGAGTCTGTTCTTCGCGGTTTACTTCAGCGCCTGGCAAAAAAAAAAAAAACCCGCCTTGGCACAATCAGAAGTAATTCGTGAGTAATTGAAAGAATAGAGGGTTATTCTTATATTTGTCTGTTCGGAGACTTGTAATCAACCACAGTATTGTTAAAGAGACGATTTTATTAATTCTGTCATAATATTGCCCCTGACTAGATCCCTCAGCAATGAATTAAGACACCACTATTACTTGGATCAATGCTGTATGATATTGGCATCCAGCAGGAGTGGTAATTATTGTTTTAGAGCAAATTGCTTATGAACTATGTCTTCATAAACCTATCGGAGTATCAGTTAGGTTCATTTAATGCTCATGGAAACCTGCGGCAATGTACTTAAACCGATATAAGCCACTAATTGATTATTCAACAACACTGTAGACTCATTTATATTATATAAGAACTCTAATATATAATAATATAACATTACATATTAAATATATATATATATATATATATATATATATATATATATATATATATATATATATATATATATATATATATATATATATATATATATATATTTTTCTATATTAAACTGGTACCACCTATACAAATAGATGGCAACATACCAATGATTGATTTGGCTTCTAACATAAATTGGACAACAATTAAATGAATAAAAGTTAGCATCACTGCACAAGAAAAAGTCACCTGAAGTCTATTAGCCATTTAAAAGCAATTCGGTTCCAACTGAAGGCGGACTTGTCTGAAATCGACTAAATAAAACAACAGTCCAGTATTCTCTTGCTTCAAAAACAACTCTTCAAAGACATAATGCCACGCTGTTATTTATGATTTTATTTAGCTCTCTCTGTCTTGGCTGGTGCAGAAAAAAAGACAAAATGAGCCCCTAACCATGCCTCATCTCCATCAAGAATTCAACAATCATCACTAATTGTCAAATTTGATGCTAATGATTGATGAATTAAACATGTCTCCATCAATTAGTCCCCAGAGAACAATTCTGCATAAAAAGGGGATAATGCAATTACAATGTGGAGAAAATCAGAGGAGAGTGCAGGGCAGAGACTGTACACAAGATCTCCTGCCACTTCACAGTTCACACACGAGCCGAGAGTGACACGATGTGCGGATGTGGAGCTAGAGGTGACCATGGGCACGTCTCGGGGGGTGGGGAATTGTTTTTTAATCTCAGAAACACACAGTCGAGGCAAAAGTCTCGGTGACATTTGTGAAATTCTGTTTGTTTGCGTGATTGTGGCTTAATCAATGGTGTGGGTTTGGGGCAGATGGGCGGCAAGATGGAAGCAGCATCATCCATCCATCCATCTTATCCATCCATCTGTCCATCTGTCCATCCATCCATTCGTCTATCCATCTGTCCGTCTGTCCTGTCCATCCGTCCGTCCATCTATCCATCCGTCCATCTGTTCCGTCCATCCATCCATCCGGCCATTCATCCATCCATCCAAACCGTCCGTCCATCCATCCTTACATACATCCATCCATTCATCCATCCATCTATCATTCATCCATCTCTTCCGTATCCATCCATCTGTCCGTCCGCATCCATCCATCTCATCCATCCGTCTGATCCATTCATCCCTTCTTCCATCCGTCCATCCGTCCGTCCAGCCATCTGTCCATCCTTTCATATCATCCATCCTTCCATTCATCCATCCATCCTACCATCCATCCATTCCATCTATCCGTCCATTCCTATTCATCCATCCATCCATCCATCTATCCGTCCATCCATCCCGTCCATCCATCCGTCCATCCTTGACATACATCCATTCATCCATCCATCAGTCCATCCATCCATCCATCCAAACCGCTCCGTCCGCTATCCATCCTTACATACATCCATCCATTCATCCATTATCCATCCATCCGTCCATCCATCCATCCATCCATCCGTCCATCCATCCATCCATCCGTCCATCCTTACATACATACATCCATCCATCCGTCCGTCCATCCATCCATCCAAACCGTCCGTCCATCCATCCTTACATACATCCATCCATTCATCCATCCGTCCATCCATCCATCATCCATCCATCTATCCGTCCATCCGTCCGCATCATCCATCCATCCATCCCATCCATCCATCTCATCCATCGTCCTGTCCATCTCCATCCGTCGTCCATCCGTTCAAACCATCCATCCGTCCATCCATCCATCCGCATCCATCCACCTGTCCGTCTGCATCCATCCATCTATCCATCCGTCCATCTGTCCATCCGTCCATCGTCCATCCATCCGTCCATCCATCCATCCACCCATCCATCCATCCATCCATCCATCCATCCATCCATCCATCCGTCCGTCCATCCAGTCTATCCATCCATTCATCCATCATCATCCATCCGTCCATCCTTACATACATCCATCCATCCGTCCGTCCATCCATCCATCTAAACCGTCCGTCCATCCATCCTTACATACATCCATCCATTCATCCATCCGTCCATCCATCCATCCATCCATCCATCTATCCGTCCATCCATCCGCATCCATCCATCCATCCGCATCCATCCATCTATCCATCCGTCTGATCCATCCGTCCATCCATCCGTTCGTCCATCCGTTCAACCATCCATCCGTCCATCCATCCATCCGCATCCATCCACCTGTCCGTCTGCATCCATCCATCTATCCATCCGTCCATCTGTCCGTCCATCCGTCCGTCCATCCATCCTGTCCATCCATCGCCGTCCATCCATTCATCCAGTCCACATCCATCAGTCCATCAGTCTATCCATCCATTCATCCGTCCGTCCATCTATCCATCCAAGTTATTTTTCCAGTTTTGTTTCAGTGCCACTAGTGTCACAGAAACTTAGTGGCACTCTACCCTTTTTAAAAGCAAATGTTGCACAGTCAAGAATCTTGATGATTATGTGCTTTGATTGTTCTTTTGAGCAAGTGTGCACAAATGGTCAAATCATTATCGGATCTTGTCTAGAAAAAAAAACATCTAAATGTCCTTTGCACTTTCCTTGCCATCTGTACACACTATTAGGCTAAGTATTAGGGTCCTAGTGAAGGGAGGCCTGAGGTTGTGGTGTTAAGTAGAGGCGATGGATTAGCAGGGGTGGTGATGATTTCTCCTCATCTCTCCTCGTTTCCCTCGCCGAGCGCTGTCAGATGGCTGATGAGCCGCTGCAGCGAGCCCTGACCCTCTGAGCCACCGCTGCCATTATACAGCAGTGCGGAGATAATGAAGCATCCATGCTAATGTTGACGGGAGGGCGGGGGAGGGGTCAGGGTGGAGGGGGTTCTGTTCAGATCATCTGCTGTTCAGGTCAAAGTGAAACGGCACCGCGACGCCCTTACAAACTGAGAGTGGATTTCTGCGTCTTGGAAAGACATACAGATTACATTGTGTTCGTTTGATCAAATTGCAATGATCTCGGTGCCCGACATTTTGTAACGTGGCAGGTCCGACTGAAATGCTGCGACAACCAATAAATCGATATTTTAGCTACAACTTCACGCTTTCAGAACGCATGACTCAAGCTCATCATAAGCAGAAGCGGCGTATATTCGATTTCAAGCGGTGTATTGGATAATAAGCATCTGAAACTGTTTTAGAAAGACTTGCGACGTGATACAAAACATCATATTTCCTTTTTACATATAAAAGAGCATCTGAAATGATTGTGCCATTATAGAAAGAGGCTGTCATGAGACTAACGTATGTGGTAAAGTGTCATTAAAGGAGACTCAGTCGTAAAAGCTGCTGAATGAGGACATTTATACACAAACACATCAACATTGCTCATTTAGGATTTACTTAAGGTTGGTGGTCGACTATGGATAGCTGGATAGGAGGGTGGTACATAGACACACATACACACACACACCAGGGTTTCCGTTGTACGGTAATTACCAGACATTGGCCGAAGAAATTAGATCCGACAAAATTTAAATCTCTCCGGTCAAATATTCCAATTAAGATTGCGTAATAATGCCGCCCACACAACACAATATGAGTTTGAGATATAAGCCTATATATATATATATATATATATATATATATATATATAAAATATATATTGACAAAGCTGCTAGTGGAATTAAAAACTGACATATTGCACGAAAAAAAAACAATGAGATCATCTCTAAAAAAACAACTGATTTACTGGTTTATCACAAAAATTGTCGATATATATTGTCTATCACTGCACAGGTTACGTCTTAGTTCACAAGGACAGGTTGCACAACTCTGAGAAGCTATTCGTACAAGAAAATACATCTGCATCCTGTGTACCACATGTAAATGAACACAAGTACCATGGCGTGAATCTCTCTGTCTCACACTCTTCTAAACACACCTCTCAGAGCAGATGTCATTGATTAAAGCTGATGGGCAGGCCATTAGCGCTTTGATATTATATATCTGTCAGCGGTGACACAACTGAACGCACGCTTGCAGTAATGATCATATTTAAAACGTGTTCCGGTGAAATACTTAGCAGAAAGCATTAGACCGGGCCTCATCGAGACAGACTCTTTTACTTGCGGACACATGCGTCTCATTCATTTGCGCTCCTTCACTCCCCTCACTCACTCTTTCTTTCTCTCATCCTCACCCCCACCCCTCCTCATACTTCCCCAATCCTACACACCCCCCAGAGTTCCTAATGGTCTTTAGATCAGGAGGAAGTGTAATGAATTACAGACTACAGAAAAAGACAGGGCTCAGCTCAGACCGCCATGAATGAAAAATTACCCTTTGTTCCTTCGCATCAATTGCATGCCTAATGAAATCAAAATCAGATTGCATAATCAAGTGTACGTCCTCCACTCGGCGGAGGCCCACTGCGAATCGTAACCTTTTCCCTCTCGAGTGGAAATTAACACAAATTTCCTCTAATACGAAGCAGAGTGAAAAAGGGAAACATGAAAAGCGGCCCGTGTCAAATTGGGAACCTGAGCGTTTTCGCGTAAATTTGTGTTAAACCGAAGGTCAACAGGCGTATCTACAAAATAACACAGATAAAAAGCCATCTCGGACCTGTAAATGTTGTATAATACATGTAAAAACGATATAATATAAATGCTAAAGATGTCTATAAAGATCAAAAACTGGTTATTAAAATGGCTTTAATAATTAAAATCAATATGAATTTCAATTTACACACATTAAACAGTATAAATAAAAATGAAGATTGTATTTGGATTTTAAACGTCAGGAATAGACTAAATCATGAAGTGGACAGCCTTAATTTCATATTTACTATTTAAATATTAGCAGAGGAGCAGAGGTTTTTTGGGAGGAACCTATGTAACTTAGTTCAAATTCTTTTGCACATTTGATTCCCCATCTTTGCAAATGCATGTTTTTAAGGGCCCGAAAATTGATAAATAAAATTTTCTTTAATGTTTTGACATGTAAGAGGTCTACTTCTATATCGCTGCGTCTTTGGCCCCACCCACTGGTGTGATATATGTGATTTTCAGGGCCGATACCAATTATTACAGATCAAATAGACCGATAACCGATATTTTGAACCGATATATATATATATATATATATATATGTATATATATATATATATATATATATATATATATATATATATATATATATATAGCATATGTCTGGTGTAAAACTGTAAATTAATGTCAAAATTTTGAATAACAAAGGGTTTTAACAAATACAATTTTAAACATATCTTTGAATCTGAGAACTGTTATTAATAATAATAATAATAATAACTTGTAAAAAAGTGCAGGGAGCACCCAGCAGCATTCTGCCAACATTTTGTAAAACTTAAAGACTCTATTTTAATGTTTAAATAAAATTTTAGTAATCAAAAAGCATTTCTAATTAATAAAATCATCAAACCTATTCAATTTATTTACAGTTTAAGATTGACAGTTTAGTCTAGTTTACAAGGTGCTGAGTTCCAACAAAGGTGGCTGCGTTAGAGCCAAAATATAGCGCATTTCAAAATAAAATTATTTTATCTGCAAATCGATTTTAAAAATAGCCGATACTGATAACCATAAAAATGCTTAATATCGACGCCGATAATTGGTTGACCCCTACTGGACACTCGCTAAAACTCCTGTTACAGTCAATGACACTGTCTACACTGCACAATGAATCTCCTCTTATTTACATTGTGTTTGAACTGTTGAAACTGCAAAAATCGAGCTGCAATGGCAACATCACTGCATTCATGTCTGTCATCGGCTACAATGCTCATCACTGCAACCTTACATGTGACAGGAGTAGATTTAAATACAATGCTACAATCAACCCATTTCACAATTAGTTAATCTCGACAGCTGTAATGGTAAAAACATAGTAAATGTGTTTAAGAGTTCAACATGTAATACCCATTTCATATGCAAATATGTTAGCCAATCACAGCAGGGGGCGTTTACATTGAAGTCTCACAGCAGACACGCCCTTTTAAACAGAGCGTTTAAATCAGAGGGCTAAAATAAGGATAGGAAATGGCCTTTTATTTCTAAATTATGATTTTTTATGTAAAAAACATACTTAAGTGCACCTCAGAACACATAAATGCAGTTCATGACCCTTAAATATTAAATTATTGGGTTAGTCGATATCTGCAAACTAAATTTAATACTACATGCACAAAATAAATGTATAAAAGTGAATTGGAATGCACTGCTAAATCTGAACTAAGTTTTGTTGTAAATACGCAGTTACAGTAACAATACACTACATTTAATTCAATATCCAAAACATTCTCTAAAATATGCAAAATAAGTCTAAATCATGTAGCATTCATAACAAAATAACACAGATTTTTTTTATAGTTTGACAGATAATTTCATAATTTTTCATTATAAACTAGACTATTTTAATCATAGTTCTAGTTTATAATTTATAATTTTGTATTTTAAACAAAATTTTTAATAATTTTAAAGTAATGTAGGATTTTCAGTGATACATAAAATATATAAAACAGTGATATATAAAAGTAAATATTTGCTTATTTGAGAAACTATTCCTAAAACCTAAATACAGATGTAACCAGTTTTAACTAATGCTGTAATCTGTGTGTATTAGCTGCCTGAGGCCATGTTTGAGCTTGTTACCCAGACATCTTCTATTTCTGAAGCTTGAATAAAACAGGTCCAGGTGTTGTGACTATTTCAGGTCCAAAATGCCCCAAAATTCTCCCTTTTCTAACCTCTGCAGTCGACCGAAGGTTAATTAGTTACCAACCTGAACACGATCTCGAACATCTGTGGTTTTCCGAGCAACCCTATTCATCTGGCCCAGCAACACTGACAAATGCTCCTTATGTCTCTGTGACCAATAAACCCAGTTCCCTATCCAACACAAGACTGGACACAAGCCAGAAAACTGCAGTTCCCAGAAGCCCTTGCTGACCTGTCTTTAATGGTGCAAAAGCAATTAGCCCAGGCTAAGTGATGCTGAGGTCCTGGACGGTTATGTTTCCACAGCGGTCATGCCAGCTTGCAGAGCCCTGGAGAAAGTTGCTCCTGTTTTTTTATTAATTACACTAGATCTCAGCTCCCTAAATCCAATTATACCTTCACAGACTCCCAAACTCTCTCTCTCAGAGTAAATCTGGTTCTTACAAGGCACAAATAAACCAATGTACAGCCAAATCTGAAACCAAGCAGTATACATAAGTTTTCTGAATGGATACCAATGCTACTGTAACACACATTAAGTAGAGCTATGATTGTTTTTTCAATTTAACGCTGTTGCAATGAATAAATTCAATATTTATAAAGTATAACACTACTGAATCAGTTCACACTTACTTGTGGCGCCAATACCGAGTTGTAAAGTGCTGCGGTCTTTGGTCAGTCCGTTGGTTTTGGGGCTGGCTGTCAGGGCGAACGTGGCCACGGCTCTGCGCGGCCTCTTGCGGAACCTTCACCGTCATCCGCAGCAAATCGATTTCTCTTTACCGTGGATGTTCTGCATGTAGTCCTGAGAATAAAAATATAACCTTGTGTACTTCTAGATACTAGGCTGGGAAATTTGTCAAAAGTAAACCCGAATCTGACTACGTCGTAAATGAGAATGAGGCTTCAAAATGCAAAATCATAGTCCATTCGAATATGCTCCCGATATGTAACGTTTAAAGTTGCCATTAAATTCCGCTTAACGAATTGTTTTCTTAATGAAACAATTTTAGTAAATATTTCAGACTCATTTTTGCACACATGCTAATTAAGGCTATGTTTGCACGGAAACAATTCTGAAGAGAAACGCAAAAGTGGTGTTGCGTCATCATTTTTTATTCTGCGTTTAGATGAGCGTTTGTGTGGGAAATTCGCATGCAAATGGTGACGCGAAATGTCTGAGAAATTCAATGTAGTATGCACTCCAGGCGGCTCAGAGTGCGTACTGCCAGCAACACCAAGTCCACGCGCCTGCGTACCAACCTTCACTGTCAAACAGACTTTCGCGTTTTTACCCTTTACACGGGAACGCGACGGGGAGCGCTTTTTAAGATTTCCACTCTGGAGGGTGGTTTCACTTTTTTGTTTTAAGCCTCAAAACGCCATCGCGGCATAAACGAAAGGCACATCCGATAGAATATTTTTACGCTTTCACCCTGAGCGTTCTCGTGTAAACGGGGCCTAAATGAGTAAAAAATTTCAAATTAATTTGGTTGTAATATTATTTTAGTTCTCAACTCTAGTATTAAGTTTTGGGGTATTTAATTATTTTCTAGTATTTAAAGTCAGCAAGATGAGGTAGTTTTAGACGTCTTTTTCCCTATTGTGACGTCTATCTCAGTGAAACGAGCTTTTCGATCAAGAAAAATGTAGGGCGGGGCTTGATTTTGTCCATAGAGAACTGACTCGGATTGTTGTGGCTTGCTATTGGTCGATCTCAAGTGAGTGACAGGTTGCCCCCCCTTGAATCAGTAGAGAAAGATGTCGCTCAGAGAGGGTATTTTGATTAAAGGCTCATGGAACAAAGAAAAAAGTATGTGCACAGAAAAATAACTTATAATAAAAAAACAAGAATTGCCCATTTTGATTTCATTGTGACTAAGTATATTCTAATATTTTCAGTATATGAAGAGTTTTGAGTTCAAAAGACGCTATAAATCCATTTGGATGAATTTGAGTAAAACTGTTTTCTTTAGCAAGAAAATGGGAAGAATGAAAACCACATATTTTCTGTTTTAAATTTTCACATAGCATTTGTAGGTTATAAAATCAGATAAAAAATTAAATCCAGGTTTTGATTTTCAAAGATTTACTATAAAACATTTGTTTTTTGCAAAATGCAATAAATCCATTAATTTATTTTTTTTCAAAATGCAATTAATGAAAATAAAATTTTAAACACATTTCAAAATTTCTTGTGCAGTACTATAAATCCATTGCTCTAATATAACAATATTTTGGTAACACTTTAAGGGTACATGTCATTAATTATCATGAATTCATGGATAAATGGACCATGCATGAATTATGCATTCATTCATACATTAATATCATCAGGAACTAACAACGTTTTTTAACAGTTCAACGTTTTTCATTCATGACTTCATGGATGAACAACACCTTAATTAAAACATTTAACTAAGATGAGCACATCATCATGAATTATGATTTATTAAGCATGATCTAACGTTACTTCTGCTGCTGCATATCGCTGTTGTCAACCTTAGGATGTCGCCGCTGAGGTTTTTTGACGGCGATCAGCTGTGAAATGGCTTGGTCCTGCTCAGTTTCGTTGACTTTGAATAAAACAACTGAAAGTTTTGTTGATCGAAAGGACAAAATAGAGAAAACCTAAGAAGTTCGGGTGTAGTTAAAGCGCTGCCGTTACTGTTTACATTGCGTGGAATGGTGCGTTGTGTTTGGTTAAGCGGATATGTCGCATTTTGCAGAAAAGGGAGACTGGCGTTTGTCGCGGTTTCGAAAGAAAGGGAAAAAACATTACATAATAACACGGCGGATATCGCATTTTACGTAAAATTAAACATTGTTTTGTATATTGGTTCGGTATTGAAAAGTCCGATTTTTGCAGTAACTCATTTTTTTTTTAAATGCCGTTTATCGCGTTTCTTGAACCAAACTCTTCATATTATAGTATATTTTTTTTTTTTTTTTTAAATTTTCTAAAATAAATCAACATCTAACAAATGCATGACATGTTGAACTGTCTGTACTTCTATTATCCACTGCCTAATTTGCATGAAATTAAATATGCCAGAAGTTTCCCCAAACATACAATGAACAGATGCAGCGCTCAAGCCAAGTGAGAAAAAAATAACCCAAGTACGAAACTTTTTAGAGGTCCCGAAGCTTAAAAAACAAACACAACGACGAATGAAAGGAGCCTTGGACAATCAAACCAATACCAGACCCACGCAATCTACTTCACCTGTTTCCACACTGCCGCAGATTAGCAAAATTAGCATTAATGACTGCGAGCAGACTCATTCCAATTTAAATCGGGCTATTCCATTTTCAAGGGAATTTGCAAAAGCGCAAATGGGCTAAGCCAAGGTGCAAATCACCCTGCTCAGCACAAAGAGGCGCGCATGAGATTTTGGCCTCGAAAGTCTCCCGCCAACTCCTCTTCACTTTTATTGCGCCCATAAAGCACTGAATTTCTTCAAAAGCCTCAGTACTAATTACCCAGTGAGCGCTCTCATTCCATTTTATTGCTGGAATTAACAGCCAGTTTGAGGCGCAGAAAGCTATTAAGATGTGTGATTAAGCCATATTCAATTAGTTTCTACAAACAATTTAATTGATGTAGCAGACAGAATTAACAGAAGGGGATTGTGGGATAGCTCGGCTGGCTGCGGCGCAGAATTAAACTCGTCTTTCCGTGCATCTCTCTCCCTGTCTTTCTCGTTGAGCTAAACGAGTGGTCCACAGGTGTCCAAACCCAAACGCCTCTGAACGATTATGACGCCCATGGCATCGCGTGCCTATTACACACATCGCTGGCACGAGATGCGCATTATATCGATAATAAACACCCAGTTGATGTGAGAGACGTGAAGTTGGCCAAGAAATTAATTTCGGTCATAGTCCGTGGAGACCGCTAAATGTCTCATGTAACTGTCTTTACGGTCAAGGTAGCGCGCTTCTCCAGTGGATCTTAATTAGGAAGCCCTTATTAATTACTAACCTATGTTACAAGTGTTGTAGAAACACAAGAACAAAGATAGGCGTGACGCATGCAAATGAGGGGAACGGAGGAAAAGGGACGCGTGAGAAAGCTGGGGAGTAAGTGAGAGGGGATTTTAGGAGGTATTAAAGGCCGCGCGGGGGTTCTGACAGAGATAAATGTTTCGCGCGGAACGGCCTGTGCTTTTCCCGCTGCGACTGCCGTAAGATACGAGAGCTGCTGGAGCAGTGGAAGAGAAGCTGACCTGTCCGGCTCTCGTCTGTATGAGTAAAAACCTAGAAATAACTCCAAAACACCCAAACAGTCTGAACCGTTTCAAACATTCATCATTCAAATAATATTTTAATGATGTATAGAAATCATGCTAGTGTAATCGCGGAAAATCCCTTCGATACGTCCCGTTACGCCAACGTCTGTAATTCGATTTCATGGTGTTTTTAACTGGAACGAGAGGTCTGATTCGTGAACAATTCTCTTATTATGCAAAATTGGTTGCAATCGAAGAAAAACGTTTGTTGATCACGTGACCTGTAAAGGATATCAGAGGAACATTCTCCAAACCTAAAATGAACATTCCATTTACTTAAAGGGATAGTTCCCCAAAAATGACAATTCTGTCATCACTTACTCACCCTCAAGTTGCTCCAAACCTGTATGAATTTCTTGTTGAAACACAAAAGAAGATATTTTGAAGAATGTGCGTTACTGAAAAGTTGATAGGCCTCATTGACCCGTTACGGTTTTGTTATGTTCTTCAAAAAAGACAAAGGTTTGGAACGAACATGAGGGTGAGTAATTAATACCAGAAATGGTTCTATGTCAGAACGCCGGCTCGCTATTGGCTAGCTCCTGCGTCAGCATCACACGCATATGTCGTGGTGCTCACGATGAATGAAGATCTTTCGGTTTGGAAACAAGGGAGAATTTTCATTTTGGTGAACTATCCCTATAGCCCTCAATCGGGTCATGGGGTCTATACGGACCCAATCGACTTTTACTTAATAAAAAAAGGTTCCCTTCATCTCAGTGAAATTTTGTGACTTTTCATACATTATCTATCTATACACACACAAAACAAATGGGCTTGATTCGGTTGTTCTGAAGGTATGTAAAAAAAAAAAAGTACACTTCTGGTCTTTAAGGTCAATATTGACCCCACATTGAAATGAATGGGAAATGTAAATAAAATAAATATATTTAAAAATAAATAAATAAATAAATAAAAAATCCGGCATAAATCTGAACATTTTTACACAGAAATGAAGGCCTAGTACAGAAAGCATAGATGCAATGCCTCATAAAAAAATAACATTTCATATGCTAATGCTAAAGCTAATTGTGTAGTTGAGGAATTGTGTGGTATATGGATACAAAAGTACTTTATATCTCCAAAAACACAGCATTAATGAATAGATGAGAAGTAAACAAAAAAATTATATATTATTTGTATGATTAAAAATGATTATGAATATGATTTGTATGATTATATGAACAAAAATAGAATGTTCTAGGATCCAAAAAGTATTAGCTGGGTAAGCAACATCAAATGCAGGAATTTACACCAAAAACCACTCAGTGAATCATTTGTTTGAACCAGTTCATTGAATTGAATCACCAATTCAGCTAAATGAACTCTGAACAGCAGAGGAGACATACTTACATGTAAACTAGGGTGGTAGGTGAGCAGGCCGATTGTCACACAAAGTTACGTACTTCTTCTTCCACTCCTTATTAAGTGATTTCCCACTCCTTTTTAACAAAATCCCCTGTTCAACACAAAAACAATCAGCAATGAGAAGATTTCAGAATCAGAAAACATTCACAATACTCTGAATAACAATCAGCAGGGCCATTTTAATAATACAGAAACATTCAGGTTCAGATAACTTCTGAGATGTCAGGACACATCCCCCAAGTTTCCCCAGCACTGTAAAGATTCAAGTACTCATTCACACTTGAGTCACACACACTCATTTGCATAAATACAAGGCCTATTTACACATAGTGTGGCTTTTCACAGTCCATTTTCACATTTTAAACCACTGAATGGCTTATTCACACCAAACATTTGCTGTTAATGTTTTGTTATACTTTAAGTAGGTCATTTTTTTGTTTTGCCCACATTTGTTTAATGCAAATTTTTGCTACTAACCTTCTCCCAGTGATTTACATCAGTTTGTCATGTCGTTATTGGTGTGAACAGACCTTTCTATTGATTGATTAAGATGATTTTATCCAAAATGACTTACAAGCGAGAAATAGTACAACAAAAAGAATAACTGCATATCAGCCATAAAAACAACATTACTCTGTTCTCTCATAACCTCTCCAAACGTCATGTTTCACACTTTTGTAATTGCCATTACAAGCTGCCTTTGATAGAACGATCAGGTTAATAAACAAATAAAATATCTAATATATATATGTATGTGTGTGTGTATGCATGATGTATGTATATATGCATGTATATGTATGTAAAAATCTTTTTTTTTTTAGAGTCATTTGGTTCATTGAAATTTGGTTCATTGATTCATTCATTTTGATGAACGAGTTTGAACAGAAGAGTCACGAACATGCATCACAGAAAAGAGCAAGATTAAACTTAAACTTTGTTATTTTATTTTTAAATGAGCGATCGTTTCGCTTGATAAGACCCTTATTCATCATCTGGAATCGTTTAAAGCCCTTTCAACGGTTTGTAGTTTGCACTGAAACTGTCTATTGGACCTTGAACCGTTTAGTTCCCATTGAAATCCATTATATGGAGAAAAATCCTGGAATGTTTCATCAAAAACCTTAATTTCTTTCGAACTGAAGAAAGAAAGACATGGACATCTTGGATGACATGGAGTGAGTAGAATTATCAGTAAAAGTTGTTTTAAAATTGAACTACTCCTTTAGAGAGAGGAACCAATTTTTCCAGAACAGGAACCACTTTTCCCTTGATGGACACCCACAGAAGGAGGCCAGTTTGTGCATCGGCACCGTGTCTGTGCACATCAAAGTCTGTGAGGAGCACATATCAGTGCTGTGGGGGAGAGCAGAGGCTAAATCCAATTTGTGCACAGACTCAGTGTGTATTCTTTAGCCTGTTGCGCCGGCAAACTCTCCCAGACCTCTGCTAGCACGAGGATTAGAGCCTGTGATCCCGAGCTCTTCAAAAGCTTCCAGCCTCCGTCCCGTCCCCTGCTCAAGGCCTCACCATCAATCTCCCGCTGTTCTTTAGAGAACACTCACTGAGCATTTATCCCCTAAAGTCCAGCCAGGACAAACACTCCCCGGCCAGGGCTGGAAGTGCACAGAGGTGTTTAGGGGTGGGCGGCAGGGAGCACAGGGGGTTTGGGTGGCCTGTTCTGGCTTAATTAGGGGATTAGGGAAGATTCCTGTGCTCTTCTACCACTTCCTGTTGGGAGTGAGAGAGAGGAGGGCTCTGATGTGTCAACTCGGCCAGCCTGACACTGAAGGGGACTAATCCATGTGAAGAGACACTACTTGCTTAACATCAGTTGCTGACCCGGGGTCAACTGGGTATCATGGCGTTTACCCACAATCAAGTCCTAAATCCTCTCTCTCGCCTTGATCCGATCCCTTCACGGATATTCTCTCCTAAATACAGCTCTATCAACTCAACCACTCAAGAAGTAGCTTTTAAAAGCAAGTTGACATTACTACATATTACACTGACTACATCAATATAATATAAAATTATATATAACAAGTCAACTTTTTACATACATGCATATATATATATATATATATATATATATATATATATATATATATATATATATATATATATATAATATAATGGCCATGTTTTTATTTATTTATTGTATTTCACATTATTTTATTTTCTATTAAATTATAAACAACTTAGCAGTGAAAAATAGCTCAAACAGTACTCTTGCCAAATACATAAGAATAAAATAGATAAAACAAAATGTAAAAAGTTGACTTGTTATGTATCATTTTATAATACATTCATGTAGTGTCAAACAATTATCTGACAAAAGCATTAAATAAAATATAATGTGAAATAATACAAATAAATTTAATAGCAAAAAAGCAAAAGAAAAATCTCAAAGAGTTGTCTCTCAAATGCATAAAATAATACAGCAAAGAAATGTGAAATAAAATATGTAAAGAAAATTTGACTCGTTATATATAATTTTATATTACATTAATGTAGCTCAAACAGTAGTCTACCAAATGCATAAAATAAATATGAAATGAAGATAAAATAAGTGATAGTATATATATATATATATATATACACTCACCGGCCACTTTATTAGGTACCCCATGCTAGTACGGGTTGGATCTCCTTTTGCCTTCAGAACTGCCTCAATTCTTCGTGGCATAGATTCAACAAGGTGCTGGAAGCATTCCTCAGGGAGTTTGGTCCATATTGACATGATGGCATCACACAGTTGCCGCAGATTTGTCGGCTGCACATCCATGATGCGATCTCCCGTTCCACCACATCCCAAAGATGCTCTATTGGATTGAGATCTGGTGACTGTGGAGGCCATTTGAGTACAGCGAACTCATTGTCATGTTCAAGAAACCAGTCTGAGATGATTCCAGCTTTATGACATGGCGCATTATCCTGCTGAAAGTAGCCATCAGAAGTTGGGTACATTGTGGTCATAAAGGGATGGACATGGTCAGCAACAATACTCAGGTAGGCTGTGGCGTTGGAACGATGCTCAATTGGTACCAAGGGGCCCAAAGAGTGCCAAGAAAATATTCCCACACCATGACACCACCACCACCAGCCTGAACCGTTGATACAAGGCAGGATGGATCCATGCTTTCATGTCTGTAGACGCCAAATTCTGACCCTACCATCCGAATGTCGCAGCAGAAATCGAGACTCATCAGACCAGGCAACGTTTTTCCAATCTTCTATTGTCCAATTTCGATGAGCTTGTGCAAATTGTAGCCTCAGTTTCCTGTTCTTAGCTGAAAGGAGTGGCACCCGGTGTGGTCTTCTGCTGCTGTAGCCCATCTGCCTCAAAGTTCGACGTACTGTGCGTTCAGAGATGCTCTTCTGTCCCACCTTGGTTGTAACGGGTGGTTATTTGAGTCACTGTTGCCCTTCTATCAGCTCGAAACCAGTCTGGCCATTCTCCTCTGACCTCTGGCATCAACAAGGCATTTCCGCCCACAGAACTGCCGCTCACTGGATGTTTTCTTTTTTGGACCATTCTCTGTAAACCCTAGAGATGGTTGTGCGTGAAAATCCCAGTAGATTAGCAAGTTTCTGAAATACTCAGACCAGCCCTTCTGGCACCAACAATCATGCCACGTTCAAAGTCACTCAAATCACATTTCTTCCCCATACTGATGCTCGGTTTGAACTGCAGGAGATTGTCTTGACCATGTCTACATGCCTAAATGCACTGAGTTGCCGCCATGTGATTGGCTGCTTAGAAATTAAGTGTTAACGAGCAGTTGGACAGGTGTACCTAATAAAGTGGCCGGTGAGTGTATATATATATATAAAAGAATGCAAACATAGCCATCTAACTTACTGGTATAAATTTCTTCAGCTTTGCCTGATTGACTAATTCCTGAATGAATACTATAAAGGAAGCATGCGTGAGTGGTTTGGTCGAGCTTTGTATTCTTGCTTGTATTTGGTGTTCACAATATATTATGATAGCTATGCTGGAACTGTCATTTCATCATTATTTATTCAATAATGCATGTGTTCCTACAGAAATCCTATCGGTTTGCCAATGAAATGAATGAAACGGACAGCCGAGTGACCTCTTCTGGCAACGGCTTCTGTGCACGTACATGCACGTGCGCACTAGTCACGTTTGTTTTCAACCGTCATGGATGCATTAACATGATCGTGATGAAATTACACCCACAGTGCTGAAACAGATCAATGCTAAACGAGAGAAATATGAACATCTAGCATCAATAAAAAGAACATAAAGCATGTTCATGGTGGATTTGTGGATCTTGAATGACCTCTATGTACTTTGATAAGTTAAAAAGTACCATTAGAAAATGCACCAGGTTGACATGTTTGCCAGGACATATCACTAAGGTAATACCACGTTTTTGAAGATAATGATGGTCATATCATGATGGTAGTATTTTAAGTTTTCCTTCAAGTAGCAATTAAATACCATCCATAAATATGGTAAATAAAATTAAGTGTCATGGTATTATCATCTGACACCCTCAGTATACTATAGTACCACCATAGGATTTATTACTATCATGAATGCAATTTTCTTACATTAATTTAAAATATTTATTTACATGTATACTTTAACATTATTTATACATCATAGTAGTGTTTGTTGTATTGCCTTTATGTAATTAAATAATTAGCAGTACAATAAATTCTCGAGTATAAAATGGTACAAATTAAATAATATAAGAAATTTCAATGAAAATAATCATTTTGAATAATGGTAATTACTAGAAAAAAAAAATATATATATATATATATATATTCATGTAAAATGCAGCATAGTTAAATGCACATTTCACATATAAACTTTATATAAAATAAATTAAAACTTAAGTAAAAAAAAAAACAATAACTCTAAAATTCCCCCAAAATTCATTTTTTTTTACCTCCACAACCTACAGTCCAATAAGCCAACATAAGTATACAAACACCATGCTGAATGCACACGCACCTGTCTGTCTTCTATCTCCTAAACCAACACACACACACACAGATCCCTCTCTCCTGTAGCTCAAACAGACATGTCTATCATCATGATGGCCTCAGTTCTGTGGTCAGCGGAGGACAGGAGGGGGAAGAAAGAGGAACTTACTGGGATTAAACACAAAAGCCTTGTGTTGACAGTCTCCCTGTGTCACCCCTGAGCCATGCACTGCTATTGTTGTCCTTATTTACCATTTTTACTGATTAGGAGGGATGGGAGGGTCCACAGTGTGTAATTTGCCCAGTGGGAGGTAATTATACTCCCATGGCACTTTGATCTTCCTGACTGTGCATTTGACTGGCCGGGCAATCAGCTCCATTGAAAGGCGTCCCGCCATGGCCAGCGTCCCCCTTCCTTTACTCTCTCTGTGACTATCCACTACAGACAAACAGATTACAATGACTGCTCTTAAAGGGATAATCTTTAAAGCAGGAGTGTAATTGATGTACAATGGAGATAGAGTAAAGGAGGTTGACTAAGAGGAAATAGTTGTGTGATATGTTAACTGTGAGAGGGACTGCGTCACTCCCTTCATGTTAAAAGGGATAGTTCACTTTAAAATTACATTTTTGGTATGTTTTAGCTAACCTCAAGGGCATCCAAGATGTTTGTGTCTTTGTTTCCACAGTAGTTTCAATTTTGATATTTTTAGGTCAAACAGTTTGTGTCTGTCAGTCATATAATGGAGGTCTATGGTCACCACCTCAAAAGAGCATGCTGTTCGCTTTCTACACAAACCGCTCGCTTTGTGTCTTAGGCCATCAATGTGTACTTACATTTACAAGTCATTAAATCATGTGTAATTTGGACTTCTCTGTGCATGCTCTGAGGTGGTGACCATAGACCTCCATTATATGACTGAGAGACAATGGTTCTGACCTAAAAATATCACAATTGAAAATACTGCGATACAGACACCTACATCTTGAGGTAAGCTGAAACATAATAAATGTATTTTAAAGTGAACTATCCCTTTAATGCTATGATCCATATACATGTATATGTTCCTATAAATATATTTTCCTTCAAACTGGGCATTCTGACTAATAATAAGTACATAAATACATATATTTCCCCACTAACCTGCAGCAGTCCAGTGCTTCGTCTTCTCATTCCCAGAGTTTTCTCTTACTGATCATATTTAATAATTGTTGACTTTACATTTTTAAATGTAAAGTTTGACTTTATAAGAAGGATTGCTTGTGTGCGCTGTTATTCCAGGCTTTAAAATATTTTTAATGAAATGAATAAGTGGTGTGTGCCCTAAATCAAATTAACAATGTTAAATATTTAATTAATCTTAAACTCGAAACGATCTCGGCATAGAAGAGAATGATAGTCAACCATTTTTAATATATTACTTAAGATTTTTGGGCAGTAAACAGTAAAATGATAGAAAATGACACAATAATTATTACAATATGTAATACAAATAAATAAAGACTTGTATTGGTCAGGTCTCGCACTCTTTAGCATGGCGGTCACTAGTTTAGACGAGCACTGACACCCTGTGGTGAAATAATGGCGTGTGTTTAACAGACCAGCTTGGGTTGGATTAAAACTTGATGTTCTGTTCATCTTTACATTATACAATTATGGGACTACAATTAATTACAAAATGTACTAAATTTCTTTTAAATTACCTTATTTGTAAACTATTATTATACTGTATTACATAATTACTTTCAATGATTTCTAAACTACTTTTGCAAAACATTTTGTTCAATGTATGTGAAATATGTATGACATGGAAAGAATTCCTCAAACACTTTTGTTAAACTATATCTAAACTACATTTGTTAATTGTATCTTAATGTCTTAATTGTTATTTTGTTATAAAACATTTTTTGGTAACACTTTACAATAAGGTTAATTTATTAAACATTAGTTCATGCATTAACTAACATTAACTAAACCATTTGTTACTGTATTTGTTATTCTTTGTTAACGTTAGTTAATACAAATCTAGCTGTTCATTGTTGTTCATGTTCACAGTGCATTAACTAATGTTAACAAGATTTTAATAAAGTATTAGTAAATGTTGAAATTAACATTGCCAAATATTAACAAATGCTGAAGAAGTATTGTTCATTCTTTGTCAATGTTAACTAATGTAGTAACTAATGAACCTTATTGTAAAGTGTTACCCTATTTTTGTTATACAAAACATATTTGTAAATTATTTTTAAACAAAAACTGATACAGTTATTTTGTTATGAATCATTTTTTGTTATACAAAACATATTTGTAAATGATTTTTAAACTGCATTTTGTAAAACTACCTTATTTGTAAAATAGTGTTTAAAAACTTCAAGTCTAAAAATACTACAAGGAAAGAATTTTGTAAACTGAAATCTAAACAGCCTTCGTAAACTACTTTGAAATGAATTTATTGTAAAATACTGCTTGGAGACTATTTCTCAATTACTTTTATAAACTACCTTATTTGTAAACACCTTTTTAAAAAACTATTTCTAAATTGCCATTGTTACTATTTCTAAAGTATTTTATTAGAAAAACGACTAATTCGTAAACTAATTTAAAAAGACTTTATAAACTATTTGGAAGCCATTTTGTAAACTACTACAACAGGATTTGCTTAAAGTCAGAGGTTGCATGTGATGGGGAATGACTTCTGTTCAATGTGACAATGCTAATCTCTGGCAGGGGTTAAAGGTTAAGGCTAGGGTTCATTTGAAAATTGAATCAGAGGCTCAAAAAACAACAAATGAACGAACAACTCTACTAAAGAAAAATAAATATTTGACAGCCACTCCATCAAGTACTACCGCCAATTACTAAGATGAATCCTTTCAAAATCACATTGGCTCTTTCTGACGTCAGGCGAGGCATTTCACTAAACTGAGTTTCATTTCTGTTCAAACACATACATCAAAAAATTGACTATAATGTAGAATGTACTGATTCTTGAACACCTGTTTCTACTGAATGTTACAAGTAGCCAAATGTTCTTATACACGATTAAACAACATAAAATACCAGTTTAGGTTCATAAATCATATTAAATGATTAAAAAAAGCAATGGATACTCAATAATTGCACATTTCCCAAAGGTGGCCAAATCCCAAATTTGTTGGGAAGGCTGATGATTATGTAAAAAAAATAAATTATGAACTTAATAAATATATCTAACATAAAAACTCACAGTTAAAAAAAAACGTGTTAAAAAAACAGTTAAAAAAGATGTTCATGATCTGTCCCAACATTTTTTTCTTTTGTCAAATCAACTTAAAAAATTGATGTAGTTCAGATAACATAATATTTTGAGTTTCTGATGATCAAATCAATCTCCTTCATTGTATTAACTAAATTAAGTTTCAATGACCTTAAAATTAAGGCAACCGGGTTAATTTTTTAACGTGTAAGTTCATGGACATTCAAACACATCATGGCAAGAGCAGGCCAATGGCTAACTTTAATTTTCCAATATGTTGGAACTGATTCACATAAGAGACTCTTCACATTAGAGATTTTAAGGCTAAAAGTAAGTCATTGTTTGCCAGATTATTGTATATGTAATTGCATATCGCATAAACCGCCACCATTACTGCCAATAGGTTACTATAGATAAAGCAAGAATATGTAGACTCAGCTAACATTTGTGTTGTACTGACATCTGTTGGTCGCACAATGAAACTGAATGAGAAAGCCTAAAACAATCAAGTTCATTTAGGTTTCGAAGTCTTCAAATATAGTTTGCATGCCCTTTTAGTGCTGATCCACACACATACACAGTACTTAAAGGATAGTTCACTTTTAAAAAACTTTTGCTGCTAATTTACTCACCCCCAATGTCATCCAAGATGTCCATGTCTTTCTTTCTTCAGTGGAAAAGAAATTAAGGTTTTTGATGAAAAGTCCATATAATGGACTTCAATGGGAACCAAACGGTTCAAGGTCCAAAATACAGTTTCAGTGCAAACTGTTCAATGGGCTTTAAACGATTTCATCTTTTTTCTGAGTCAATTCGTTCGCTTTCGTTCATTGAATGAACCAAATGACACGAAAAAAGATTCGTTTAATTTTGATCAATGTGTTCGGAGAGTCACGAACGCACATCACAGAAACAGAGCAAGGCGACCATTTGAGCTTATAAAACTTAAACTTTGTTTTTTTTATTTAAATGAGCGCTCGTTTGGCTTGATAAGACCCTTATTCATCGTCTGTAATCGTTTAAAGCCCTTTGAACAGTTTGCAGTTTGCACTGAAAGTGTGTTTTGGACCTTGAACCGTTTGGTTCCCATTGAAGTCCATTATATGGAGAAAAATCCTGGAATGTTTTCATCAAAAACCTTAATTTCTTTTCGACTGAAGACATCTTGGATGACATGGGGGTGAGTAAATCATCAGCAAAAGCTTTTAAAAGTGAACTACTCCTTTAAGATATTGACATTCAAAAAAAATTTACAATACTATCCTATAACAATGTACTTACCTCATATAATGAGTGTACGAATAAGGTGACGTACCTGTTTGATGGGTATGGCCCTTCCACTCCCTATACTGTCAGTTTTACTCTCAATGCTCTTTGTCTGATCACTGGCTTTCCGTGACTGCGCAAAGAAACAGAGACAAGATGTCAGTGCAAAGAACTTCCATACATGAAATGTGGGGAGAGGTGTGTGTGTGTTGTGTCTTAACTCTAGTGTGTGTGCGTGTGCAGGTGAAGACGTGTGTCAGTGTTGTGGGGACAACAAAAAATTGCAAGAAAAAGGCTAAAATAAACGCGCAAGCAGAACGGTGCAAACATACAGCAGCACATTGAACGTGCAGTATATATAGATACATATTTACACAGACCAGGACAAACACACAAAACAAAACGACAACGGAACATATCAAGTTCGACCAATAACGAACCACAGGAAGTCTGAACTAAACCCCCTTTAGAGCTCTTTTGCAATGTTTGGCGCCTCCCTGTGGCTTTACCAACCACAGATTCAAACAATTCAAGAACAATAAATGCAGTTTTATACACACAAAAGTGAGAAAAAAAACGGCATAGGTTAGTAAGGGGAAAGGATTCAATTAATACGGTGCATCTTTTCGACGGCCTCCACCTGTCAAAACATTTGATAAACACTTCCAGGTCAGACGAGAGAGGAAAAAGATGCAAAGTTAGGGTTAAATTCACAAACATTTCCAAACAAAGCAAAATCACGGGGTGGAAAAAACGTTAGGGAATTCATTTATGCATTTCAGATCCGGATCACGAGAACGTCTTCGCTTCCAGGAAGTGGCTGGAAAATGACATTAAGGAAAGATTAAAAGTTTCTCACACAAAATGAACCGCACTCACACCCGAACAGACAGCATGGTCTCATACGAAACAAGATGAGGAGAGAGGTATGGTTTCATCTACTCAAATAAACTAGGCGGATGTGTATTTTTCAACAGTTTATTTTCGTTTGGATATATACAGACACCATACAAATCAAGTCACAGGTTTACGTGGAAATAGTCAACAGGCAGAGCCACACATTGCAGTTCCCACAGAGAGAGTTTGACTAAAGAGGCGCTGTTTCATATATCTCATATATGTATAGAATATACTTTCTATAGAATACCATTGGAAATCAAATTCAATACAAGATATACGGCAGTCTATATTTGTCTCATTATTGAATGATATAAAAAACGAAACAGTGTGCAACGCATGGAAACAGTTCATCATGTTACCACATTGTCAAAATGAATTAAATAAAAGAACAAAATGGGTCACAAATAGATACTACATTCATACAAGTTCGGTGCATTTCCGTCACGCTTCTCTACGTTTATGAAGGCCTTCATATTGTTCAGACTTCACACTCGAGCGAGCAAACCGCGAGCGGGCGTCCCGCGACACCTGCATCAACCAAACGAGCGGCTTTATAAACGCATCACAACGCAATGTGACGTCTCAGGCGTCACGTGACCTCTGATTCAGCTTCGCGGTTATCGCGTATCGCTTCGGCACGCACAATCAAGCTATGTCACCCGGAATCCGGATTCACATCTTTTATCGGCCGTGCCGATCACGCTTAAAGTGTGACGTGCTCTGACAAAGCCGCGGTCTTGTTAATAAAGATGAGCGGAGAACGCGAGACCGCAGTCTGTGGCGCTCGGTGTGAAGTGTGACTAGCTAAATGACTCCATCAGACACAGAAAAACAGGGAAAAAAAAAGAACAAAACAAAGAATATCTTGGCAAATCTCCTAGCGTTTGGAATTACCGCAAAAGTTCCTTTTGAATCGCGAAAGCATCCTTTTTTTTATTAAATTTTTGGGTCACGACTGGTGTTGTCGAATGGCTATAGTCCAAGATAAACATTTAGCAGTAAAATGACTGATTATGATTCAGTTCAACGTGTTCAGGAGAACGAAAACGTCTTTTTCTGTCCAACCAATGTCCTTTAGAACTCAACCATGGCTGCCAAGGGGCATGTGTCCAAGAGAAGCCAGTGGTGATGCAAATGGGGGCTATTAGGGGGAATAAAGCGGCGCTTGTTTGCTCCCCTCCCATAATGCATCGCCGTCGTACCACCACCACCACCAAGGGCTCGTCTGAATTGAAGGAGAAGCTTGGAAAGCCCTTTCAGTTGAAGATAGGTTGGAAACAGAAGAACAAATCTGGAAATATCGACAAAAACAGTTCAACACTTTGGTCACGGGGAGCAGTGAAAAAAAAAGGGCAATGGGTCGTAAAAAATGCTAAGACATCTACATTGGATGTGATGGCAGATGTAGTATGATTATTGGCTTTTTACAGGGGCAAAGAGTGACGATGCGTCGAGAAATAATGAAATAAATCAAACCCCTTCCTGTGCTCTTGTAGAATGAAAAAAAAGACGCCACGTGACAAAAAAATGGTCGTTTTTAAGTATCATGGAAGCACTGTGCTTGGTTTCCTGTCCTCTGCTGACATCTAGTGGCAAAGACACACTTATGAAATGATAATTATGAGGGAATGGTGTGAATATTATGAGGAAATATCACTAAATCGGCAAACTGTTCTTTTTATATTATTCAATAATATTTAATCTTTAACAAAATATTGAATTTATGGCTTTCTTTAAAATGTAAATATTTAATATTATATTTGTATTTAATATAGAACAAATGTTTCATTTGGTCTTACCTTAATTTATTGGCACTGATGTGTGTATGTGTATATACACACACATAATTTAGTTTCTTTCATTTCATCCGAATGTGGTTATATCGTACAGTCTACTGGTGGAAACAAATTTACTCTTCGCTATGATCAAAAAAGACTATGATTATAAGGCCACTCTTGACTTGGAACAATAAAATAACAAACATAAATTATATTTATTAAAAAATAAAAAAAAAAAAAAACTGCCGAAAATTCTGTTGCTAGCTAGCAAAGACAAAAAGGCTTTCCTCATTTTTCGCATGCTATTTGTAACATTTCGCTAAAATTTGTCCAGAAAAAGATCCAATTGGCAATGAGATGACTGGTTAGAGAGGTCACCGAAAGGGTAAATTAGTGAACGGTCCAGATTCTCCCAGCCGTCTTCTGAACGTTGTCGAGAGGCTGCGTGGCCCCTCCCTCTGGGTATGGCTCCTCCCACACTCCCTCCCCGCCCTCACCCTCGATCCCGCGCCCACACGGTAAGTCTGAGTTCACGGGGCTCCTCAGAAGGTCATGAGTTGAAACTCCCGTTCGCTCTGCCACTCGGCACCCAGACGGGGTAGGTGGCGTGCTTCGGCTCCGTCACGCGCACCGGCAGAGCGTCCGTGTCTCGCGTGGATGGGGTTAGACACGACCTAGCAGGGAGGGGAGGGAGAAACAGGACAGGGGAAGCTAGCAAAGAGCTGCAGCCAATCACCTTGCAGGATCCTTTTTGATTGGAGGAGAGTTTGGGGCAAATTTAATTGGTTATGGTGTGCAAGGGGGATGGGGGTTGAGTGGATAGCGGTGGTGGATCTTGATTGGTTAGATTAGAGATGGTGGTGTTGCTAGTACAGTAGTACAGTGTGTGTGTGTGTGGCTCTGCCTCTCTCTGTCTGGCTCCGGCGGAAAGACACGCTAGGTGAATGTCTGTTAAAGAAGAGAAGGGGGCGGGGCTTGCTCAGGGGATTTTGCTGATTGACACAGTGAAATTAGGGCAAAGGGAGAGCTATCAGTATTGGGAAGGTGTTCAAATCCATAGTAGGTAAAAAGCTAAGTTCCCTTGGTGTACAGCTTTCAAAATGTACAGGACGAGGCAAATCAAAATGGTGGAAAAATTAGCGTTAGATTGACTGAGCGTAAATTAGTGTCTTGCATTTAATGCTTGCCTCCTCGCATTTACTGAAATATGTAGCTATAAAAAGCATGTGGGTCATGCGCTTCTGTGGTAGCAGAGGCAGGAGGGATTTCGGTTACACTTAGTTCTGTACCTCCCTCTGGTGGTCAGAGATGGCATTACTCTCTCTGGCTTTGCCCTCCACTGCCCTGGCTTGAGGGGAAGGGGGGTGACGAGAGGGTACCTAAGGGCAGATCCACTCACTGCAGACCTAGAAACAGCTTCTCTCTTGCTCACTGGCCGTCTGAAAGCAGCAGGGGCTGCTGGGAGATCTGCAGTCAGGGGAAGTCCAGCACTCTCAGTAGTGGGAGTGCGTGGTGCTCTGCATTAGCTGCCTCATACTTACTGTGAAGATATTGGAGCGTCGTTTGGACTGCTTGCGGATGGGCGTGGGAGTGTTGGAGGCGGCCACTGTCTCGATGCGCATCTCCCTCTGGCTTATGCTGGGGGTGGAGGGAACAGAGGAGGAGTAATCGTTGAACGCACCTCCTCCATTAGCAGCCTGAAACATACAGAGGGAAATGGGGAAGGAGGGAGGGAGGATGGATAGATAGATAGATAGATAGATAGATAGATAGATAGATAGATAGATAGATAGATAGATAGATAATAGATAGATAGATAGATAGATAGATAGATGATAAATAGATAGATAGATAGATAGATAGATAGATAGATAGATAGATAGATAGATAGATAGATAGATAGATAGATAGATAGATAGATAGAACATAACGTTAGATAAACAGATATAATGACAGATAAAATGAAAGATTGAATGAACGACAGACAGAAATACAGATATAACGATAGATACAGACAGACAGATAGATAGATATGAAAAGAACAAGAGAGATAATCAGTGTGATTTAACAAATTTTCATTCATAAAGGCTTGTTCTTGCATTCTGATTCTCATGCTTGCATTATGCAAACATAAATACGCCCTGCACTGTGCAGAGGGTTGTGGGCAATATTAGTTCATTATGCAATAAGTACTTGTGTACTATCTTTTAAAAATCAATTCAAAAGATAGTAGAAAGCTGAATGCTTAAAACAATTGTTGTAGGTTCAATCCCAAGTAGCCCTGGTTTTATAGTGGAATGGCATTTAAACTTAAAGGAGTAGTTCACTTTTGAAAAAACTTTTGCTGATAATTTACTCACCCCATGTCATCCAAGATGTCCATGTCTTTCTTTCTTCAGTTGAAAGAAATTAAGGTTTTTGATGAAAACATTCAGGATTGTTCTCCATATAATGGACTTCAATGGGAACCAAACAGTTCAAGGTCCAAATGAGAGTTTCAGTGCAAACTGTTCAAAGGGCTTTAAATGATTCCAGACGATGAATAAGAGTCTTATCAAGCGAAACGATCACTCATTTAAAAAATAAATAACAAAGTTTAAGTTTTATAAGCTCAAATGGTCGCCTTGCTCTGTTCTGTGATGCGTGTTCGTGACTCTCCTGTTCAAACTCGTTCATCAAAATGAACGAATCTTTTTCTGAGTCATTTGATTCATTCAACGAACGAAGCGAATGAATTGACTCATTGATTTGTTCATTTTGATGAACGAGTTCGAACAGGAGAGTCACAACGTGCATCACAGAGCTTATAAAACTTAAACTTTGTAAAAAAAACTTAAAATGAGGGATCGTTTCACTAGATAAGACTCTTATTCATCATCTGAAATCATTTAAAGCCCTTTGAACAGTTTGCAGTTTGCACTGAAAGTGTCTTTTGAACCTTGAACCGTTTGGTTCCCAATAAACTGCATTATATGGAGAAAATCCTGGAATGTTTCGTCAAAAATCTTAATTTTCTTTTCAAAATTAAGGATATCTTGATACTGCATATCATGGATGACATGGGGTGAATAAATTATCAGCGAAAGTTTTTTGAAAAGTGAACTACTCCTTTAATACAGTTTTTCTGAGCCAATTTATCCCTTATAATAATGTACCATGGAAAACCTATTACTATATTAAATAGCATAGCTACTACAATTACTGTTGTATAACTATAATACATAATTGTGTCATTTCATTAAATTTCTTTTGGGATTACAGTTGTTTTTAACTATTTTGGTGAAAATATGGTCCATTTATATATACATTTATATATATATATATATATATATATATATATAAATATGGTTTTTTTTTCAAATAACAACAAGCCCATTCTCTCTCTGAGATTTCACCTTGCAGTGTGAGGCTGACCCCAGATCAGAACAGATGGCCCAGACTCACCTGATTAATGTGTACAGAGGGGATGGATGCGGCCGGGACAGACGAGTGGCTGGGAGAGTTGGGCAGAGATTTACAAGGACCAATTCGAAAGCTGCTGTTTTTTCCTCAGCGCCACCACTTTCTGAGCAACTGCAATCACATATCATAAACATTCTTCAACTTTTGAAATCAATCTAAAATATCTAACATCTACATGTATGTGAATCACAAACAAATATTTGACACATCCTACAGATCGTATTTGACATTTAATGAAAACATTTCACTGATGAGGTGAGATCACCTGCTGATCTAAGAGTTTGCAGTATTCATATACACTACCTTTCAAAAGTTTTAGTACTTTTGAATCAGCAAAGATGCATTAAATAGGTTAAAAGTAACAGTAAAGACATTTATAAACGACAAAACATGTTTTTATTTTTAATGAACTTTCTATTCATGAAGAATCCTGAAAAGTATCACTGGTTCCACAAAAATATGAAGCAGCACAACTTCTGAAGGATCAGGTGACACTGAACACTGGAGTAATGATGATGAAAATTCAGCTTTGACCGCAGGAAAAAATTAATTATACAACATATTAGGGCTGTCCAAAGATTAATCGCGATTATTTGCATCCAAAATAAAAGTTTGTGTTTACATAATATATGTGTGTGTGCTGTGTATAATTATTTTGTATGTAAACACACACACACACATGCATGTACATATTTAAGAAAATGTGTTATTCATATATAAAATATTTATATATATAATAATATTATGTATATATATATATATATATATATATATATATATATATATATATATATATATATATATATATATATACATAGGTCAAAAGTTTAAGGTTCGGTAAGATTTTTTATGTTTTTAAAGAAGTCTCTTCTGCTCACCAAGGCTGCAATTTTTTGATAAAAAATACACAAAAAACACAGTAATATTGCGAAATATTATGACAATTTAAAATGACATTTTTATGTTAATATATATTAAAATGTAATTTATTCCCTCTGAAAAAAAGTTGAATTTTCAGCATCATTACTCCAGTCTTCAGTGTCACATGATCCTTCACAAATATGAATGATTTTATGTTCCAAAAACATCACAACAAGTATGATTATTATCCATGTTAAAAACTGTTTTTTTACATTTTTATTTCAGGATTCTTTGATGAATAGAAAGTTCAAGAAAAAAAAACTCACAGAAAACAGTAATTTTAAATAGTAATATTTCAAAAATCTTATTACATTTTCTAGCCTTGGTGAGTATTTTTTAAATGATTTTTTACTTCCTTAAAAAAAAAAATTACCAACTCAACACTTGTGAAAGATAAAGTATGCAAATATTTGTCCAAAATGTATATGTATGATCTTCATCTGATATTTGAATGTCATGACAAGAATATCATGTATGATATTTCCATTGCATTCAGTGCTTATTAATTTTGTAGGGAGATGTTCATAACCTTATGCATGTACAATTTCTCAGTTATAATTCGATTGTAATGACGCACGCAAGGTTTGGTCCACAGCAGTGAAATGTTTAACCGCGTAAAACTCAGGAACCCTGGAGACCGACAGTACACTGTGCCTACAGACACTGAGCAAGTGACTCAACATTATTCACTTCTACTCCTCACAGAAACAAAGACAGACAGGAAGAGAGAAAGATGACTTCAATACTAGACAAACGAGAGCTGTATCAGAGGAAGACTAAGCGAAGAAACCGGCAAAGAGCGAGAAATGATGTTTATCCGAAGTCGAACCGATCACCGCTCTCCAGACAACAAACGCATCTTTGTCTTTTAATTATTTCAAATGCGGCCCGAGGAGGCAATTACACGCGGAAGAAAACAGCAACCGTCAACAACACACTGGCAATAAACAGGGCCGAGAGAAATCCATCCTGACAACCATGATATTGGAGATCGGAGGAGACTGAAACGCTGCGGAGCAATGAAGCTGCTGGAATTATATCATATGGATATATGGAGCAGCTACACCAGGATACATGTGCGGATGCTTGATAAACACTTATGTAATGTGTATCGGTTAGGTGTTGTGAAGCCACTCTACCTCGAGCAGGCGGCTAGAGGGAACACAAAAGAGATGTGTGGGCAGATCTCTGTTGCTTACTCAGCAATACATTCATGCCACATGACGACAGTGGGCGGAAGAGAGAGCGCTATCAGTGAACTCAGAGTGCCGCTGATATTCCAACCGCTTTTTAGGATTGTTAGCGAATGCACTAACCGCTGACCAACATAAAAACACGGTTCTTTGTTAGATGAGAAAATAAAAGCAGAACACTGGACCATAATGCATTCAGAATGTCTAACAACAATAGGTGATGTGCATATAATATATAATATAGTAAGCAAATAATGTCATAATATACACCCATTCATGGTCACCTTTAACCCTCAGGTGCTCTTTCGGTCATTTCTGACCGTAAAATCTTCTCTTTTGAATTTCTAAAAATCACAGCTTCATCGGAATGTTACGAGACTTGGTGACTTTTATGGTATTATGTATGTGAACACACAAAAAAATTGAGGTTATGATCTGAGCATGCTAAGTGGTCTTAAAAAAATAGTCACACTTGTGGTCTTTGGTCAAAAATGACCCCCATAGGAAATGAATGGGAAATTGACAAAACACAAAAATTTACAAATTTGTATTCCTTTTTCAAAAATTTTTTTAATAAAAAATGTTTTTTTGAGATTGTTTCAACTATATATTAAAATCCACCAAAAAAAAAAAAAAATGTGTTTGTAAACATCTGGGGAATTCACATGCTTCTCCATATAGAGCTGGTACATGGCATATAGTGGTTAAATTAGATGGTGCTAATTTTCTTTAAAAAAAAATATATATAATAATTTTCCTGAAGGCCTAGACTCTATATTAAACTAAAATACTGCATTAATAATTAAAAAAAAAAAATATATATATATATATATATATATATATATAAATATATATATATCTATATTTTTTCATGGCAAAAATAGACCATAAATATTGCATAAATATTCATAAATTCAATCCAATTGTCTCAAAATACTAAATTACAAAGAATAAATATTATAGAACAAAAATTGCATTGGTTTTACTGGGATGGATGAAATTTAATTTTTAGGTGTCCAGTCACTTTTGACCGGGAAGATAACAAGTGTGACTCCAGAAACGAAGAGCACCTGAGGGTTAAAGATGAATGCATTATGATCAACAATGTTGTTTTATGATGAAACGATACAATGAGTGATACAAATATTGCTTTATTTCTGATTTTTGACATAAAAAAAACATTAACTACTAGACTACTAATAAAACATAACATTGATTATAAACATAATAATAGCAGTAGTAATAAAATCAATAAAAAATAGTATTAATATTATTGGTAAAACTTTAGTTAAAACTTAACTTAACGATTAACTGGTTGCTTATTATCTATGCATATTACTGATACTGGCTGTTTATTAGTACTAATAAAGCACATATTAATGCCGCCTTCTTAGGCATGCGACTGGTATGAAAATTTCACATTACGATTATAGTGTACCTAAATAATCTTAAATATCAATATTATTGCGGTTTTGTTAAAGGGGTCATGAACTGGCTTTCAAAATTTTATTATTTTGTCGCCTGTGGTCAACTTATGACGTCGCTTGCGTTTTTGCATTCAAAAACATTAAAATGAGTAAGTAATTGGCTATTTTGTACCCTAGTTTTGAGCCTAGCTCAAAAACGCTCAGTTTTTATGGGCGTCTCGCACTGAAGACTTGGAAAGTAAATGCCCACTGCTGCGACCCACTGCTGTGGACAGACGGACATAATGTTTTACCCTCATCAGCTGGAACGTCATTAAAAATAAAGTTTAACCATGCAGTCCTACTGGAATCCAGAGGAAGCTCATGTAAATCTTAACACTGCATAAACACTAAAAGTGTGTTCAGAGACATAAGTTAACACATCAGGCATCTCACCGTCTCGAAAGACTCTCTCCACGTTAAGACCATAGGTGGAGCAAGTTTCGTAATACGTGGAGCGTTTCAGGTCGTTGGACAGTTTCCGAAGCTCGGGCGTCATCTATCACTCTGGGGTTGGCGGCGCTGATGGCATCTAAAAGACATATGATGTCATTAAGTGAAGACGCAGCATACAGTATTAATTAGTGTGTGTACTAGTCTTTAAAACTAACTCTTCAGCAAACATAATGCATCGGAACGCTCAACACTGTTAATTATGCGTCTCATCAAAATCCCATTTACATTCAAGTACTGGGCAAATGCATCAGAAAGAGTATTTTACCACAGATGAGACTTCCTAGCCTGCTGCTTTGTTAAAACAAGACAAATGTACCATTTCGTCACCTTCAAGACTATGACTAAGTGCGAGACTTTCATGGCAGATCTAATAAAAACATGTGCACTTCAAATTCTGTGTATCCTGTGCTCTACCGTAGAAGAATGATGGTGTCGTGACTCACCCTGCGCCCACTAGAACCATGGGAACCTCTGCCACGTTCCTGTAGCTGGAAAGACGCAGGAAGTAGTTATAAACCGTCTGGAAGCTGATCTCATCCTCCAAACTGAAGACGAACACCACCGCGTCCACCCAGGCAGCAAACTGAAAACAAGCAAACAAAACAATATCAATCTGTGCATATTTAATCACTTAATTAGGCTAATCTATCTATCTGTATATATATATATATATATATATATATATATATATATATATCTACATCTATATATATATATATATATATATCTACATCTATATATATATATATATATATATATATATATATATATATAGATGTAGATATAGATATATATATATTAGGGTTGGGCAATGATTAATCGCATCCAAAATAAAAGTTTGTGTTTATGTGTGTGTAATGTGTATAATTAATTTGTACTTATAAATACACACACACATGCATGTATATATTTAAGAATATTTGCATGTATATACTTTAGATATATGTATACATAATTAATATTTTATATATATATATATATATATATATATAAATATTTGATATATTAATAACACATTTTTCTTAAATATATACATGCATGTGTGGTATTTATGTATACAAATTAATTATACACACTACACACACATATATTAAGTAAACACAAACTTTTATTTTGGAAGTGATTAATATATAAATATTTATATTATAATATATATATATATATATATAATATTTATAATATAAATATTTATATATTATATATATAAATATATTATAAAAATATTATTACAATTTAAAATAATGGTTTTTCTATTTTAATATACTTTAAAATATAATTTATTTCTGTGATCAAAACTGAATTTTCAGAATCATTCCTCCAGTATTCAGAGTCACATGATCCTTCAGAAATCATTCTAATATGCTAATTTTACACTCAGTTATGATTAATGTAGGAAACAGTTGTGCTGCTTAATACTGTTTTGGAACCTGTGATACTATTTTTAGGATTCATTGATGAATATAAATAGATATCATTATAGATATTGAGCAGATGGACCATTGTATATGCTAGTTATATTTTGCAGAGCGGGAAGAAACATTTCAGTCATTTTAAGCAATTCTGGTTGTTTACTGAAGCCTACGTGCATGTTATTCCTATTTTTGTTTTTCATCACCAGCAGGAGAATAATTCTAATCATGGATAAATTTCGTGACCAGTAACTGAAATTGTTCCAGAGCCCTGAGACACACTCACTGACGTCTGCTTGAAATTTGAAGGGCCGCATAACAAATTCTTGTGGTAATTTGCATTCTAATCAATTACGCATTACCATAAAACCAGCTAAACGGAACACAGACTAACTGAGAATAATTATCACGGCTATTCCACTAGGAGCTACACAGGCACAAAAAGTTTCACTCGAAATCCCTGTTCCCACAACACAGGAAGCGAGTACTCATCCCCGCTCGCCACGAGAACCATCAGACTATAATTACACTGAGCCGCAGCAAAATGTGAAAATAGGGCCACCATGAAATGGGTCCCACGGGGCAAGTACAGCCGTTCAAAATGACACGGCACCACGTTCCCGCTCTCTGCTGTGGGAATGGGAACTGGGTGACACATTTGTGGAATATTTTAACAGCTATTGGGACAGTTCTCCGCTTTTCTCAATTTGCGAAAATCTCACTTTCTCAGATATCATCAATTATTGTAGCGCCGCGTCAGCATGCAGCCCCGGAGCTGCAAATTGAACAAGATAATTAAGGTGTTTGCGGTATTACCTCAAGTACTTTAGTAACAACTACAGTTAGATGTCCGTACATGACCTGAAAACCTCCTTAAAGGAACAGCTCATCCAAAATGTTCATACTACTCTTTTCCATTCCTTTTTTTTTTAAGTTTTTATGTTAATTTCCCCTATTTTTAGATTTAGTTTACCTTTGCCATTTTAATTTTAACCTGGTCTTCGTTTCCTGTTTACACTTCTGGGTCTATACGACCCCAACAATTGATTGAGTAATTGTACAAAAAATATAAATTTTTTATCACTCAAATAATATATATATACACTACCGGTCAAAAGTTTAAGATCGGTAAGATTTTTTATGTTGAAGTCTCTTCTGCTCACCAAGGCTGCAATTTTTTGATAAAAATACACAAAAAACACAGTAATATTGTGAAATATTATGACAATTTAAAATGACTTTTTTATGTTAATATATATTAAAATGTAATTTATTCCTCTGAAAAAAGCTGAATTTTCAGCATCATTACTCCAGTCTTCAGTGTCACATGATCCTTCACAAATCACTCTAATATGATGATTTTATGCTCCAAAAACATGTATGATTATTATCCATGTTGAAAACAGTTTTTTTACATTTTTATTTCAGGATTATTTGATGAATAGAAAGTTCAAAAGAACAGCTTTTATCTGAAATGATAACTTTAAAAACTTAAAATTAAGTATTTTTCTAAGTATATATTAGTAAAAACCTAAAATTAGAAATGTGGCCTTGGCAACTAAATTAAATAGGTTGAAGTTAAAGAACTATCCAGATTAATGAAAACTGAACATATAAATCCAAAAGCTAATCCAAAATATTATAATTGTGTGTAAACAATGCTAAAATTGCAGAGATTTCCCAGTTTGGCTTGTGGCTTACCTGCAGTTCTGGGGGGCCGCCTTCATCCCTGATCAGCAAGAGATAACTTTGTCCATCCACCACAATCTCCTTTTTAAACTCTCCCTCCTGCAAACACACATGAATAACATTAATTATACTGTTACTGTACAACATGGTCCTCTGTGAGGCTCATTTATCATCAGGCAGTGTGTTGTTAACGTCAACGGCATCAAGATTAAGGGACTGAAGATACACCCCTGAGGAACACCCTCCAGTCCCGTCAACCTGAACAGAGAGTCATTTCTAATGTTCAATTTATGTATACCTTCTGGCAGTTGTGAAGTGTTGGACAAAAGGATAGAGAAGAGAGAGAGAAGAGAGCGGATAGAGTTAGCGGAGCGTGCAAATGAGTGTTTGGGATGTGCGTATGTGTGCATGTCTAAACATGACTAACGATTAAAGCCAGCAGAGGGCCGTCCATCGCTCCTGCTTCATTATATAGTGCACAGAAACATGGGAATTTCTGTTAACAACGAGTAGAGCAACTGATGAAAAAGAAATATCAGCCAACAAATGAAATTAGGCAGGCCTTATCCGAACATCTGAGTGATTTTGAACACCAGCAGTGAAATGAGAGTCTGAGACTTTGATTTTTCACCCTTCATTTATTCTTCTTTCTCTCACACGTTCTTTTCCTCACAGCCGCTGGCGCTGAAAGCTAAAAGGACTTTGATGCTGAGCGAGATTCCCACAAATGAAATAGCATTTTTAATGGTAGGAAAGTTTGTGGAGTCGATTACGGTAATCTCTAGGGGGACAAAAGAGGAAGGGTGATTATGACAGATTAAAAAGGCAAGGCAACGAGTGGAATCCCGCCTGGAGACGATTTGTTTGAACTTGGAATTACTTAAGAAATTTCAATAAGCAGCCGCTGAATTGCACAACGATGTGGTACAGAAATGATGTGACAATGTTAGATTACGAGAATGAAAATATGAAAAAACAGTAGTTAAAAATATAAATTATATTTAAAATATCTCATATATTTAAAGAAAACAGTTTACATATTTTAATTTTAAATGAAAAACTGTATATAATATATAACATTAAAAAAATTCATTAATATAACAATAATCATATTTACATAAATGAATTATGAAAAAATTATTTGACTTAATATACAAAATAAATAATTTAAGTTATAATAATAAATAAATGTAAACACTATTTTTTAAAGAATATCATATATAATTTAAAAAAATAAATGAATATATTAAATGAATAAAAATGTGTAAAATACTAATTCGTATATACAGCCTGATAAATAAACAAAGCAATTACAGTGACAAACTATTTGACATAAACATAATAAATAATAAAATATTTTATAATATTAAATAAATGAAAACAATATTTTTAATAAAAAACACATTTTATATATATATATATATATATATATATATATATATATATATATATATATATATATATATATACACACACACACAAAGCAATTACAGTGACAAACTATGACATAAACATAATAAAATATTTTGTGATAATAAATAAATGAAAACACAATTTTTAATGAAAAACCAATAATTTATATATAAATTTATATAATTTATATATTAATAAATAAAATACTATTTTAAATGATAAACTTAAAATTACTATATATCAGCCTACTTATAGATATATTATTAAATATACGAACATTTACATTAAAATGTATAACTATTTAACAATCACTCAATTACAAAATTACTATTAAACCAAGAAACAATTAAACAGATTAAACTAGGGGGCTATCTTGTACACAATGTGATGCAATAAACTTGTCTTTCCATTTACAGCCTGATAAATAAACAGGAAGTGAATAAAGTGACAATTCTTACACTTGTTTTTGATCCATTACTTCATCTTACAGCTGGACACCTTCACAAGCAATGTGATGAGAACATGTGAAAACTAGCATAATATAAAAAGTAGGGCAGCGAATTCAGGTCAGTTCATTCAGTGCATGACTTCACTCTGACAACCCATTCAGCCGATCTATCGCAGGCTCACTGTACCTCTGCTTCCTTCTGGGAAATGCATGATGGGGCTTTACCACTACTGAGAACGTCCTCAGTGTAAATATAATGACTGAATGCTCGTTCTACAGTGTGTGACTGAAATCTGCTAAAGTTCGTGCCACATGGCCAATCATTTTCAAGTTCAGTGAACCCTGGTCTAAATTGGCATTAAGAGGTACAGCGAGGGCACGGAAGTACAGCCCTGCGGAGCAGTGAGGGAAGGTAATAATAGCAGAACCAAACATAGAGATTCTAACAGTAACCTCAAATCCATACGAGATATAAGAGATATCATCCATATGCCAAGAACACTCCAATTAAAGGGATAGTTCACTTTGAAATTAATTTTTGGTATGTTTTAGCTTACCTCAAGGGCATCCAAGATGTAGGTGTCTTTGTTTCCAAAGTAGTTTAAATTTTGATATTTTTAGGTCAAACCGTTCTTGTCTATCAGTCATATAATGGAGGTCTATGGTCACCACCTCAAAGAGCATGCACAGAGAAGTCCAAATTAAACATGATTTAATGACTCGTAAATGTAAGTACACATTGATGGCCTAAGACACCAAAACGAGCGGTTTGTGTGAGAAAACGACAGTATTTAGTATCGCTTTTACCTCTTGTAACCACAGCCACAAAGCGCCCATGCCCTCAGATCACTCGGACGTGGCTGTGCTTACAAGAGGTAAAACGATATAAACACTCTTCGTTTTCTCACACAAACCGCTCGTTTCGTGTCTTAGGCCATCAATGTGTACTTACATTTACGAGTCATTAAATCATGTTTAATTTGGACTTCTCTGTGCATGCTCTTTGAGGTGGTGACCATAGACCTGCATTATATGACTGACAGACAACAACGGTTTGACATAAAAATATGACAATTTAAACTACTTTGGAAACAAAGACACCTACATCTTGGATGCCCTTTAGGTAAGGTAAAACATACCAAAAATTCATTTCAAAGTGAACTATCCCTTTAATAAGTTCATCTGTCCTGAAAATCCGTCCTAGCTATTTTAATTACATAAATGCTTCCCTTCAGCCTAAAATCAAAAAGGTACAGGATTTTCTTTTTTAAAGGAGAACAAAATGTTCATGCTGGTAAATATGTATCCACCAGATCAAATTGCAAGCATAATAAATATGCAGAAATAATTATTTAATCTACTGAGGAAAATGCAAGTCATGCTTGCATGCAAAACAGATCTGAAAATCAGTCACTTAGAAAAGTTAATACAGTAGTTTCACAATGTACTTCTAAGGAATCAATATATTTGCTCAAATACAACCCTAAAAATGAAGTAAAATGCTTGAATTAAAAAATGCCACTAAAAATGATTGTTTAATTGAAAACAGTTCAGTTTTTCCAGCACATTCACTGAGGATTTGAAGTTGTTGGAAAAAAAGGCATGTCTGAACATGTCATAATATGACAGAACAAAAATCCCTGCAGCAGAGTCTCCTGCTCATTCAGCCTTTGGCAGAAAGCCCTATAAACATCAAAATAGATGGTTTCTCATTGTAGTTTTCTTTTTAGCCTAACACAGAGCTAAAAAAAAAAAGCTTCTGGCGACACTGAAACTCAGCCCTGATTTCAGTCTTCAGGAATCCGTCGTTATTCTTCTAATCTCTAATTTAGATTTCAGAGGGGCAGCTGGTGCCAAGAGGGCATAAACATTTAATCTCTCCCCGTCACTCAAAAAGTAAACGCTGAGGATTGATGACACGCTCTGGTGGCCTGACCCTCTGTTGCCATGGCAACACCTGAGCAACCACAGAGGCGAGCATCGGCTTGGAAACTTCGCAGCTCCGTCTGTGCAGGAGCAAATGACAGATGATAAATTAAGATTAAAAGAAATTACTAAATTAGGGACATTTTTCAATCAAGTGGTGCTTAATAAACCCGTCTGCCAGGGGCGATTCTAGGATTTTCCTTTTAGGGGGGCTAAGCCCCAATGAGGGTATGATTAACAAAAAAAAAAACAAGGTAAAAGTTTAATTTAAGGTGTAATGCTTCATTCCCATGCAATTGCAGGGTTTTATAATCACAGTAGTCCTGAATTTGAGTTGTGGTACTTCAGGGGGGTTCGGGGTTTCCCGAGAAAAATTTTTAATTCTCTGAACTATTATGTGCATTTTAAGATGTTTTGAAGGCAATTTTTTTGGGGGGATAAAACCATGTCAATGCGCAGCTGATTATTTTTCTCTCCTCATCAGCATCACACTCTTTTTTCTTTGTTTTTCTCTCTTCCCCTCCTAAAGTTGAGCTTTGACTGATAATAGGCTTTTTATTTTTGTCTGACAGTGAAGAAAGTAAACATAGGGTCAACTGGTTGATTTTGCCTATGAATCATTTTCTCAGACATGTTCATTTACTGAAAACTACTAGGAAAGGTAACTAAGTTTATACAATTAATTCACATTAAAGGCTACACATTCATTTTTGATCTTATGCCTTATCACATGTATATGTGCACTGGAAGCATCAGCACCAAAATGGGCTTATCCACCATGGGATAAAGCTCTTTCTGATTCTGATGCCTAATACAGGGCTGTAGACCGGGCTTTTATAATCAAAGAGGTCCTACATTTGAGGTGGAGGTTTGGGGGTTACATTTTTTAATCTCTGATATGTGCATTTCAAGACGTTTGAAGACCAAAAAAAGGATAAGAAATTGCTTTAAAACGGTCAGCAGACTATTTGTCAATAACTGCTCTCTCTTCATCTCCATCATCCTTTCTTTTTCAGTCTCCTCATCGTGCCCTTTCTCTTCCCCTACTAAAGCTGACCTTTTTTTCTACTAAAGGCTACAATTTGTATTATAATTTTAATATGTACACATTCATTATTAATCCTGTACCTAACATGATAAAACGGCTTTGTTAATGTTTCTTGTCCCCTCACAATCACAGTAAACAATTGATTACATTAGGCTGGCGTTACATGCCTAATTTCAGTTAGAAAGGGCAGAATTAGACAAAACTATATTAGTTTTCCTGATTATTCTTTGTCATTCGTTTAACATAATGATCTAAAAAAAACAGTCAAATATATAACGTGATAAGTATAAGTTCTTATCTACTTACATCTTATCTCGCACTTGCCTGTGAACTGAAGCGGCGAGTTGTGCTGCTAAAATTCCAACGCATTCTCATCCTTTAGCGTCATATAGAACGTTATGTGACATAACGGCGTTATACTACGCACATGGCACCCGTTATCGTTAATATAACACGTGCTGCGAGGGCTAAGTTTAGGTGTGGGGTAGGGTCTGCGTGTCATATTCACGCTTAAGGATTTATAACGTGTTGGGTTTGCGTGTTATATAGACGATAAAGGGTACCATGTGCGTAGTATAGCGCCGTTTTGTCATAAAGCGCTTTATGTGACGCTAAAGGATGAGAACGGGCTCAAAATTCGCGCTCAGCGCCTGTGAATGTAAAGCCCGCCTACTTTGATTTGATTGGTCATCTCAAATATTCTGACACTGACGAGCGGTGACAGACCAATGGGCTCAGATGAACACACACACACACAATTTCCTTTCTTTTTGACGCGCTCTCTGCTCTGCGCCACTACGGATTTAAGATGAAGAACGCACTGAATCTGATTAAAACAAGACTGAAGCGAACACGAATTTGTGTAGCATATTAACCACAAATGTTTAGGGGGGCTAGGCATAAAGTTAGGGGGGCTGAAGCCCCCCTAAAAAGGGCCTAGTGACGCCCCTGCCGTCTGCAAACGATTCATGCAGAATCACAAATAACATTAAATCACGCAAGCGCTCTTCTGACAAAGATTTGAGCAAGTGTAAAACAACAATACGCAGGAAAGTGTCTTTGCTTACATAATATTTGCTATGGACATGATAACATGGTGAAACCTGTGGCTTTTATGAGGAATTGACTAAAGTAAAATCATGGTATTCTTTGAGGTATAGCTCCACTGAAATACTATTTTATATGAATATATAGTAATCAAAATGTACCATGGTAAAGTAGTGGTATCAGGTGGTAAATACCAAGGTGCTTTGATACTGGTATATGACGAAAAACACATGGTAGGACCATGGTAAGGTTTGGTATGGTTTTGGTATAGTTTGGTGAGGCTCCTTTTTTTCAAGAAATAAATACTTTTATTCAGTAAGGATGACAGGAAGACATTCTATTTCAAATATATGTATATATATATATATATATATATATATTTTTTTTTTTTTGGGATGCACGTATATCGGCCAGCATAGTCAGTCATCGGACGATAAATGTTCATTTTTAATGTTACGTTATCGGCCTGGTAAGAAAATGTGGCTGATATATTAAAGCTGATAAATAATGGATTATTCCCTTCAGCTGAGACACTTGTTGAGCACTGTTTATGTTTTTAAAATTTCTTGAAATATGATTGAAATCTCTTCAAAAAATGAAAATACGGTTCGGTACAACATGTGCAGCGCAAATCTGTCATATCGGCTATACAACACTATAATGAGAACATCATTATAATCGTGCGCTTGGGACATGGATTTAATTGTGAGACTTTTGTTTTTGTAATCAGGCTCTCAAAATTAGATAAAAATTTGGATTTAAATTTATCGGCCGATATATCGGTTATCAGCTTTCAAATATAAAGAATTATCGGTTATCTATCGGCCAAAATGTTCATATTGGTGCTAGATATATATATGTATATATATATATATATATATATATATATATATATATAAATTGTAATAATATTTTACAATATTTCTGTTTTTACTGTATTTTTGATCCAATAAATGCAGCCTTGGTGAATTCTTTTAAAAACATGAAAAAATCTTATCAACCCCAAACCTTTGACCAGTAGTGCATCTTATGTATATATATATATATATATATATATATATATATATATATACTGTATATATATATATATATATATATATACTGTATATATATATACACATGTGTTAGTTTAAGTTAACTACTCAGAATGTGTTAATACCAATCTCACAATCCCACAGCGATTCATTGATTCTCGTTTTTCTCACTGCATTAGACATGAGCATTATTCCACATCAACGCCAGTCTGGTCCGAGAGAAGCCGAGAATCTGACTGAATGAGACGGAAGTGTGAAAGCTGCGTCGAAACGAGTCTCAACAGGCTCAGGAGTGTCTTTTTCCTTCAAGAACACAATGTGCATACAGGCTTCCAACAAAACCCACTGGGCCAGAATACTGAACTTTAGCCTGTTTTGAGGCATGCTCCGGGTTCAACGTAAGTAAAAAATACATCAGCAACAACTGTGTACCACAGAAACTTATTCTGACTCATCTCTAACTGTAAACTGAAAACGTACAAAAAACAGATTTGCAGTAATGCACTTGCAATGTGCTGCTAGTATTTTGGCTGAAGCGCTTGATTCTTAAACCGAAACATCTGTTATAATGCGAGTCATAAAGTTATCTAAATCCTCCTTTTAGCACAGAACTATTGTTGCAGTACAGATAGAATTCCTGCAAAATTTCTTAACATAAACAGTGTTTTTCAATAGTTACATTGCAAATATTGAGTTTTTTTTAATTAATATTAATTTTTATTAATATAATAATATATGAATATGATTTTTTTGTTTTTTTTTTCATGAATGATATTGTAAATTAGGGCTGTCAAATGATTACTCATGATTAATCACATCCAAAATAAAAGTTTTTTGTTTACATAATATATGTGGGTGCACTGTGTATATAATAATGTTATATATATATATAAAAATACACACACATGCTTGTATATATTGAAGAAATATTTTCATGTATGTACTGTATATAGATTAATATATAATTTATATTATATATAAATATTTTATATATAAATAATATTTTTTCTAAAATATACATGCATGTGTGTGCATTTATATATATACAAAATAATTATACACAGTGCACATATATATTTCCCACAGGTTTCCCACATATATTATGTAAACAAAAACTTTTATTTTGGATGTGATTAATCGAGATTAATCATTTGACAGCCCTACTCTAAATAAGAAACTAAAACCACTAGTGGCGGCAAATGTCCAGAGTCATTCATCCATTCGATTTGTTCCGAGACCAGTTGATTCATTCAGGAATTAAATAATTGGCTCTCTTTATGAATGGGTCATTGAATCATGTTCAGAAGAAGAAAGAAATTCAAACAGGTTTGAACTTAAAGGTGAGTAAATGATGACAGAATTAAAAAAATTTAACTATCATGAGACAAAAACTCCTACAGGGACATTTTTTGCCCTGATAGCTTGAATTTTAGGCTATAGGCTTCATCACATGTTCGTCTTCAATCAGCTGTATGAAATATAAGATGACCTATGTAGTTCTTGGACAGGGCGGGTTCCTTAATGCATGAATAATTTTAACAAATTATTTCCCCCCCATAAGTAATTCATTCAATTATCTAATTAAATCGACAGCCCTAGTTCTTCTAAAAATGAGTAAACAAATGCAGCGCACAGATGACCATATGAGACAAAACAAATTCACGGCCAGCGAGGTCTGCTCCGCGGCAGGAGGTCTTCCCCTGACAAACACACAGTATTCGGCCCTCCCCGCTGCTCACTCACCCTCAGGCGACTCCTCCTGGACATATGTTCCTGTCAGATACCGGTGAACTAATGCTGACTTCCCACTGGACAGGTTTCCCACGATGCCCTGCATGGAGAAACAGACAACAGTGTTTGGGTGTATAATGCAGAAACACAACAGAATAGCAAACAAATAATCGTCTGGAAGATAATCAGTAGCTGCGTTTCCATTACCCTTCAATTTTCACAAATTGAAATTGCGAAACTGAAAATACGCTCAATGGAAACATGTCAATTTTGCAAAAACTCCCAAAAAGTTTATCGCAAAAAAGTTTTTACGCTCACATGAGGAGGTATTTCAGGCAATTCGAAAAAGGATTTTTTCGCAAAACTGCAATGGAAACGGATTTTGCGCATTTACAGTCACCTGACTTGGAAGCCGGAGTTTTTTTTAGGTCTGTGTCCGCAAATAATAATAATAATCATCATCATTAGCCTATTAAAACATGTATTAGGCTACAGAAGACGCTTTTATCTAAAAAAGGAACAAAGCAATTCGTCACATCTCTAATTTCGAATCGTAAACTAAGACCTTCCTGTTATTATGTAATCCGTATGAAAGGTGCAGTTCTCTCTTAAAGGTGCATCCGGAGATTATGTTTTTAGTTCGTTATTTTTTTAGACGCATTTATAATAGCCTAACTCACCTATTCAGCACTGCGGGAAAAATATCATAAATATCCAGGTTCTAAATTGCCCTTAGAAAACGAGTAAAATCTACATTTTTTCCCATATTAATTTGTGAATGTTTTAAATGTTTTAAAGGGTAAAAAAGTCAAAAACATATCTGAAAATTCGTTGAGATGTATAGGCTATAGTAGGGCCCTATAAAATCTGTTTTATTTTTTTCCCAAATTCCATTTAATTTTTTCCCAAATTCAGTTTTTTCCGTTTTAATTTTTGCAAATTCCGTTTTTTCCTTTTTAATTTTTGGGAATTAATTTTTTTTTACCCTTTACTGTTATTTTAGTTGTAAAAAGAGTGTGCTTTTTATTCCGTGATCGCAGAAATTATAGGGCCCTACTATAGTGCAGCTATTGGTGTGGTCAAACTAAAATGTTGGTGTTCAACTTTGCGTTTTAAAAATATAACAACCGTTAATTTTTTCGTTTTACAACGACCTTTTGGACATAATAGAAGAAGATAGAGTTCTTTATTAAATTCACAAAAAAAAAAAACAATAATTGCAGGAACAGCCTCTCTAAACCTCAAAGAAATGCCATCAAGACATCGAAGCAGAAATTAGGGAGAAACACCAGGAACTCCGCCATTAATGCTTGGATAACGCACGTCTCCTTCCATTAATAATAATAATAATGTCTAGTGCGGTGCATGGCTGTGAAATAGGTTATAAACCCAAAGTCCGTTGCCATGATTTTTGGAATGACTTATCTCGAGAGGGAAAAAAGACGTTTTAGTCGCAAAACATCAGTTAATGGAAACACCGTCATTTCGCAATAGTTTTTTTATCGACATTTATAAAATATCGCACAAATCTGTAATGGAAACGCCGTTACTGAGAGGGTATTATCAGGATATTAAATAACTAATAAATCTCACTGCAAGTCATTTTTTTTTTAAATATGAAAGTGTCACTGATGAAATGTAAATCACACCATCCCCTTCATTCATCAGATTAACCAGATGGGCCTAAAAGACAATAATCAGTTTTTATAACTATTCACTACCAAGAGATGGAGAACATCCGTTCTGTATCCAGGACTTCCCTCAGAACGAGTCGAGATCCTTCTGTCATCAAACAAGCCCTCAACCGTGGTGAAAGCAACTTTCAGGAGTTTCCTCGGACTTGACGCAACTGTCAGTCCACGGGAGGACGGCTGTTCCTGCACCGATGGATAATAATTCCCTACCAGCTGGAGATGGACAGCTTTACAAACATGAGGACAGATACACCTGTCTTCCCCTCAAACACTGGAGATGAAGAACTTCCTAACAAATATTGAAATGAATTTACGAGGCGAGCGCTGATAAAGAGAGCTTATACTGCATTGAATCTACTTTCCACAGAATTCTGCAGAAAGATCAGAGGGCGGTTGCATTAACTCCTGACTAGTCTTACAAGTTAAGGTCCTTTCACACTGGACGCGACTTTTGACGCGCGAATAACTCGTGCGATGGTTTTATTTTTTTTAACAGCTGTTTGTATAAAGAGTGCTTCCACACTGAATGTGCTGCGGCGAAAAACGATTTCTTATTTTTCCGCATTGATGTCGATTTTTTGGTATATTTATTCACCTAGTAGGCTATAATAATAAGTATTTAGTAAGTTTTTCTTCCTATAGTGTTCTTAAAAACAGGTCTGCTTTCCTGCAACAGAGCAATAGTCAGGTGTTCACCCTCGCGCGAATGTTTCGGAATGTTGAAGCTCTGAACGTCGGAATTCGCGTCGCGGCTGATCTATTCTCACACGAACTATTCGCTTTTTTCGTTTCGCTTTTCGTTACGCGTCCGGTGTGAAAGGGCCTTTAGTCATCAAATTTTTTTGCAGCCAATACAGCATCAATTTGTCAGCATGAAAATGACAGACACCAGTCCACCACAATGTCTAGAGGGATTTTGAGTAGGGCTGGTGTACCGAGTTCGGTACTTTTTTAGGTACTGACCGAATTGCCTCGGTACTACCGAGTATCGAAAACATGTCTTGTTTTTCGTGGTGGCATGGTGATATTACCCTGGATAACACCACAAAGACTTGCTGGTCATGGATGAGCCAGCGAGATGCACACCAACAATGTCTACGTTGACATGCAGCCAATTTTCTGCATGGTTATGGTCGGGTTAAGGCCACTTTTCAGGTTTCTGAAACATTAGGGATAACCCGTTTACATGCGTGAGCAGAGAGAGTTTCTCCTGTATACATGGAATTGCAGTATCCCGATGTAAACGGCGACGCACGGTTAGCGTCTAGACGTACGGACAACCTTAAGACGCAATATGCGTCATTTCCGATTCTTCTTCCTGTATCCAAAGACAACAACAACAGCAGCACGTGGATAATGAATAGTTCGGGGAGATAGCGATCGCATTTGTTTGCGCTTTGATGCTGGTAATGTTACTGAGCTCGCTCCAAAAGTATCCTGTGCTGTGTCTCGTCTGGTCTGGTCTTGCCATGTTTACTTCCGGCATACTGAGCGCGGATTTTTGTATGCACCGAAAAGTTTCTCTACTCAAAAGACCAAGATTCCTTGCGAATAGAACATGCGCAGAACACAAATCACTATGGGGATATGCCGATACGCTTTTACATGACCAAAAATTCGGTTTAGAAAGGGGTACCCCAGGTATAATAGCCCGGTTTTTATGAGCATTTTTCAGGGTTTTGCCGGTGTTTACATGGCCGTTCGTGACCGGGTTATTGCTAACATCCCGGTTTTGAACGGGTTATTGGCTGCATGTAAACGCAGTCATTTTGTCCTCTTTTGAACTCTCATATGTCTCCCATTATGTTGTGGATTGCAAAATTTTATGTGCAGCTGTGCTATTCCTCTGCTAATTCAACCTTCACACTCTACTGATAAAATGTAAAATCAGTGAAAATTGGCCAACCAGCCAAAGGCCGTTGACAACAAGGTCACCACATATAGAGCATCGCTAGAACCAACTTGACCTTCAATAGGGAACCAAATACTCCTTTCCTCAAGGAAATTGAAAACCTATGTTCTTTCTTTTCACAAAAAAAAACACTAAACATCCTCCTCTCCGTTCATTTTAACACACAAGGCTCATACTGAACACCGTTTTGGTTAATCAGAGGGTTGTGTGTGTTGTTGACAGAGGTTCAGACAGTAACATTTTCCTCCACAATAAAGCAGTTCGTTACCCAAGTGGCCACTGCAGAGATCACGAACAAAGAGGATAGAAACATCATTAGGAGAATAGTGGATGTAAAAACTTTATGAGCATATGACTTCATCGTGTCGCCTCATAAGCAGCTGTGTTTTTTGTTTAAATTGGATAGTTATGCTCATTGAATTGCATAATTTTTCCATGGAGTTCACTGATACTAAAACTGTGATTTGTGTAGCTGTGTGTTTATTTTTGTAACATTAAAATGATCCAGTGTGGGGGTGTGAAGTAACACATTACAAATGCTCATGTTACACGTTACTGTTATTAAAAATGTGTACTTTTACTTGAGTAGATTTTAAGTGATGTAATCTGGAAGATGATTATGTTGACTAATCAATGTTTATATGTGAATAAAAGCATAAATTAAATATGTTTATCATATAAAGCGATTGAGTCTCTTCACAAATTCAGTATGCACCTTATTGATGACCTATGGTGTTATACAGCATCTCTGTCAGTGTGTGTGTATAAACTACAGATTTTTATAAATTTTTTGATCCATTTCATACAATCCACCTTCATTAAGCGAGTACTATATCTGCAATAGTTTTTACAACATAATTAGTTCCAGTTAATTGTGGACGATATCATAAACACACTAAAAATATTCCATGTCGGCTAATTGCTAAGTTGAATATTGACATGCATAATAACAGACAAATCATGTTTCAGTTTAAGAGATTCTTTCAAAATGTTAAATGAATTACATTACAAATTATTTATTACATTTACATTATCAAATTATAATTACATTTACATTATCAAATACAATTTAATATTTTAAAGTAAAATAACTTTTTTCCTCTCTGTAATAGCCTTTCCCTATTGTTTTGGAAGTAGATGCATTCTATGACTGATAAAAAGTTGGCAGTCGAAATGAAAGCATGTTGGAGGGCATAGATATTCTACGTTCTTTCAGATAAACAGATGTGAATTACAGTATGTATAGTGTTTTCTGCATTTTTTAATGCAGTGTTCAGTGTTTATTATAAGGGGGATAGAATCCGCATCTCAGTACTCACTACTCATGAGTATTTTAAAAAACAGCTACACAAGTAGTTTTTTGGTACTTTTTACTCAGAATAAATGTTTTGGAAAGTAATGTTTTTGTTTTTTTTTACTATATATTTACAGTACTCTTTCCACTCCTGATAAAGTGAAAATAATTCATTCACCGAGTCATATTTTGACAGTGATATTGTGTATGAAATATCAGTGAATTTTCTCACTGGTGGCTATTCTGAGGGAACGTCGGCAGAATAAGTGATACTCCAGACTGTCTCAAGCTGAAATATCATTACAGAGAGTGACATACAGATGTCTGTGTCTCTCTGCTTGCTGAATAAATTCATTGGTCGACATGTCATGTTAAGAGATAAAAATGACAAAGTAAAGGTTGGGAAGATCACTCACCACTTTGAGCTCTGGTACTGATCGACTCAAATGTCCATTCCTGACTGTTGACGAAGGAATCTGGAAAGAAACAGATAGAAAAGTTTAGTAAGTGATTATGTCAATCATTTCACTCAATAAACTGGACAGACATGTTTGTATGTTACAGCTTATATTAGGGATGTGAACCGATGACCGTTCTGACCGATGGTTGACCGTATCAAAGTTAACCAATCAAAGTTGTCGGTACTCAGTATAAATAAAAAAAGAAGTTATCTCTAAATTAGGCTATTATAGACAGTGAACTAAACGCTACTACAGTTCGCCATCTCATTCCAAGATGTTTTTGTGTGAAGTGAACAAATCCCTCGCACTCAATTTTTCATAACTCGCCTGTTTGTACTTAATAAACCAATAAAGGCATTTGGCGCGAGGTCACAGCGTTTGGGTTCACGCGCTCACAAGGTTTGAGAAAAGTAAAGGCTACAGGTTAAAACACTCGAGGTTAGAGCCAGAAATGAGCGTGCAAAGAAAAGTAGTGTGTGGGACCATTTCATCAAAAAGAATGACACCAGTGTAAGTTGCAACTTGTGTGATACAGTGCTTAAATACAGTAGAATCACCTAAAAACGCAAAACCCGCAAAGCCTCTTCGGGTGAGAAAGGTAACCAAAGCTAACCTATCGTGTCATGTATGCTAGCTTGTAGGGAATGTGACAAACAGCGCTCAGGGACTATTATAGTGTGTGTGTGTGTGTTTGAGCGGGAGGCAGAGCGGCAGAAAGATGCGACAGAGTTGCGAAATTGGAGGCGCGGCTTGAAATGGCTGTTATTTCTATTGGCGTAGCATATTTAAACTAATTGGTTTACTACTGGTCAAGAATTTTTTCGTTTTCGCCATCCCTAGCTTATACACACACCACTATGTCCATCAACCAGGAATGATTGATGAATTCATCAATTCATCAACAAACAAAAATATTGGTAACGCTTCCTTTTACAGTCCAGTTACCCATGTAAATACTATGTACTTATTTTAGTAACTACAATTACTGGGTAATAACTAGTACTGAACCCTGAACCTAACCCTGTTCCATGTACTTACCTTATATTAGCCAGTACTTTCTAGGTAAGTACACTGTAAGTACACTGTACTGTAAAAGGAAGCGTAACCATTTTTTAACATATTTTTTTACCTTATTGTAACAAAAACATTCTGTTTCAACAATGTTTAGATTATATATTTAAAAAAGAGTGTTATAAAAGTTGTTTTTTAATTCTTTGAATACATACATTGATAAGTGCCACTTAATAAATGGAATAAATAAATGGAAGAAAACAGTGTGTCACTCCAGGTCTTCACACAAAGCCTTTAAAAAGAGCAGCAACTGTAAATTAAAAGTATGTCATCCACTCATGCAGAAGATCAGAGGCTAAGCTGCTACTAATAATCATGTTTGTCATATTGGCTACATGGCACAAGCCTCATTGGCCCAGCGAAATCCTGCTCATTTCTGTGCCACAAACACTATCTGTTGTGCAGTGATTACATCATCACAGCGGGCACATGGGCATGTTTAAAGCACCACAGAGGTTTGTGGCACGGCATTGTTTAGTTCAGTTTTCACTCCGGTGCTCATGTCCAATCGAATTAAAATTTCTAGAGGAACAAAGAAAAAAAAACCCTGTAGATTCAGGGGACAGTGAGAAAAATACACAAAGAAAGGGACCCATTTGTGAGTGAAAAAAATCTATGCATGGTACCAAAAGGAGTCTCGTTTGTGTGATAGTGGGAACATGGTGTGCTAAGTGTAACGCACGGCAGGTCAGGAGGTGTTTCCTTCCGTCCTTCATTTAAACTTGATGTCTCACCCTCCCTTCGCACTCAACAAACTGCTGAAGTGACTCAGATGAGATTCTTCCTGCTGCGCTCAGCAACGTGCCCTGAAGAAACCAGGCGTTTTCAACTTCCATCCTCGCGCTCACACACGGATGCAAGGAAAAGTGGACCTACGCCAACTAGGGGTGTAACGATTTTCGAACCAAACCCAAAAACCGCGATACTGTCATTGCGTACCGACGAACGAATTGAATTAATTTAAAGACAAAGACCATTTTTTTCATTAAACCACTGGTAAAAAAAGATAGAAAGAAAAGCCATTTTAGCTTTCAGAAACCGAACCGAATCGAAACGTCAAAACCGTGGGAAAACCGAACCGTCAGTTTTGTGTATCGTTACACCCCTAATGCCAACATGCAAACACATCTGAACATGACAACCACTCCCCACAATCCCACAGGACAGCATCTTGACATTTCATCTCAAATATGTTGAGGTACCACAAGTCAAAACAAATCAAAGTAATTAGACTTCGGATGCAATGCACATGATCTAAACTCAACGAGGTAAATACTGCGGTGTTTTAGGAGCATCAATGTGAATTTGTCAGTAAAATGAAACCCCATTGAGGTAAAAAGGCATCAAACTGATGTTGCACTTCAGAATATCAATTCGATGCTTTTCCAACTGAAGGGTGAACTGCAAGCGAAGCGCTTTTCATGTCATATGGGAGCCGAAGCAAACTTTAGTGATATCTAGCTGAAGAAAATATGACTCAGAGTTTTAAGAGGGCAAGGTCATCACAATCGCATGGGGGAACATTTAGAAATTGCTATTTCAAGCCTAGAGGAACCGAGATGCATGCAAATCAATAAGCCTCTTTTGGAAAACGTAGAGTCTTTTAGTTAATTAGTGGTTAGAATGTACATCCGAAGATGTTGGTGTAGTCGTCCATTTCTTTTGCACATTTAAAAAAAAGGGAACCCTTTGTAGCTTTATAACACACAGTAATGGATTCTCAAGCTACCTGTGATGCAATTTTCTAGCTTTGCACCATCTGAAGTGACCTCACACCATTTCTCTAACCTGCTATTGAAACCCAGCCTTTACGACCCGAAGGCCTAAAAGTCATCCGAATTCTAGCTAAGACCTGACCTTGTATTTTAAGCCTGGAAGGCTTTACCTTCCCTCACCTGCATAACTCACAGCTACTCAAAACACTCAAGACCCAGGAACGACCTGCTTGTCAAACTACCAGGGCATGTAGCGACAGGTAGATCTGCACACCTAAGCTTTGGTCCAAAAAGCTCAAGTTCAGTAAACACACCTACATTCCGGCTGTCAGTCATCTTTTGCAAAGAAAGGTCATTCGATGAGTTTGGAAAGGATAGTTACCTTAGTAACCACTGAATATAAACTCAAGCAGATGCCAAGGGTGTAAACAGCCCTTAATTGGTTATCTCCATTTGAGGAATGACTAATGGTACTGCCTAAAAACAAGCCCTGTAAGTCATTTGTGAGAGCTTGTTGTGCTAAGGCAATCTTTCCCAGATACACTTAAGAAGGTAATGTGAGTCGATTGTTACGATAAATTCAAGTCCACTGATTGAATGATGGCCAATTAAAGGGCCGTGTCACTATTTCTGTCCAAATACATATAATATGAAACATAAAACAAAAACATTAGAACATTAGAAAACTAATTTGCATACCCAACCTAATGTTTCTGATCTAGTCTTCCAAGTGAAAGCAAATGGTTACAGTAAATACAATGCCAAATAGGACAGAATTTGGGGAAACCGAATTGGTCAAGACCATAAATTAGCTTGTTCATCATTAAAATTTGTCTCTGTATCTTAATATTGTATGCAAATTAAGAGGATATGGATTGAAAGCTCTTCCTAATTAAGATAATTGATATGGATGCGCAACTGAAATAAAAACCATGAATTGTCATCGTCACTGGTTCCTTCCATCTTTAATGGGAACATGTTATTAAATGAGTCCAATTACATTGATGAATCAACAAAGCTGAACAAAAGTCTCAAAACTCAGAACATTATATAATTACGTGTGTGTGTGTGTGTGTGTGTACAGACAGCTAGATAGAAAAATAGTATTTTTGTGCATTTTGTTAATGCATTTTGATAATGTTACTAAATTACAATGAATTCAATCTGTTGTATCTTTCTCTCTTCTATTTAGATTACATTCTGGTGGAATTTGTGCTGTAATGAGGGCTTTTATGACACTTTAAGCCTGTCAACAACCGTTCTAACTACATAATAAATGCTCAAAACATCTCAAGGTGTGCTCCCATAACATCATCTTCCATCCTGAAACATGTTCTCATAATTCAAACATAAGGCCAGCTCTATTTCAACAGATGTGCTAGCATCTCTCCACTGGCATTTCAGTCACCTTGCGTATGCAGACGCTTCCTTCAAATTATATATTAAAACCCTGAAGCTTTAAAGGCTAAAGATTTCACACTGCAAATGTAAGCCAGACTCCACTGATTGAAAACAAAAGCCAAAAGTAATTTCTGTTTACCTTGTACAATGCTGCACAAATATTTGCCACAGGCAAAACTAATCAATTTTTAAATCATCTAAATAAGGATTACAAATGAGCTGAGGTGACATAGGGTTAAGAGCCTTGGCCTGTATACATCATCTTGTCACACTCTCAGTAACCTAATCCCTTTCCAAAAATCACAGAGTAAAGCTCTGCAACTACACTACTTGTTTTGACTACCTTTGAGACGGTGCATGAGCTGCAGGCAAAAGAACGAGCAGACGGAATGAAAACATGTTTAAAATATCATGAGGACTGTTGTCTACATGCTGTTATGATTTAACTTTCAGAGCTTTTATAACAAACAACAAAACAAACTCCCATCCAATGAGAACGTCATCGTTCCGTATTACATTTTCCAAAAGGAAGAGAATTCCAGAGTAGTACTTAGAAAAAAATGATTCCCTTTCTTTATTCGTCTACATCATCCATCCTTGACTTATTCCTGCAGTCTATTTGATTACCTTGAAAGCGTTAATGATTAAACAAGATTTGATAGATGCTTTTTTTTGCTTCCTAATTCAATTGCAGTGCAGACATACACTAGAAGAAAACTCCTCTCGGAGCCAATTAACAGCTCAAGCACACACACAGACACTCCAACAGAGCCAAAGCCTTCTGAGTGAATAATGCATTTAACCTCTTATTATGCCTGTTGGTGCTGCTCAAGCCAGACCTTCAATATCATTTTAATATTTAATCAATTTGCCCTGCTCTCTAAGGCTACATCCAGGCACTCAAAGTCTGTCCTCTTCAGACAAAAAGCATTTTCCTACACAGACTGGGATGTGGAATGAAATTATGCATTTTACACTACTTACCTTGACCTTTGCGGAACCCACTGCCAGCTAGAGTCTCTATAGCAACAGAATCAGGCTTTTTATTTCTCACCGGGGATGGCTGCCAACTGCTTGGCTTTCAATGCACAGCTCAGATTTGTTGCTGGACAACGGGTCCTTCCTCTTAAAACGATTAGCAATCAGCTGCCAAAAACTAGTTTCTGTTTGCAACTGTTTGGTGGGCTTGGTTAGTTTGGCAGGACGGAGAGGGATCTCCAAGACTGCGACCTTGCCACGAGTTTGGTACTGTATGTACTGAGTGGCCCCTTGGTCTTCGTCTTGCTCGCAAGCTGGTGTTAACGTCCGGCCTGTAAGGTAGGAGAACGGTCGAGTGGTTTGCATCGGTTTCTCTCCGAGACTTGCGGTGCGTCTCCACTCAGTTCGGTCATCCTGCTCAAGTTGATTGCGATTCCGCCTCATCCTGAGACTCAAACTCCTCCGCAGCGATCGAACGTTCTCTTTTGCCCTTCCTTCTTGTTGGGTTCATTTATCCTTGTTGAAGTTTGTGCCACTACGACTTCCTTGCCTGTTGCTTGTCGACCAAACCATCTCCATCGGAAGCCTGGGCGAGGCAAACTACCGGTGCCAGTAGAAGCGTGGCTTGCGAGCTCATCCCGGGATCCAGTTCGCTCTTTATTAAGCTCAAGCACAGTCATGCTTACAGGCCGTGGTTTGCTTCTGCTTAAAGTCCGACGGATTGGTGGTTCTTCTAGTCTATGAGGAAGTAGGCAAACAGACGGTGGCATATCTGCTTTTAGACCGTCTATGGCACGCAGCTCGGCACGTCTTGTCTGACACCGGTGGACCACATCCGGGCAACCTTGCTCATTGGGGGTAGAGGAAGGGAGAAGAAAGTTTGTCGCTGCCAACATGCAAACACTGCAGGGTCTTGTAGAGCTATCTTGGTTGACGTTTGTTGTGGTTTGGAGTCTCCTTTCGTCATCTGGGAAGACAAACATGCTCACTACTCTTCTGCTGCCCAGGAGCCGAAGCCCATGTGCAGGCCTTCGTAAGACCGCCACATGAGTTTCTGATGCATTCTCCACAGATATAGCATTAAAACTTAGTTCCTTAATGGGAATGTGGCAAACATCAGCAGAGACTTCTTTGGTCCAAGCTTTCTTTTCCACAGCCAAATCGAAGTCTTCCGCAGAGGCTTGTTGCACACAGCTGTCCTGGAAGAAAGAAGGTAACCAGTCCGTCCTCATTCCTAGTACTTCCCCTTTCTTCCACCCCCCATTCCCTGTGCTGCTCAGGTAAAACCACCTATTGAGCTTTCCAGCTGCACTCCTCCTCTGCCCTGGGCTCTCTCGACGTTCCTCCCTCTGATCCGCCTCTTGTCTTTCGTCGTCGTCCTCTCCCACGTTGTTCTTAACAACTCCCAGCTCAGCTTCTACCCTCCTCTCAGGCCCTCCTGAAGGCGTACGAGTCTGCAGCTCCTCCTGGAGTCCCATTTTGGAAAACAACAACTTCGTATAGAGATTTACCACCTTGGTCTTGGTGAGGAGATGTGATCTTTCTTTTAGAAATCACATTTCATATTCCGGACACACCTCCACAAGCTTGTTCTCGGCAACTCTCTCTCTAAGACTGCCGCACTCTGAGTTGTTCACCTCCGGGCCACATTCCAAAAGCAAGAATAATCCCTCACCTTTGACTTGTGAGAGACGGAGACAGAGTTAGGGGGAAAAACTTCAAACAAGCCCCAGCATGACCTCACTGAAACTTTTACCTTGCAGGGGATTATTGGGGGGGACTCGCTAAAAAAAACAAACCTGTGCGCATTGGAGGGATAAATACACTCACAGATTAAGGAATCTTTGGTCTTCTCATAGTGTCAAAAACAGGTCTGTGCAACCAACAGTGAAGGCAAATTCCTTAATGTTCCGGTTCTTGGCATGAGTAAGATGGATCTTTTTGAACTTCAAGCTGCTCCCACATGTCCCAAGGATAACTGCAAACCAAGGAGCAGAATATTTTGTCTCCTTAATGCGAAGGCATTGCCAAGGCACCTGTAGAGAAATCCCCGCGGAGATACTGCTGTGACTGAAGATTAAAACGGAGGGTGTCTGATGCTTGGGGTAGCGAGTATCTTCAGCACAGTTACCAACATTTGTACCGTCCTAAAAAGCATCCAAATTAAAGGGCATTTTGTAGAGCTGCCCTTTCTTCGAGCCTCCCTAAATCACTCTCTCTCTAGTTCCCACATTTCCACCCTCCCTTCCTAAACTGCCCTCCCTCACAAATGCATTTCCTCATCCAACTGAACAAAGCAGAAATTGGCAAACAAAACTGGGGAGCTCATAGCAGGTGGGAGGATGAAATGCCAAACAATTCCCCAGTTTTCTCATGCATGTCTTTGCCTAATGCCTATGCTAAAGTAATGACAAGTAAAGTTTTCATACCACCTATGCCAACACTAGGGGCATCGAATAAGCATTATGGGAAAGAATGTGGAATGAAAACAAAATGATTTCCCAGAAACACTAAATGTGCATTCAAAAGCTGCCTCCACAAAATATACGCCTACAAATACAAATACAACAGGCCAAAGTATTTACCCCATAAACAAATTTTAGCTTTGCTACTAAGATTGCTTCCTAGGATTCTGTGTAACATTATTGGTTCCTAACATGGTAACTCTGACTGGCCATCGGTCATACTAGAAAAAGCCATCTGGTTCAGGAAAACAAGGGAGCAGATTTGAGATTTTGCGCTTGTAAAGAGCACCCACAAGTGGTTTCAATGAAAACTACCCCACCGGTCTAGTTATACTACACTGCCATGGAGAATTTTTTAAGAATGATCCAGAGACTCGATTGATGACACTCCTGCTGCGCAAAGGAATTTATGAGAAGTAATATTTTAGTTGGACTATGGTAAACTTACAGCAAAAAATGCGCAATAAAATGCATCAATTTTGTCTAAGAACAGCATATGCAGTACATAATAATTTACAATTGCCCCTTTTCAACACTATCTAAAATAAAATGCATCAGACCAGAGATGACCTCAATTCTGGAATATAGTATTTTAAAATACACTATCCACTATACAAACAAATGTCTGTAGAGAAGCGCTTCCTGGATCTCGAGTAAATAAGCTTAAGGTGCTCTTTGGGTAGAAAAAACATGTAGAAATCAACAGGAACATCCAAAGCACTCTCTTTAGAAAAAGTTTAAAAGACTTTATTTCTATGGCTTGGTCATAATCAACATTATTAGAACGCTCCACTCTAAAACAGTGTTTTAATACTATTGATTATGACCAAGCCATAGAAATAAAGGCTTTTTAACCCTCTGGGGTTCTTCGGGTCAATAATGACCCAAAACGTTTAAAAAAAAAAGTAAATAATCGTAGCTTCATCGGAATGGTCCGAAACTTGGTGACTTTAATGGTACTTGGTATATGAACACCCAAAAAATGGACAGGATTTGAAAAGTCTAAGTGGTCGTAAAAAAATAGTCACACTCAGGACCTTCAGGTCAAAAATGACCCGCATAGGAAATGAATGGGAAATTGGCAAAAATGTGAAAATAGTTTTTTTTTGTTTTTTTGTGTGTACAATCTACAAATCAGCAACGATCTTGAAAAAAGCACACAACAGTGAAGGGGTGAATCTATAAAACATCAAGAGTGCAAAACAGACACATCCACAGACACACAAACACATCTTTATACACAAACACACCAAAAAATTCAGATTATACATGCGTTTTGTATTTTTAAAAAGCTCAGTTTGTCCACGAGATGGCATCCATCTAATTTCAAAAATTGCTTTTATGAGGCCTAGGCTTGACTCCAAAATTAAATACAGCTTTAAAAATATATATATATATATATATATATATATATATATATATATATATATATATATATATAGGCCTATATATATATATATATATAGAAATTATATTATATTCAATGGGGAAAATTTGGTCATAATTATTGCATTAATAGATACTAATTATAATTTTTTTTTATTTTTGAAATTTTCTCAAAACACCAAAAAAAGAAAAGAAAAAATATTATAAAAAACTATGATTTTCTTTTTTAAATATGAATCCTGCCCTTTGGGGCAATTTTGACCCAAAGGTCCTGAGTGTGTGTGACTGTTAAACGAAGAACCCCAGAGGGTTAACTTTTCTAAAGAGAGTGCCTTGGATGTTCCTGTTGATATTCACTATACAGTTCAGCTATTTAAAAACCAAAATACATTTGTAAAGCAAGCACTAGAAAAGCCAGAAAACAACTGAGCATTAATCAGCACCTGTGTTGATCAGATGGAAGTTAACATGGTAATTCGCCTTCGAGGAAGGATTTATTACCTGCGTCGACAGCGTAAGGGTTCATCACCCCTGTAACATCCACCAAGATCAAACAGTCCTCGTCGCCCCACTGCACATGGTTGTCTCTCGGCCGTCTTTTCCCTCCAAAACACATCATGATGATGACTTCTGCCAAACTATAGGAATATCCCTTCACCGGTGACATTATCAGGCCAAAAACAAACTAAAACCAAGTTCAGGGTCCTAATCACTTCTGATATTCCCATTGAGACGGTGATGTTCAAGTACTGCCATTGACAGATTGACTAACATCATGCTGAGATCACGAGCTTGGCTTTGTCAAATATCAAAAATGGAAGGGGATGAGCAGAGCAGGTTTCAGGAAACATGTCGAACCTTTGTAATCCGTCATGAGAAGGAGGAGGGCACCACGGCCTCCCTGTCTTACCTGAACCTGAAGTAGGATTAGTCTAATCCTTAACCAATAGTCATTGGTGCATTATCTGTACCAAACACGCACACACAGTAATGCTACCGCGTCCAATTCTGTTTGAGCGAAGTACGGCCGTCCCTTTAAAAACTAGTTTAACTCCTCTTGGAATCTGTGCAATGCTCTGACGCAAGACGCCCCACTGATATTTCAAGTCCAACCACTGTCTGTGATGAAACTTGTCTGACTTAAAGGGATAGTTTATTTTGAAATTAATTTTTGGGTATGTTTTAGCTTACCTCAAGGGCATCCATGATGTAGGTGTCTTTGTTTCCGCAGCATTTTCAATTTTGACATTTTTCAGTGAAACCGTTTCTTGTCTGTCCGGTCATATAATGGAGGTCTATGGTCACCACCTCAAAGAGCATGCACAGAGAAGTCCAAATTAAACATGATGTAATGTCTCGTAAATGTAAGTACACATTGATGGCCTGAAGACACGAGAATGAGCGGTTTGTGTGAGAAAATGAAGAGTGTTTATATTGTTTTTACCTCGTGTAACCACAGCCATGTCCAAGTGATCTGAATCCGTTGTCCAATATTTAAAATGATATAAATACTGTTCGTTATCTCACACAAACCGCTTGTTTCGTGTCTTAGGCCATCAATGTGTACTTACATTTACGAGTCATTAAATCATGTTTAATTTGGACTTTCTCTGTGCATGCTCTTTGAGGTGGTGACCATAGACCTCCATTATATGACTGATAGACAACGGTTCTGACCGAAAAATATCAAAATTGAAACTACTGCGGAAACAAAGACACCTACATCTTGGATGCCCTTGAGGTAAGCTAAAACATACCAAAAATTTATTTTAAAGTGAACTATCCCTTTAAAATCAGATTAAACAAAAGACAGTTAAAAAGTAGTGCTACAAAGTGTGACAGAAATATGAATCCAGAAATCATCAAAACTATACTGTCCACTTCATAAACTATAACCAATACTCACGTTAAACAAGTTGAGTCATTACAGGAACGCACAGGGTTTGCCCAACATTTTCGGGACGTAACCACACGTGCATTTACAAACTATTTCCATCTAATGAAATGCATTTAATTGACGAGATCCCATAGAAACGGGAGCGCATAAAGACCATATCGACTCAACATCTCATTACGGTTTTCATTAAAAACTGCCGGCGCCATCGGCCGGTACCGTCTGCGTGGATAAATGAATACAAATACTGATGGATGAGAGAAAAAACACATTTTGCCCTTCAGAGGTGGTGTAGCAAAGACAGAGCATTAGATATGCCTTTCATTTCTACCGATTTAATTATGCAGACCATCAGAAAGTGCGTTTCGAATGCTTTTTTCAGCCTCAGGGCGCACCTTTATTACGCCGAACCCTTTGGAAATTGGCCTGCCAGTCTAATTAAAACAGAAAAACTAATGTACGGTAAGACAATCAAACCTCTCGTCTTTTATTTTAAACACTTCTAATAGCGCAAGAAAGTGATGCAAGCAGCATGCCAATCCCTCTATTATACTACATCTTCAGAATCTGGAATTGTTCACACAAACATTCAGTAACACAGGAACATCTAGTAAAAGGAGAATTGTTACAGAAATAGTGTTACTTAAGAACATTTCTAGCATCTTAGCACTCAGCTGAGTGATAATCGCCATGTAAATTCATGTAAATGTCATTTAATTAAATCAATCCAGTTTTACTCTGAATCAACCTTTTCTGTTCATATACATAAAATGTTTTTTTTATAAAAATGCAAGGCTGCATTTATTTTATTAAAAATGCAGAAAAAAAAACAGTAATACAGCCACAAAGCGTCTGCGCCCTCAGATCAGTTGAACATGGCTGTGGTTACAAGAGGTAAAAACTAAATAATTGCTGTTCGTTTTCTCACACAAACCGCTCGTTTCGTGTCTTAGGCCGTCAATGTGTACTTACATTTATGAGTCATTAAATCATGTTTAATTTGAACTTCTCTGTGCATGCTCTTTGAGGTGGTGACCATAGACCTCCATTATATGACTGATAGACAACGGTTTAACCGAAAAATATCAAAATTGAAACTACTGCGGAAACAAAGACACCTACATCTTGGATTCCCTTGAGGTAAGCTAAAACATACCAAAAATTAATTAAAAAAATAGAAATGTCAAAGACATTATAAAATTAAAAATATCTTTACTGTCACTTTCGATCAATTTAAAGAGCTCTTGCTGAATTAAAGTACAAAAATCTGACCTCAAACTTTTGAAAAGAAGTGTTTATACGACATATAAGTATTATATATTGCTATATACAAATGAACATGATTAAACAACTCTCCTTTAGTCAAAAGAGTTTTTTAGAGACATTTTTAACCTACTTGTGATGAAAAGGAAACGCTACTTAATCCATTTCACAGAATAAAAATGTCATCTCAAGTATGAAAAATATATTTAACCACATCGCCCACATCAATTATCATGTCAGCGTCTCTTTATTAGCATATCAGTGTGCTACAACTAATCCAAAAATAACGTGACTTTCTTTTAACCTGTAAGCTTTTGCATAAAAAAACCTACTACTTACTATAATGACTAAAGAGATTCTAATCATAAATGCAACATTACAAGTTGTGTCCATAAACAAACACCAGTAGGGGGCAGTATGTCTTCTCTCACAGTGGACCACTGAACCCATTACTTCAGTTCATAAATCAAGTCTAACATCATTAAATCTTGATTTTGTCTGTATCAACAATACGTGAGCTTTCACGCAGTTGCCATTATATTTCACCCAATTATATGCTACTAACATTAAATACTGACACTGTTGCTTGACATGCAACAACAAATCTTTCCCTAATTATGAGAAGTCGCAAAATTAGCTTTGTTTGCAACTTTAGGAAGGACGACGCGCAAAAACTCAAACCTCCATCGGCTCCTGAGCTCATTACCAATACTAATTAGGTTACGCAAGGTTATGTAATTTTCCAAGCTGCACTGCAGTCCAGGTCAAAAGCAGGGGGTCCCTGAGAGAACGTGATCATGTGGAAGAAGAACACACGGCAGGTGTGGAGCGCTGTGGTGCAGTAGTCACGTTACGTAAGGGAAGACGCTCTCGAGGGGCAGGAGCAAAGAACGAATCAAAGAACGTGTGCAGGATCTGCCGGGATGCAGATAGACAATTACTGCCGACTGAACTTTTATGAGGGTCCATAATGAGTTGTGAACGCCTTTATACTCAAATAAAGAAAAAGCTATTGATGCGGTTTATACTGCTTTCAAATGAACAACAGGATTTTAAGGCTATAAAAACACACCATAAATGCTGCGCTTTCTAATTATGCATGTTTGGTTTTACTATGATGCATTAATTTTTAAAGTCAACGTAAAAGTAAAATTGCTCATCCAAATAGTAGCTAAAAATATACATTTTATCAACTTATCAAGTTGTTCCAAACCTGTATGATTTTGTTTACTCTGAAAAGAACATATTTTGAAGAATGTTGTTAACCAAACAGTTGATGTACCCCATTGACTTCCATATGTTTTAACTTTTATTCATTTCCAGGATTGAATTCGTACAAATATCAATATAAATATCATTTTTGATATCAATAATTACATTGTTACTAGTAAAAATGTGAATTCCTGATATCAATAATTCAACTGCTACTAGTAAAAATGTTCATTTTTGATCACTGAAAATGTATTTCTTGATATCAATATTGTTTCAGATGTCTAAAATGGCTTTCTTGCTAGTAACAATCACATTCATGATATCAGAAATACATTTTCAGATATCAAAAATGAAATTTTTATTAATAGCAATTGAATTGTTGATAACAAGAATTCATATCCTGGAAATGAATAAAAGTTAAAATGGCTTGCCATAATGGGAGGGGGATAGTCAATGGGGTGCAACTTTTATTTTAATTTTCCCACTTTAATACTTGTAACTGGACTATTTATCAGTGCGCATTATTTAAAATAATAAAATATATACTGAAACAACAAAAATCTACATGGTAACTGGTAAAATGTTAGACTGTTAGAAAAATTTAATAAAAACAATAACAACAATAAAAAATAAAATAAAAAAGAATAATAATTTCAGGGTTATTATTATTATTATCAACCAAAGCAAAAACTAATAGTGTTTTTTGTTAATTAAAAATAAAGCTGAAGTAAATAAAATTAGGCTGTCAAACGATTAATTGCGATTAATCACATCCAATATAAAAGTTTGTGTTTACATAATATATGTGGGTGTACTAATGTATTTTGTATATATGTGTATATATATATATATATATATATATATATATATATATATATATATACACACACACACACACACTCATGCATGTATATTTAAGAAAAAATATATAATTTAATATTATACTTATATATAATACAAATGATACATAAATCTATATACAGTATATACATGAAAATATTTCTTAAATATATACAAGCATGTGTGTGTATTTATATATATATATAAAATAATTATACACAGTGCACCCACATATATTATGCAAACACAAACTTTTATTTTGGAATGGATTAATCACGATTAATCGTTTGACAGCCCTAAATAAAATATAAATGAGAAATGTTGAAATGTTGCTTTGGCAACCAACTGAAATAAAACAAGTTTGAGCTGAATTACTCAAATTAATACAACTGAATTGAATAAAGCTAAATAAAAATAAGTAAAAATAATAATAGTAAAAATGACAAAAACAATAACTAAAACTTTAAATATACAAATAAAAGCTCATTCAAAATAACTACAAATATTAAAATAATATATAAATAATACTACAATAATACTCTTCACAATCCAATTAATTCCTGTTGGGTGAAAAGTCCCACCTTAAACTTTGATTGTTGAACATACTGTTTGTATCACTTACATCACATCACTTATACTTGTCATAATATGACAAATATAAAGGTAAAATTAAAGTGTGTATTTTCTGTACCAGTTGCGCAGTTTGAAACCTCCACCTGCCCTCCATCTTCCATTGTTCAGCCAAAAAGAAAGTCCGCCCACAAACGCACCTCATTGGTTGATCCACAAACAAAGGATTGCTTCTAGTTTCAGTCTGCACTAAACTGGGATAAAAGCAAGTACCGACATTTAACAAAATAAAATTGCACAATTCACCTCACTAAGCAGCTTCCTAAAGTGAGCAAATCCACTTCCTGTGTCTCAATTACGTCCTGGACGCCAGATTTAGCCCCACTACTGTCAGCCTGCTATTTGGGCCACGCTGATGACTAGGTGTCGAACGGGTGACTAAAGTGCTGGAAAGCATGTTAATGGAATGGAATGAGTCAGCGGAGGAGTGATCTCGCACACACACTAATGCAACGACATCACGTTGCGAAACCTTCTACCTCATCGGTACAGAGAGGTCACGACAAGTTTCACTGTGATCTCTATATGTTAAAGCTGACGTGACTTTTCTTGGGCAGTTTGTTTTCAACTAATGTCAGGCTGTTCAGGAAACTTCTTTCAAACTACTTTGATACTGACCTCAAATGCATCCTGTGTGATATCTGAGAATAAAACTGACAAGTTATCACTGAAAGCAAAAAGAGCCTCACAATTTGATGAATTACTCATTAAATAGACATTGTATAATGTGCAACAGATCACTAGTGCAAACAGGATAGTTTGACCATTTTGTGCACTTATAAGGGCTAAAATGACACTATATTGTGTATAGAATCTACACACACACACTCAATCACCATGACAACATTCATCAAAATGGCCGGCCGTTTTCCATGGGACCAACAAGAGAGTGTCCTGGAATTTTAAGGACCTCCATTCGGCTCCTTTAACTAAATGAGAGCTAGTCAAATCTTCAACACTATTAAACGATCCATCCCTCCATATATCATCCATCCAGTGGCGTTGGTTTGTATTAAAAAGTGGGTGGGAAAGGTGTGTGTTTTGTTGCCAAATCAGATATATGTACAATAAAAACGTAGGAAAAAAACAACAACCGTTATCTCGAAATCAATTTCAATACTAACGTTACATTGGGTTTAATTCGTTTTAAAATGAGATCTACTAATATTGTTAGTGCCGGGTAAATTTATAGATCCGTAGATTCTGTTTGATGAATGTTTCAAAAAATGGTCGGGGACAATATCAACCCTGAGAAAATTGGTGGGGACATGTCTGCACCTGTCCCACCCAAAATTACGCCTATGCATCCATCTATCATCCATCCATCTAACTATTTATTCATTCTTCCTCCACCTATCACCCATCCATCCATCAGCATTATAGTCTATACAAATACCAGCATATGTCATCTGTTATGAGAGATATCGAGAGAAGAAAGCACACTCATGTGATGTCGCAGTAACGAGTGTCGCCTGTAGTAGAGAAGCGCTGTTTGCACTAGTGGTCTTGAGAACGCGTGGGTGTCAAGCTTTTTAAAATGCAGCTGCTCCACCAACTTGCACACGTCACAATTCCTCTACTGCAGAGAAAATCATAGGTTTGAGCGAATCTGTGGGAGGTGGGGAGAGAGAGAGAGACATTTTACAGACCCATCTCTCCCTCTCTCTCTTTATCCTCCGAAAACAAGCTCATGGATTCACCTCACGTTTGTGTCAAAAAGAGACCTTACGAACACAGATTATTAAATGTCATTTTTCAGAGAGCTAACAGGTCAGAACAAAACATTACAAAAGAGGACAACGAGGCACCTGTGTCTTCAATGGAGGGTCAAAACAGTTTGGAAAGATGTTTCTCTGACAAATCACTATTAAAGGAATACTTCACCCAATGTATATATAGCCTAAATATATTAGTATATGTACAAGTATAATATAGTATATGTATAATATGTATATGTAAAATATTGCATATCTTTTGTATGTATATATATTATATACATATATATATATATATATATATATATATATATATATATATATTAGGGCCGGGACTGTATTAAAAAAAATTAATCTAATTAATTAGAGGCTTTGTAATTAATTAATCGAAATTAATCGCATTTTAATCGCATAAATATTTGGACTAAGAACAGTGAGAAGATTTTTTTTCAAATGGATTTTTAGTAGTACATTTGCATAATGACTGAATACATAAGCTTAAGCAACAAAATATTGTTTATTTTTGTTCAACCAAGTCCAACAGACCAGAGCCATTGTATATGTTTTGCGTTGAGGTGAAACTTGAGGGTTCGATGCTGATATGCGAATTCCTTGTTGCATAGCTTTCACACAACCCTGCTCTTAATGACGCTTCCATACAGCGCTTCACATGAACTTTTTTGCTCACTAGACAATGTAGCTAGTGGTTTTCCAAAATTACTAGCCACACAGCACTTTTACTAGCCACATTTTAAATGGGGCTTAAACTGTGCTAAAATGTAATAATTGTATCATTAGCTCTGGTTGTAAAGCTCATTTTTTGAAAACATGTTGTCTATTAAGATAAACACATACAATAGATTCTTATTGTATATAATAAAAGTACTGCATCTTTTTCTTTTTTCACAGCAGTTAATAATACAGAGTAGAACAATTATCTGCATTAGTAACAATGACCAAAGAATACATAATCTTTTCTGAAGAAAAAAATCCACAATTAAGGCAACAGGATTACAACTTTATATAGGCCTATATGACATAGTTTTGGGGACTGTAGATTGTTTTGCCTCAGCATTTCCTCAGAGAGAGACTTAATAATTATCATCATGAAGCTGGTAGCTCTGAGTAACTGGAGATATGTCCACCTGAAACAAGTATAGGCCTACATGTTTATTGCCCAGATTATTCCCACAAATGCATCTCCTGCTTTCTTTCATGACATGATTAATTTTATTAAAATATAGAATTAAGTCTGTAAAGATAGTTGTGATATGACGTGACATAAGGGCAGCCCTGCTAGTAGTTACACCGTGTCCCTTAATCATGAAGATTATTTTTATATAAAATATCGGCCACACTCACGAACTGACTGAACGCTGTGTTGATGTGTGTGTGCACGTGACCAGTCGCGTGTGATGATCATTTGACAAAAGTCTGGAATGTCATATTTGGCGCGCGCACCCTCGCGCAGAGGCACTACAGGAGCGCGTGAGACGCGCCTATGTTCTGGATTCTCATGCTTATTAAAAAAGATCGCTATATCATCACATTAAGTGGATAATTAAGGGCAGACTAAAACAGCCCTCAGTCCGACGGCCAGCCCGCGAGTTTAATCTCCACGTGTCTTAATGTCGTGCTAATCGTTTGTTATGTCAGATGTCTTTTGACAAGACTACAATTTTTTAACAAGCCAAAGTGGCGAGTGGGAGTGACTGTGTCACCCGCCAGCGTGAACTCCACCCGCATTTGGCGGGTGTTAATGTCTAAAACCTGCATCCGTTCGTTTTTATAACATAATTTCCCATCCACGGGACCAACCAAAGCAGTCTCGTCAGCTGTGTTCACTGTGGTTTGTTGTTTAGTTGTCTGAAGCATGGACTGTAAAAAAAAAAAAAAGTCATGAACGCTAGTTGGTGCTCCAGTATAATCAGTCCGCTGAAACTAATCCAGAGAAATGTTCGCGGTGGAAAAATATGTGCGATTAAAATGCGTTAATTTTTTGTGTAATTAATTAATGCGTTAAAGTCTGTAATTAATTAATTCGTAATTAACGGTTAAGTCCCGGCCTAATATATATATATACACATATATATATATAAAATATATATATATATATATATATATATATATATATATATATATATATATATATATATATATATTAGAGCTGTCAAAAGATTAATTCGCATCCAAAATAAAAGTTTTTGTTTACATAATATATGTGGGTGCATTGTGTATAATTATTTTATATATATAAATACACACACATGCTTGTATATATTTTAGACATATTTTCATTTATATACTGTTTATAGATTTATATGTAATTTATATTATATATAAATATATATATATATTTTATATATAAATAATATTTTTTCTTAAATATATATGCATGTGTGTGTATTTATATATATATACAAATAGTTATACACAGTGCACCCACATATATTATGTAAACACAAACTTTTATTTTGGATGCAATTAATCGTGATTATATCTTTTGACAGCCTATATATATATATATATATATATATATATATATATATATATATATATATATATATATATATATATTCATTTAAAAAATTTAAACCAATTGCCTCAATTCAATTAAGTTTATAAAAACAATAGTTATGAGTACCCTGAACTTATTTTCAGTCCACTAAAACAATGATATTTCTTAATACACATTTAAACTTTACACAGCATTTAAATATTTTATATAGCTGAAATTTCACTATATTGAGTAAAAACATTGTGTATATACATACATATATATACATACATACATACATATACATATATACGTATATATATATATTTACGTATACACACACTTGTGCCGTCCAACGATTAAAATATTTAATCGCGATTAATCACATTGATGTAATAGTTAACTCACGATTAATTCGCAATTAAGCACATTTTATTTATTATAAATGCCTCTAGATTTCCTTTTATCCCATTCTTTTTTTTCTTTTCTTTTTTTTAATACTCTTATCAGCATGGAAAAGTGGATCGGCTTGCTTTGTGCAAACGTATTTTATTATTATTTAAAACAACATTGGCATATACTGTGTTCAATTTCATTTGAACCGGCTCGCTATTTGGCCGGCTCGCAAGCCCAAGCAAATGTGTGTGGCGAGCTTTGTTGTTTTGTTTCCGGTCTAGCTAGATCCTCCTGCGCTTTTGGTCGAAAAGCAACAAAACGTCTTCCGCACATCGCAAGCCATTGCAATGAATGGGTTTCATACATAGCGCAGCGCTGTGTCCAGTTGCAAAAGCACTCATGAAAAAAATACAACGTTTAATCGCACAATTAAAAAACTGACATCGTTAAAATGGGTTTGCATTAATGCCGTTAATAACGCATTTAACTGTCAGCCCTAATATATACATACACAAACACAAACAAACATGAATACTAATTAACATTATAATATTTTAAATGATGACCTCCCATTGCTGTTCAATCTGGTCATCCTGTTTTGGAACAATAGTGTAAATGATAGAATTTACTTAAATTTCTATGTGTGTGTGTGTACTATCCCTTTAAGCAGGATGAGAGATAGGAAAGTGCGAGAAGGGAACTCTGGGAGTCCAGCCAGAGGATCGGGAGGAGAGCTGAAGGCATTAGCAGGCGAGCGTGGGCTCACACAATCTCTTCAATGCTCTTAAGATGCTGTAGGCTGCTCCACTCTCCACGCTGAAAATCACTGCCCTGCCTCCACACATATAACATGCCTCAAATCAAAAGGTCCCTCTTGACATGACAAGTGTACAGATTTTTGGAAATGCCGTAAATGTCACTGTACATTGAAGGCACTCCAGTGGTGTTGGTTATGGGACAAAGGAGGATCAAAAGCACCTAGTATCAAATTAATATATTCATATTTTAATTAAAACCACTGCAATCTGTCATAATAACGAATGCATAAATGTCAATAATAGTACTCACTTTTGTTTGAGACGAGATGTGCTTAAAACAGCTGAAATGCAAATTAAGCACATTTTACAGTAAATTTATGATTGAGAAATGGTGACAATCAAAATGGCAAAATATAGTCTGATTATTAATCAACCTGGCTATCTCAAAAAAATCACTAGTTATTAGTGAGATATTGCATGTGTGCTTGCAGCAAAGCTAGATGTAGTAAAAACAATGTAGTAAATGCATGTAGAGATGATTTGAAATACGATAATACACTTTTAATCACATATATTCTTTCCTCTAACGATCGACTACAAAAAAGCCCCCAAAAATAGCCCTCTAATGGTGTACTAGCAACAGCGTAACTCTGCCTTTTCTCCAGAATCCTCCTCCACCCACACGCTTTAACACAATGAAAACGGGAACCTCATTGTAGGCCTCAAGACAGCTTTCATACACCACAGTGTAGCTGGATCCAACCAGCAGAGCTCATTTACCACTAGCAGCAGCAGCGTAGCACACCTAAACCTAGCTTTCAGGTCATATACTGCTTTTACATTAAGTGACGATGATTGCTCGGCATTTAAATCAAATATACACAATGTTGCTTCATACTTGTGTTCAAATACAAATGTCCTTCCAACAATCGAAAAATCCTGTTGCGTAAACAACCACATCATGTAATTATAGTGCAGCTAGCGTATGTTTAGCGTTGTGAATGGTGTCGCAGTCAGAAACACAAATATACCTCTTGGGGGCGAGGGGGGGGGGTCTCATCAAGTAA